>QJNX01000061.1:0-242038 GCA_004155925.1 Monosporascus sp. MG133 | reverse complement strand
CGCTAACCCTAACCCTAACCCTAACCCTAACCCTAACCCTAACCCTAACCCTAAGTTTACTGATTAGTTAATCTGTACCATTCGTATATTTTTAAGAGCTCTTTTGGCCGGGCGCAACCCCGAGACTCTTACCACTTAAACACTTACTTATTATTATCAAATAAACTGGTTTTAATACTAAATTAATTATATCAACTTTAATTTTTTTTAAAATTTTAAGCTTACTTATAATATTTTTTTTAATTTCGAACTTTTTAAAACTAACTTTATCCCGCCCCATTTTAATATATATTAACGTTAACGGATATTCGTTATTATTATTTATAATTTTTAATTATATTAACGTATAATAATAATAATTTTCCGATTCGGATAATAAAATATACGAAAACTAATATTTTATTACTTTAAAAAACGGTTAAACGAATATCGAAATCGGCTTAAAATAATTTTGCGAAATTTTTATGTTAAATATTAAGCCCGAAAACCTTAACGAATAAAAGCTTTTAATTATCGACGGCCATAATAATTACATTACCGAAAACTTTATATAAATATGCTTTTAAAATAAGATTTATATTATTTTTTTACTTACATACGTTTTTTATATTTTTTAGCCTTTTAATATAAATATATTTATTAGCTTAAAACGAAAATTCCGTTATTAATTCCGTAAATATTATTATGGGTAGGTTTCCGAAACCATAAATAAAACCGATTTTTTAAGCGCTTTTAAAGACGTAAAATAATATTATAATAATCTCGAAATATATTATAAAAAGCTAAAAAAATAATAAGTTTATGTTTTATTAATAAAATAAAGATATTAAATAATAAATACGTTAAAAAAAGGGAAAGAATAAGAAATATATTTATTCCGAAATTAATTAATACCTTATTACGCCTTAACTTTTTAACCTAAATAATTATTTTAAATATTAAAATACTTACATTATTTAAAAACTTAACCCGAATCGAAAAATTCTCGGTAAAAATTAATTTAACTTTTAAAAATCTTATTATACGGCTTTTATTCCGTAAGTTTACGAAAGTCCTTAACGAAAAAACGAACCGTATTTTTGCCGCCGAGGTTTATAATAACTAATTAATTATAACCCTTAAAAAGGCGAAACTTAAAAAGCATAAAAAGGTATAACCCGAACCAAATAAGGATTTCGTAAGGATAATATCGGTTAGAAAAATAAAAATAAAGTTTAAGGCTTTTACGAAAGAACCTTTTATTATTATTCGGCGAAATTAATAAGAAAACGAACTTTCCGAAAGTGAAAAAGATAGCGCCGATAATCTGATTATATTATTATACGTACCCGTTAAAATGAAGTTAATTAATTAAGTAGTTATTAAGATATTGTTATTTAAATTAAAGGGTTATAATTACGATGGCTTTAAAAATGGGTGGCCCGTTAATGGGGTGGCCCGTTGGTAAGGGGGGTCGCCTTATGATATAAATTAAGGGCCCGGGTTTTAGGTTTATAGGCAACACCGTTTTTAACTGACTTTCTTATAGTTATTTCAAAATTTAAAGGTACCTTACCTGCAGTGAAATTTGCTTGTGCATTTTTACGCTCAGACGATGTTATTATTAAGCCGTATTATCAGGAACGGTTAAGATGGAGTGTTTCATAACATATAATATTACTCGGACCCCGCACCGACATAACCAACCAAGATTGGACTGAGTACCACGGGTTGGTCTGGCTGGGTAATGCGAGTGCAGAATGGGGGAATGCTGGAGTTTGTCCCGCCGGTTACTTTTGCCCGCGTACGCGTAAACATAATGCGTAACATCACAGACATGCCATCCGATCGGGCACCGACCCAACTATGACTAGAACATAACTGCCATATCGGCCGCCTGGGAGTAGGACTTGCTAAGCTGCAGTTGTAGGAAAGCTACGAAATTATTTTGTTTATTTGCGCCTGTTATCTGCAAGCGATAACTCCTGACAATGAAGTTGTTGATAGCAGTTGAATTGCCTACCTCTTTCGAGTAGCACATGCCAGGTTATCAACTTGTGCTTGGACCAAGGTTGCTCATCATACTACCTGCATGTTCCCCCAGGTCCATTAGCACCTGACGAGTTGTCTTACTGATATAACGGGTAGTGGCAGCCTATTCTAAGCAGCATTTTATTGCTCCCCTGAAAATCGGGATACGCGGTCAACTGCCCTTGGCATCTAACGTTTTTGTGTTAACATGAGATTAAGTCATGCTTTTCCGAAGCTTAAAAACTAATGTTTAGTCATTAAGTAGTAATGTTGCAACCTGGCATTATTCATCTGTAAGTTAACAGTGCCGCTTGAATTGCGTGATGTTGGAGTCCCCGTCTGCTCCCCACTTTAATCAATTAAAGCGGCAAGTATCATGATCCGGCACCGTCCCCGTTGGCTGAGTCCAGTTCCTAGGGATCTGCAGGACTGTGACAAAAGTGCAATTATTATACATATACATATCAAGGTAGCATTACTTCCTGAGAAAGAAAGCCCAAGTAAGGGCTCAGAGGTTTTTTGACGGAAGCGTAAGATGGGACTATGTATATTAGCGTTAGTTGCCCTCTAGGGGATCAGCCTGGGCGTAATAAATTTATGTGTGTATGTGTGTATGTGTGTGTGGCTGCAACATGCACAAAATAGTGGTGTGCTTGTAGCCTACCTTCATGTCTTCTACGTAAACAGGGTTCGCTGAACCAAATAGTGAAGTTGGCATCTTCGCATTTTATTCGCTAGTAGGCATTTCCGCCACGCAGGTAAAGGCGACGCAATAGATCACAACCTACGCCGTCTGCCCTCCCCGGTAAACTTGCGACAAATCAGCGGGCGCTCAGCGATGGGGCGAGACCAACACGACGCCCCGAACCAGAGCAGCGTTGGTTGATAGCAGGGGTTAATGGAGTCGTTCACACCAACAACACTTCATTCTTGCCGTATCATTACAACCACGACAGTCCGTGAAAAAAGACATTTCCTTCGACCTTAACCTGGCTTTGCCTTCCGTTACCAATCGTGCTTACGCAAACTTGTTGGGATATTGCCCCGCCAAAGTTGTACCCAACAAACCACAATGTAACCAAAGAAAAGCTACGAATCCCAGAGAAAAAACCAACTCAGTTTGTATAAGCTAGCTTAGGAGTTGGGATTCAGCTTATAAGAGAGCTTCAAGGGTTAGCTGTTAACCCTTTGTTGGACATAAGGGGTATGACTTTATTCGGTGTAATTATTGACTAGATAAATAGGTGTCTAATAATATACGTTCTACCTTTTCACGCTATAGGTACTCTGCCTTATAGCTGTTACTTAAAAATTACAGCAAGGAGCGATAACAAGTTAGTATAGTCTGTGACGGCCAGCCCTTATGTCGAGGCAGGGATCATGATGGCCCGAGCTTTTAGATGGGACTTTATTAAAGACTCCAGCATCTGCAATATGATCTAGTCTTTCTCTTCTCTCTTTTTCGAGTATCGTTAAGTTAATAGGTGTACATTAGAATGTCTTAATTCTTCCATTGTGCCTGCTGTAACAAATCATGTCCTATCTGGCCGAAGGCAGAATGGCACGATGCAGAAGTACTCGTTGCAGCCTCCCACTATATATGCAGATGTGAATATTTGCATTTTTGTCACAACTCATGCATAAATGGCACCACCTCGTCACTGTCTCTTACCATACATATGCAGATGTAAATATTTGCACTTTCGTCACAAATCCAGCAGATCTCTAAGTACATACGTTAGTACCTACCCTGTTACATTATGTGACGCCTCGAGCATGCGTAACCAACACAGGTTTATTAGCTAATAGGGATATCTGTGGTAATATAAATATTACATATTACTTCAGTTAAACATGTAGTAATAGAGGTATAATTTATATAGTTATAAAAAATTGGATGTAGTTTAAGAGCTGTTACCTAGTTAAGATACTGCTAATTTCTTTTAAATAGGGTTTTTGTTCCGATATAGCATTAGAGTATACAAAACAATAGGAACTAAATATATGCTGGAGCAGGGTATAGTCAGTTATTAGCTTTGCTTTTTCGGCTGCGTAGCATCTTAAGCGAGGCCACGCAATTAATCTTGAGTCATACGTGCAGCTTCTAGGTGCCCGATATGCATATTACTAAATAAAAAAATGGTGGATACCGTCTAACTAAGGCGTCAACCACAAGTACCTAGATGTTGGCATTGGCAACAAACCAAGTTTTCAGGAGCTTGGTGATTAATTGAACTCTCTTGCATACTCGGCATTAACAAGCAAATCAAGTCTAATGACAAATTAATTAAGGCTCAAAATTTTTAGTCTAGGCCTATGATTCGTTCTTTTTATAATAGGGGCTGAGCTGACATGCAGACATAACAACCGAATATGCAGGTGCTAGGCTCCAGCAACTAGCCAAGATATCCTGATTCTCCTAAAACTAGAGAACAGAAGAATGAAAGGAGAATAAGAGGATAGAGGGAAAAAACTAGTCCCACCTCGCCTTCTAATCAGATAGGTGGTTTAGGAGAGGCAGTCGGTACAAACTACAGGGGTATCAACGGACAGTCTTAGTCACATCACAAGTCCATAATATACACGAGAGTAGCTTTCTGCCTGCCGCTTGCTTAGGGAATACTGAGGCAAGAATCCGGTTTATGTACAAAGACCTTATGGCTACCAATCACACATCCAACTCCCCTTCAACTCCCCTCCACATCGCGTTTTAGTTAGAAGCCGAGATTACTACTTCATGGATCATGCTGATATGAGGCATAGGTTAGGTTGTTCCTATTGGCCCCTATGAAAATAAGATATATGACAAGGCGATGCTGTTAAGTTGGCTTGACTTTATAAGACTAGAGACGACATTTGTGAAGAATTTGCTCGGCAACGATTGGTCTAGTATGCATCAATTCTTTCATGCAGGGTATTTCCAGGGTAGTTGAGCTATTACAGCGTTGCATTTACATCCTAGCTTGGTTAATGGGCTGTCATTAGAACCTAAAAAGGAACATCCTGTAATATCCATGTAAGAACAGGGCAGAGGGGGGTGGACTAGACCATGGCTATATATAATAGACCTAGCCTGACACCTCCCTCGTACCATTTGCTAATTGTAAGGTAGGCTGCACGTCTACAACTACAACAAAAGTAAGGGTGTGCAATTCTCCGCACCACCCCCTCTCTCCCTGGCGGGGGCGTATGAGCTAGCATTAGCTCGTACATCTTTTATGCTTCTTGTTGCTCGCCTTGGTTTTAGTACTGTTTGCCTCGTTTTAGCCTATATAATATCAAGCGGTGGAAATGATTGCCACCCTTTTAGGCTGCTCTTTTGAGATTTATCTTTATTGAAGGTGATTTGGCTTCCCCTCTTCAGACTTGGGGGGCAAGATATAAATGGACCATACGCCATCCGCTACACCTGCCTAATTGCAACGAGCTCTCTATTCCCTCTATGATCATTTTATACTTCGACAGACTTTGATTATTACCGAAGAAGCCGTCATTATTCCAATCACACAATGGTTAAAGGTTGCAAGCTTTTGATCAACGTTGCCAAAAGCGATGTTGCTTCTCTCGGACAAGGAAGCACCATCAAACTCGAGCTGAAGGGGTACGAGGATTCCAACGATGGAAAAAAAACTTACTCTCATAAATATGCCGAAGTATTCAACCAAGGTGGGTGGCCCACCTCTCAGCTGCATTTATCGTACCTAATCTTTATACTAGCTGTGGAATCGGCACAGAGCTTTGAATGGTACTTTAAGCTTGATGCCATGTCCAACGACGTCAACAGGGGTTAGTAAATACACTCAGTATTACTTGAGTTAGGTGCCTTATATACTAACTCATCCATCAACAGGCGACGTTGATCTTGACTATGGGCAACGTTGGAATCTGCGAGATAGGGATCCCGACTCTGACGATCCCAGTGTAGTCGATGATTCGAGCGCACCGAAGCGTGGCTTCATACTCGACACTGTTTTCGACGATACGGAGCTGACACTTAACTTAATGAAGTGGCAAAAAGCCGAAATCTTCCTCGGATCTTACAAGAAAGGGAAGTGGGATGTGGTGCCCGAGATAACCTTCCGCGTGACAGTCACGAGTGGCAAAAACACCGATATTCATGAGTTCAGCTATGATCCCAAGGATCCAAGTGGTGATAAATCCCCCTATACACAGACCATCACTTATCATCCTGCCCAATGGAAATAACGGTAACTGGAGGGGTTGTCGCGGTTAACAGACCGTGGCAGTCGTCTAAGGCAATACTATTAGTGTTGATCAACTGAGTTTAATTAAGTACAAGGGGACCAAATTGATGATGGCGAATCTGGCGAAAGATGGAATTGCCGTTCAGTGGACAAGAATTCATATTTACCTAGCCGCTCCTTACTTTAATATTTCTCAGTTTTTATTTCTTGTTTTAATTGATATATGATACGATGTTTGACATTGACTACAGGTGGTATCCCACTCGATCCTAAAAATATATAGATGAAAATACTATTTCACCAATAACTCGCCCAGCCGGTATTTCGAGGATCGATTTAGGCTCTGGACTACCTTCATTATCGCCAAGATGTGCCTGCCTTTTTAACATAAGGTAGAGCTACTTAGCTAATTACCACAAACGCGAGACCATTAGAGCACTGATACCTGATTCCATAGCGGACGTCTTTTATAAAAATTTAAAAGGCATTTTCAACAGAAACTAGTTTGTCAAGTTCTTTAGATCAAGACCCCGGGCACCGCCATCAACAGGTCGCAAACGTCAGTCAGGGACAGAATCAACGCCCTGCCTGGTATCTTAAGTTCCATAACGACCAAGATCAAGATTGCGAGCTAGTGCAGTAATAATAGGCATTCCCCATCTTAGTCATCGTAGGGTTTAAACCACATCTATGCGGCTTTCACCTCAACCAGCTACATCTCAGACCAGTACCGCATGGAAATCTCTAAATTAGGCGAGTAAATTATAGAGAACCCGCTCAACCGTCAGTGTTCGGGGGGGTATTTCTTTGGGTTGTGTCGGTCACGCCAGTCAACTAGATGCTCCTAGGGTTTAATTCTGTATAGCTCTATGCCCTAAAAACCAGGTAGCTATAAATCAGAAACCGCACCTAACTCAGTCACAACTTTCAGTCATCTCCCAGTAACCTTGGATCTTATATGTGTTCTTCTTGTGTTCCTTTATCCTGTCCCGTCTTCACTGCAGCCTCTTAATAAAGGCAGGACGAATTTTTTAGATCGATCCTGATATAGCGGCTTTTTAGGGATTTAGCCACAAATCTCCTGGATATTATAACGCACTTGATAAACAATAAGGAAATGGACCCGAACTCGGAAGACAGAAATGGGGACACAGCTTTAATATATGGCCTAGTATCACCACATACGACTAAGCAACCTATAATTCACCTAGTAGCTCTAGGAGCGGACGTAAATAAGACCATTTACGTTCGAGGCCAACACTGGAGCCCTCTCAGTATTGCCCTTAAATGCGAGAGGTGGGAGTTTGCAGAGACGATTCTGGATTATGCTGCTGATCCCGGACGAACGAGTCTTAAAGCCCGTGCTATAAGAGGTGCTTAGATATATAGAATAGCTTCTTAATTGATCTTGCAATGCAGTAGGCCTACGGCCTATCCGCCTGTATAAAGGATTATATACTAATAGTATTAAAAGCTTTATATTACTATATAAAATATCAAAAAACTTATAAAGTAAGTTTTATATATATAATAATTACTAAACTTAGATGAAACTATTTTCGTAGCATTATTTAAATATAATATATCCCCTTAGCCTTACTATTATAATTATAATAAAGCTAGTTTAAAGCTATTTATATAAAAGATTTAAATAAATAATATAAAATATACTTTATATCATAATTACGGAGTTTGGCTTTACGGTATTATATTAATATCATAAACGAAGACTTAAAAGTAAAGAAGAAAGAAAAAAATTTAATAATCTATTATATAAGTGTATAAATATATATATTAGAAATTTGTATGTAGACCTATACTAGTTTATTAATAAGCGCAATCGATAAGGCTAGTTTACGATCTTTATAGCGCAATTGTTATACCTCCCCCTACTAAAACAGAGACTTAGTTAAAGGGCGAGTCGAGGTTATTTATGCTGTCGTAATTTTGTTAGTGATCCTTTTCTTACCGGTATATTGTTCTTTGAGTGATTTTTGGCAAATTTATCGGCTGCAGTAGCTTCCATCTATTTTAGTAGGCGTTTTAATAGTCCTAGGGCAGTTGGGTGTTTGTTATAAAAGTTTTATAGCTTTACAAATACATTTTTAATGTTTTTTATATTATATTATATATTGTCTATGTGAAATCTAGATCTAGTAGGAAATTACTGTAGTTATTTTAATATTTGTTAATATAAAATTTTAACTGTTAGTCTAGTTTTTAATTAGTAAGTTTAATAGCACTTTAGATTTAAAGGTAAAAGGTGCTAGCATATTTATATGTAATTTTAATAATTTTAATAATTTTATTTATAAATTAGGATATAAATAGTCCTGCGTTATTTAACATTTAAACCTTTAGTAGGCTTAAAATTTTATATATGTATTTCAAGTATTATGCTGCTAACTTTTTTCCTATATTCATTTTATAGCTAGATATATTAGTTCGGCTCTGCCTAATTTTATATATAAAGGCTCAAATATAATTATAGTTTATATGTTTTTGGATATGAATTTTCCGTTTATAATGATATATTTTTATATTTAAATAGGAATTACTAATAGGTATAATAGGCCTCGGGTTTTATCTCTTAAGAGCTTATTCCTTTTGCAGTTATAATAGTTGTAGATATATTATTATATATTTTATTTAAAAAATAGCTAATAGTAGTTTTATTTAATAGCTTTAATGTATTTGTATTATTTTAGGTGTGCTATAATAACTAGGTAATACGCGTTTTTAATTAGAGCTATTTATAAAAAGATAGTTCTGTTAAAGGTAGTTTTAAGTATAATAAGTTAATAGTTTTTAAGTCTTATTTCTTAATTTCTTTTAATATGATCTACTAAGTCTAACCTTTAGAATATTTTTATGTTTAATTCTACTCTAGCAATAGGTCTAGCAATTTTGTCAGATAGAATTAGAATAAGGTTTTTCTTTTAGCTTATTTTGCTTTTACTATAAGGAGGTCCACTATCTTTTAGGATAGTATATTAGCTATAATGTTTTCTTTTTCAAGTTAATATTAAAATATAATATTAAAATTAAAGAGAAAGTCAGTTTATCTTACTTATTAGGTAAAGAAGATCTTTTTGCTTAAATAGTAGATTAATACTTCGTAGTTAGTAATAATAAACAACTTATTTCCTTATAGTTTTAGGCAGTAGGACTCGAGAGTCTAGATAACGGTTAAGAGTTCTTAGTCTTATATAGGGTAGGCTCTTTCTGCGGGCAATATAAGCTTAAAATAGGAGCCTACTTATGACGGCTGACTGGCTTAACCAACTATTAAACCCTAGTTGTACGGTTTATGTTAGCAGTAGTACTATGGGACTCTAAGCAATGAACTAAAGATATAGTTACGTTTGGTAATAGCAGATATTAAAGGTAATCTAGGTAACCAAGTTATATTATAAGCTGATATTATTTAGATTATAAGAAAATAATAAACGTATATATGGTATTTTTGGCTTAAGGTACTTAAACGGTTTAAACTTTTAAGCTTATTAAAATCTTTAAGCCCGTTATAGGCTTAAGGGGCTTAAAACGTTAAAACCTTTAAAACTTTTAAGCTAGTTACGTAACCTAGAACTTACGTCGGAAATAAGTTCCAAATTTTCCGACCGTTTATTTTTAAGTTAAACCTTTAAGTTATAATACGATTTTTTTTCCAGGATTTGTACTTTTAAAGATTAATTTGTTTATTATATTTATTTAATAAGTAACTTTTTTTTTATATATTATTTTTTGTGTTATTTTAATTATTATATTTAACCGTTTTAAAAAACAAAAATTATTTAAACGTAATAACGTTTTAATTTAATCGAAACGAATCGAAATTTTTGATTTTGTTAAATTTTTTTATATTTCGTATTTTCGCTGCAAATTTAAATAAGGGGTTTATAAGGTTTATTCCGATTTTGAAAAATATTTTCGTTATATCGAATATGGTAATTTTTATAATTTGTTTAATTTTTTTATTTCCGAATATTAACGATTTCTGAACGAAAAAAAACGGTTAAAGCGTAAAAAAAAATAGGTATAAAAAGCTTCTCGTTTTGCCGTTAATAAATT
Source organism: Monosporascus sp. MG133 (assembly GCA_004155925.1). Lineage (NCBI taxonomy): Eukaryota > Fungi > Ascomycota > Sordariomycetes > Xylariales > Monosporascus > Monosporascus sp. MG133. Next base: position 231,749 of record QJNX01000061.1, on the reverse strand, counting down.
AAACCGTTTTTAAAAATAACGTAAGGTTTTATACCGTCGCGGGATTAAAATGTTACGTTAAAGTATTTAAAGTACGGAAGCGATAAAGGAATTTAAATAATTAAATAGGATATAATAATAGTTAAAAGCCGAATTAGTTATTTCCGTATAGGTTACTTTTTTTATTAATTAGTTATTAAATTAGGACGTATTTAATTTTAGCGCTTCCGGTATTATTAGTAAAAGTTTTGTAATAAACGCTGGATTTTCGTAAGGTTTTTTATAAGTTTTTATATATTTTTTAACTTTAGGCAATTTTTTTATTTAATGAAGTATTATTTTTTTCCGGTTTTTTTTTGGTACCGAAAATTTTTTCGACCTTTTATATTAATACGTTTTTTATAATTTTTCTTTGCGTTCCGTATTTATTTAAATTATGTCCGTTATTAACTTTAATAAGGAAATATAAAAAACGGGGTAAAACTTAACTTTAAGAAATAATTTTAACTGGTAATTATTTTTGGAAATTTTCTTGTTAATTTTATATAATCCGATATATTTAAAGTTAAGTTTTTTATTAAATCGTTTAGTTTAAATATTTTTGGTAATAAGGTAAATTATTTTCCCTTTTTAAAAAATTAATTTTTTTAATTTTTTTTGGTTATAATATTTTTATATTTAAGTACGTACGAATTTAAATTCCTGTTTTATTTTTATATATAATTATTTAAGTTATTTTAAAGTAAAAATTATTTTGATATTAATTAATCTTTTTTTTTTATAAATTTCGGTAAATTTTTGGAATAAAACCGAAATTAATATTAATTAATATTATTTTAATATTTTCGTAATAATTTATATTATAAATTAATTAAGTTATTAATAATTTTTTAACTTAATTATTTTATTTATAATTAATATAATATCGTAAATAAGTTTCGAATATTTAATTAGTTTTTTTTATTTCATTATCCGTTTATAATTTAAAAGCGTTTAAAAGTTTATGGTTTAGGTTTAATTATATTATAAGGTTTTATTAAAATTTTAAAGTTAATATAATTTTTTTATCGGATATTATTTTTATTAAAAGTCCGTATATATTAATAAGGTATTTAAAGAAACTATATATTAATTATTTTACGTTTATATTTTCGTTAAATAATAAAAAATATAAAAATTTTGTAAATTAATTTACGATTATAAAAATATTATCGTAATATATACCTGTTATTAAAATTTTTAATAACGGTAATTTAATAATAAAATTAAAAGTAATTAAATTTTATAATCGATTTACGATTAATAATAATTATAATTTTCCGTATAATTTATAACGTTATATTTTGGTTTTTTTATATAAGTTATATTTTCGTAAGATTTTCTTTATTATTAATTTTATTTTAAAAATGTAATATATACGTTATAATTGTTTTAAGGTTTTGTAAACTTCCGGGTATCCGTATAACTAGTATTTATATATTTTGCGTATTAGTTTTTTTTAGTACTTTTTTGGTATTTGGATTTTATTAGTTTTTTTTTTCTGGTAATTAATCGTTATATTATCGGATTTTCTGGTATAAGTTAAGTATTATTTTTTTGGTTATTGCGATTTGTCGTAATTTTATATGTTTTTTTTTGTTAGGTCGAATACTTAATATGTGATTTGGAAGATTTTTTTTTTAAGTCTGGTTATTTATTAAAAACGTTTGTTTTGTTAATTTTTAACTTTTTTTTGTGGATAATAATAGAATTAAATTCCGAAATATATTTTACGTAACGGAATTGTCGTTTAATTAGCTTTCGGGTAATGGTGAACCGGGTAAGATTTTTGTAGTTTGTATATATCTTAATCTAATGTAAGTTTTCTTTAAGATAATATTTGAATTCCTTAAAGGCGTTAATAATGGTTAGGAATTTTTTATTTAGGATAACATAATTTAATTTGGTTTTTTTAATTTATAGGAATAAAATATAATAGGATATAAGTTATTTTAATCATTTTTATGTCCGATTATTACGTTTAACGTATAGTTCGAAATATCGGTTTTTAATTTTACGGGGCGGTTTAAGTCGTATATGATTAGTACTGGTTTGCTGGTAATTATATTTTTGATTTTTTGAAAAGTTTTTTTTGTTTCGGTTGTTTATAGGAACTTAATTTTTTTGGTTAGGTTGGATAGGGGTATCGCGATTTTATTAAAATTACGAATAAACTTTCGGTAATAATTAGCGAATATAAGGAAAACTTAAATTTTGGTAATCATAGTAGGCATTCTTTATTCTTAAACCGTTATTATTCTCTTAGGGTTTATTCTGATATATTCTGGGGTAATAACGTATTTTAGGTATGGTATTTTTTGTTTATGGAACTTGCTTTTTTCGGCGTTAATTAGGAGATTAGCGTTTTATAGGACTTAAAGAACCTTACAGACGTATTTTTTATGTTTTTTTTTCGAATTTGAGTAAATAAGAATATTATCGAAATAATAGATAACAAAAATATTAAGGTATTTGCGTAATATGTGGTTGATTATTTTTTGGAACGTTACGGGTACGTTAATAAGCCCGAGCGGTATTATTAGATATTCGTATAATCCGTATTTTGTTTTAAAGGTTATTTTCTATTCGTTTCCTGGTTTGATACGAATTAAATTATATCCATTTTGTAGGTTTAGGGTAATAAATTATCTGGCTCCGTAAAGGTAATTTTTTATTTTAGTGATTAGGGGTAAGGGTATATGATTATTAACCGCAGCTTTTTATTCTTTTTTGGTACGAAGAATATGGGGTACCCTGCTGGTGATTTGGGCCGTTTAATATGTTTTTTGCGTAGCTTGTCCTTAAGGTATTTTCGTAATGCGTATAATTTTTATTAATTTAAGTTATATATGGGATAAAAGGTAGTTATTTTGTTATCTTTTAGGATTATTTCGTAATCTTATTTATTGTGTTTTGGTAATTTTATTTCGATTTGTTCCTTAAAAAGCCGCTTATATTTGTGATATTAATATAGTACTTTAATTATTCCTTTTAGCTTTTGGGGCTGGTGTTATAAATCGTCGTTTATTTCGTATAATCGTATTTTGATAATGGTAATAACGCGTCGTATATATTTATTTCGCCTTTTTTTCTGTATGTATCGTATTTTTTTAAGTGGTAAGGTTTTTGTCGTATTTTTATGCCTGTATTTGTCCTTATCGTTATTAGTTAAGTAGTAAAATTTATTTTTAAGTTGTTTTTGTCGATAAAGGGTAAAATAAAATTTACCTAGTTAATTTTTTAATCGATTAAGGGATTATATTAATATAATTATTTTTTGCCGAAGATTATGTCGTAATTCTGTATTAAGATAATATCGAAATTAATAATTTATTTTCGTTTTTAAATATAAGTTTCGAAGTAATTAATTTTGCGGTTAACTTATCTATTATAATAAGTAAATTTAGTACTTTTTATATTTTTAACTTCGTAAGGTTCGGCTTTATTTTTTTTTATAGTGAACGTAATTCGTTAATTACTTCCGGCTTGAGATAATTCGGGTCAGTTTCGTAATTTATTATAACGGCATATCATTTTTTCTTAATTCGTATCCTGATTATAATAAAAGGAATTTTTATTTTTTTTGTTATCGTATATAAAGTTTTTTTAAGGGATATATGTTAACTTTTTTTATTTTTGCCAGTTTGTAGCTTTTTTATAGGTAACGTTTTTTTTTAAGGTTTGTACTTATAATTGCTTTAATTGCCCTTTTTGTCGGCGTAATTAAGTTTTTAATTCGAGGATTTTTTCCTTATATCGCTTTACTTAATTTATTAAGTTAGTAATTTATTTTTTAAGGGTTCGGTTTTTTCCGACCAATTTATCGTTATGGCCCATTTTTCGTCTGTCGTCGTTAGTTAATTTTGATACATTTGGTGTTCCTGATACTAGGCGTAATATTGGGTTATTTTTATTAACTCTTTTCCGATTTCCTTTTTTATTTCTTTTTTTTCCTCGGGGTTGTTAGCATAAGTACGTTGGAAGTGTAAGTTATTTACTATTTTTCGTTATACTTTTATTATTGTTTGATAAATTTATTTTTCTTATATTTTGTAATCGTATTATTCGTAATGGTATATAGGATCTTGTTCGGGATAGTTTTTTCCTTTCGGCCAGCTTTTTAACGTTATAATAACGTCGATATCGTCTTATGTAGCTATAATACGTAAATGTTTGTACCATTTTTGGTTTTTAAGGTTGCTTCCGGTTTAGGTCTGGAAGTTAAATCCTTGTTTATATATGCGTATAAGTTTTTGTTAGATATATTTTTATTATTTTTTATGTCGTAAGTAATAAGTTTTTTTTGTAATAGATAACGTATAATTTCCCATATCGATCGGGTTTTCCTGGATATAAGGCTTTGTTTTAATTTTGGTATTTTTTAATTTATTTATTTAATTCTTATTAATTTTGTTGTTATTATTTTTTTTGTTACGTACGAGATATTAACTTTTCTGGTGTTAACTTTTTTTTATTTTTCGCGTTTTTATAATTATTAGGTAATTGTTGGTTTAATCGTAACGGTACGTTATCGGGTGATTGCGGCCTGGGAAAATATTTTAGTTTTTCGTAACTTTTTTTATATTTTTAGGGATAGGTTAGGGTTTTTTTTTTTAATTATGCCGAAAGTTATAATTTTATTATTTTTGTTTCCTGGTCGTCCTTCGGGTACCGGGGTTTAGTTGTTTTGTTATTATTTTTTAAGGACCTTATGTTATTTCTTTATGTAACTTATTTTGTTTTAATTATCATAATTAACTTAGTTTTAATTTTTTTTTGGATTATTTTTAATTTTATAAATCTTAGGATTATTTTATGGGCAGTAAAAGGTATATTACGTTTTTGGCTTGGGTTAATTCCTGCGAATTTAGATTTAAAAACGAATTATTCCCTTTTTTTTTGTCGTCGTTTATATTATCGGTTATCGATTTTTACGGCTTTTGCGATATACTTATTTAAAGTGGTAAATCGTATTATTTTGATAATTTCGTTTTTAACGTTATCTTTTAATTTTTTATAAAAAATATCGATTAGGTTATCGTTTTTTTCGTCCATTTATTTTATTTTAACTATAAGGTTTTTAAACGTTATTGCGTATTTAAACGCTAGCTTTTTTTGCTTTAAATCGAGAATTTTCTGGGCCGCGGTCCTTTTTTTTATCCGGATTTCCGAAATTGGCCCTTAATTTTTTTTCGAAATTAATATAATATTGGAAAAAGGTTTTGGTAGTTTGTTGCTGATCCGATTTTTTATTTTCTAAGTAATTTCGTAAGGTAGGCATAAATTAATTTAAGGCGTTTTTTTTAAGGAACGCCGTAACCGTAAAAATTTTGTCGGTTTTATTAATAATTTTTTCGAAACGGAAATAAATACGTACATGGGTAAGGAAGTTCTGTACGTTATTTTTTCCGTTATAACGTTCGGGTTTTTTAGGTTTAATTTTAATTTCGTTAATCCGGATAGTATTAACCTAAGCCTTAAGGCGTTAAATAACTTTTTTGAATTTTTTAATCGTATCTTTATATTATTATATAATAAGTTTTTAAGTATTATCCGATATATTAACGGTATAGCATATTATTTAATATTTAATTATATTATTAAATAAAAAGTTATAACGTATAACGGTTAACTGGTTTAATTAATTATTAAACTTTAATCGTACGGTTTATATTAGTAATAATATTATGGGATTTTAGATAATAAATTAAAAGTATAATTACGTTTAATAATAATAAATATTAAAGGTAATTTGGGTTATTAAGTTATGTTATAAGTTAGTATTATTTAAATTATAAGAAAATAATAAGCATATATATATTATTTTTAGTTTAAGGTATTTAAACGGTTTAAATTTTTAAGCTTATTAAAATTCTTAAGCCCGTCGTAGGCTTAAGGGGCTTAAAGCGTTAAGGCCTTTAAAACCTTTAAGCCAGTTACGTAACCTGGGACCCACGTCGGAGATAAGTCCCAGACTTTCCGACCGTTTGTTTTTGGGCCAAGCCCTCAGGTCATAATATTACTATCTTTTAAATTCTGTCCTTTTATTAGTAGTAAATAGCACTTCTAGTAGTATTTTTAACGGTATTAGTTCTAACCTGCATTAGTTTCTTAGGCTAGAAAAATGCGACTATAAGTGCTTTATAAGCTAGGTTTTTTTATTTTCTTAAAAGCTTTCTTTTATTTAAGACCTTTAATAAAAGATACATCTTTATCTAAGAGCTGACTTAGAGATTTAGTTATATTGCTAATATAGTAAGTAAATATACAGATAAAGTTATATAAGCTCAAAAATGATTAAATAAACTAGGTTATAATTAAGTTTTTAAACTTCTAGTTTATAATAGCTTTAATTTTCTTTGGATTAACTTTAATACCTTGTTTTGCTTTTAATATAATACTTATATAATTAACTAATGTAGTATTAAATTAGTACTTTTTAATATCGTCTTAAATCTTAGTATTATATAATTAGTAGATAATTTTTTTACACTAGGCCTAGTATTTATCCTCTGTTTAAGAGTAGATAAAGGTGTTATTAGTATAAGCGCTAGTAAAAAGGTTCAGGACTTTGTAAAGTTATATATTAATAAAGGTCTGCTATTAAGCTGGGCCTATCTTTAGGCCAAACAGTAAAACTCTTTATTAGTAAATATTTTATTAGGTTTTAAAACCTATTAAATATTTTGATTACAAGGCTATATGCAAATAACAGAAGGCTTTAATAATATTGTTACAATACAGGAACAGGGGTTCCTATCTTGAAGAAACCGGCCTCCGGAAACTGGTATGGGCTCCTTACGGCTGATCTTCGGGCAAGGAAAGCTTGGCTTTCCCCACGTCAAAATATGGTGATCTGGTAGATTTAAAGGATCTGGAACCAGATCCAACAGATCCTATAAATTTACGACATATTTATTAAATCCAGATGAATATATAACGAACGGTTTTTTATATAAATAATACTTATTTAGTTTTCGTTTTTTAATTATTAATTTAAGTTTTTAATTAAAGGTATCGTTTTCCGGTTAAAGGAAAAGTTCATAAATCTTTTTAACGAATATTTTATTTATTATATTATGGTTACCTGTAAATTAAAACCCTTATTTCGGATATTGCTTATACCTTTAAATAAACGTATAATAAGTTCGTTATATTTTGATAATGTTTTAATTAATAATTAACGAATCATTTAAAGTTTAATTAAGTATAAGTTTTTTTAAATTTAATAAAAACGGTATTATAAAATAATGTTTAATAAATAAATAATATATACGATTTCCGTTATTAATTACTAAAAAAGTAATAACCGGATTAAATAAATTATTTTTTATTAAAGAAGTTTTTCAATTAATCGATAATGTAATACTTATAATTATTAAAGTTAAGGGATTAAAAAATTTTCTTTTTTTTTAATAACAATTTATTCCTACCTTTAAGGAATTTGATAAAATATTACCTAAAAAGTCCGATTAAAAAGAACAGAAAATTAAGGATATTTACGGCATAAAGTCGGAAACGGGAAAAAAGAAAAGGTTTATAATTAACGAACGATTAAACCTTATAATTAAAGAAGTTATAAATTTTAAATAAAAAAACGTTAAATTTGTTTAATAACTAAGGAAACGAATTTTTACGTCCTTTTTAAAAATTATTCTTTATTCAAAAACTTTAACTTCCCTTTTATTTGGTCGAAACCAGGAAGAAATTATACTTTTTTCTGCCTATTATGAAATACTTAATATTAAAGGTTGTAAGTTAATTATTTTTAAACTTTAAAATAGATTTATGGATATGGAAAGATTTCTGGTTAAAGCTAGATTTTACCTTAAATGGTACGAAAGTTCTTTTATAAAAAATTACCAAAAAGTAATAATTATTTCGTAATTATTTGCTGGAAAAATGCTTAATTAATTCAAACTTACTTTTAAAAATTACCTAATAAATTATTCCGATAACTGATTAAATATTAATAATTACATTTTTAATAATTACGGAAACTTTAAAAAACGAATATAAATTTTATTCGGAAATGTAAATAAGTAAAAGTATGAAATTAAATAAATATATAGGTTTTAATAAATTACGTTAATAATTAAATATATAACTGAATTTAACCGGCTAACGTTTATTTTTAAATTATTCCAGGACGTATTATTTTTTTCTATTATAATGGCCTAATACCTTAAATTAAAAACAAAATGTTTAAAATACTTAAAACAAGTTTTTTCGAAGATTATATAAATAAGGTTATTATCACCGACCGACGTATTTTTAATCGGTACCTTAAAAAGAATGGAACCGATAAATAAAATAACAATAAACGTTTTAACAGTAAACAAAAAATAAAAGAAAAATTTTAAAAAAAAGTTAATATTATTTTAATAGAATTTAAAAAAATTAAGTTTAAAATTAAATGTTTCAACTGTAATAAAAAGAGTTATTTTAAAAATAAATTTTCCTTTTTATAAAAAAAAGGAATTTTAAGAAAGGAAAAGTTTTACAGTCTAAAAAAGAAATTCGTATGGCCGAACGAAATATAGATAATAAGAAAAAGAATAAAAAGGAAATAAGTTTTACTTCCGCCGATTAAGAATTTACTATTATTATAATTAACAGGGTTAAAAATAACGACCCAGATTATAAAAATTATACCATTTATAAGAATACTACGGGTAAACCCTATAAATACCATGCAGGACGAGTAGTTTTTAAGGTAATTATTACGTTAAAATATATTTATGATCTTGATATATAGAAGTGTAAAATAAACGACCAGAACGGTTAGTTATAAATTGATTTCGGTAGCTATAAATAGCTATTTTCCGAATATTACATTTTTTCCAAATATATAATATATTTAAAACCTCCAGCAAATAATTATAAGTTTTTGTACTTTATTATTTATTATAATTATAACTGCTGTATTTATTAACGAACTAAAGAAGATAACGATTTTTGGCCAGAATATAACAAAGAAACGTTTACAGAACCAGACGATAAATACTGATATATAAAAACCCCTTAATGGCCAGATTACCCCAGGTTTTATTATTTATACCCTAAATCATAATAAAGCCGAAACATTATAACCTAAAAATACTTATAATATTTACTAATATTATGTGATAAATACGAACTTTTAACTATAAAAGTACCCTCTTCGGGAAATTTACCTTTTTAATCTTATAATTCGCAAAATATAAGACCTAAGGAAAAATTTAAAAAAAGAATAGTTATCTTTAAATGCCAGTTCGGTAATAAGAAATGGTTTAAGTATATGGAAAATTATTACATTAAGGATATAGTTAAAAAGGTACGCAAATAAAAACGTTTTTTAGCCCCAAGGATATATTAATTAAGAAATTATAAAGGCCTTCGAAAATAAGGTACCGAAAAGCCCTTATATACAAAACCTTATATATATAAAAAGAAATACGGCGTTAAATTTTAATTTTAATTTATTATGGTAATAAAATATTTAACCCCAGAATTAATTCCGGAATAAAAGAAAACTTTATTTTTCTTAAAATAACCAAAAAATATTAAACCCCTTAAAAATACAAATAATAGTTATATAAATTGCGAATAATGAATAAAAACTTATCTACTTACGATAATAATCGAATTTTCTGGAAAACGAAAAAATTCGTAATTTAAATATAAGGATATTTAAAATAAGTTAGCTTTAATATCGCCGATATTTTAAGGTACGATATTATTTTAAGAATGCCATAATTTCGTTTTAACAATTTAAGAATTAAATTAAAAAAAAATTAAATGATTTTAGGGGATAATTATAAGGGAGAACTTTATAAAATGTATGACGTAATTAAAAAAATTAAAGTTTTTAACCTTATAATAACAATACCACCTAAATATCGACGATTTAAAAACATATTTAAAAAACAAACCCGAAAAAAAATATCTAACTATAATAAATAGGATTATAAAATTCCTATTAAAGAAAAATAGTACTTAAAACTTTATTAAATTTACCATATAAATCCGAAAAAAATTAAACCTGTTTAAAAAAGTTTTTAACGAAACCTTAAAAAAAGTTATATTCAAAAATCCGAATTATTTGCGAAATATCCAGTTATAATAATATTAAAAATAAAAGATAAAAAAATCAAGATTGATAAAAATAAAGACATAATATAACCGACGAATATATAACTATCGATAACTAAACGATATTATTATTAAAAATAAATATCCTTTAATATTAATAAATACCATAAAAAATATTAACAAAATTGAATAATTTATAACTTTAAACTTACTAAACGGTTATTACTTAATTCGAATAACCAAAAACAAAAAATTAAAAACCGCTTTTAAGATTATATATAAATATTGCGAATACAAAATTATGCCGAAAAAGTAATTAACGCTTTAGCTAGCTTTTAGCATATATTTACTATTATTTTCCGGAAATTTTTAAACAAATTTATTTTCGTTTACTTAAATAATATTTTTATTAATATAAAAATATGAAAAAAATATAAAAAGTATATCGCTTAAATACTAAAAACCGTTAAAAAAGTTAACCTACTAATAAACGCTAAAAAAAAAGGTTTAATATATCTAAAAGTTAAACTTTTTAAGTTTTACTAGTACCTTTAAATAAATTTAAATCCAAAATTCTAAATTTAAAGCTATTAAAAACTGACCAATTTTAAATAAAGTTATTATAATTAATATTCGTTAATTTTTGAAATTTACCGGCTACGTACGACCTTTAATTAAAAATTATGACAAACTTGCCAACTTATTAACCAAACTTATTACTAAAAAATATATTAAAAAATAATTCGAACTTTTAAAAAAAGTAAAAATACCCTTTTAAAAATTTATGGACAAAATTATTAACGCCCCGTTAATTAAATTACCAAACTATAATAAAAAGAAATAATATAAAATAAACGCTTTAAATTATTTCCTTAAAGTAATTTTAAAGTAATTAAAAAGTAACGGAAAGTAATATTTAATAACGTACTTTTTTTAAAACTTTTAAAAATATAAAACTTAAATACCTTATTTATAATAAAAAGTTAATAATAATTATTCTAACATTAAAAAAATAAAAACCGTTTTTTAATATAACCAAAAAATTATTTAACATTTATTCCAACTACAAAAACCTTACTCCATTTATAACGACCCAAAAAATAAATAAACGCTATAAAAATTAAAGAATTTTTTTATCCAAATTTAACTTTAAGATTTACTATATTAAAAGCAAAAAAAAAAAATTTAAGCAGATATTTTAAGCCAAAAAAAAATTACGATTCGAATATTTCTAAACGATATATATAAATATTATATCGTAAGAATAATAAAATAATACGACTATATATAACCTAAAAATAATTACATCCGGAAAGATTAACCTAATTTAAAAATTTTTACGACCCGGAAAAATTAAAAAATTTAAACAGTAAAAGGAAAAGATAAGAACTAATTATTATTTTGCGACAAAATTCTTATCTTCCGTTAATAATAAAAAGAATTTATTAAAAAATTTCATAAAAACCCCTTACATAAATACCAAAAAATATTTAAAATTACTAAACGATTTCGGAAAAAATACGGTTTCTTAAAATTCTGCCTAATAATTAAATAAGTAATTAAGTGTTATAATGTTTATAACAAAACTAAGGTAATTTACCATAAGCCTTATAACTTACTACAGCCTATAAATATACTTAATAAAATATAAAATATCATAATTTAAAATTTTATTATTAATCTTTTTATATCGAAAAATCCCGATATTAAAATTAAATATAATACGATATAAATAATTATTAATAAACTTACCAAATAGAAATACTTTTTATCTTTTAAAAAAAACGTAACGGTAAAATAATTAACTTACGCCTTTATTTAAAACTATTTCGTTAAATATAAAATATTAAAAAGAATTATTTCTAATCGAAATAAACATTTTATATTTAAATTCGGTACCAGATTATTTAAGCAGATTAATATTAAACTTAAGTTTTCGATAATTTATTATTATTAAATAAATAATTAAAAAAAAGGATTAAATTAAACTTTAAAATAATACCTTCGAAATTACGTTAATTATTAAAAAAATAATTAAATTAAGTTTTTATTATTCGTATAAATAACTTATAACATATCCGTTAACAAAAACATAAGCATATTATTTTATATAGCTATATATAAATATAACATATTAACCTAACGACTTAAATAATTAATACGTACAATATTAATTATTATTATAATAACTTTACGAACAGAAATAATAATAACAAAAATTAAAATAATATAATTCAAACTTTAAATTAAATTATAATTCTTATAACAAAAAATAGCCTAATATTATATTAAGAAAAGAATTAAAAGATTAATTAACGAAAAAAGATAAAATTTACTTATTATATTAAAAACAAAACGTAATATTAAACCTTTCCTAAATTAAAACGAAAAGGTCCAGCGATAAACTTAATTTTAAAAAACTTAATCCGTTTAAAATTAAAAAAGTTCTTTTAAAAACTGATTATAAATTATTATTATTAAATATTATAAAAATATACCTTATATTCCATATTTTCTTATTAAAATTAACCCTAAAAAACGGCCCGTTTAAAAAAGTCTTCGAAATCGAAAAAAATAATAATAAGTACGAAATCGAAAAAATATTAGACTTTAAAATAATTAAAAACAAAATTTAATATTTGGTAAAATAAATAAATTGCCTACCGGAAAACAATATATAAAAACTACTTAAATACCTAACGAATACAATAAACCTAATTAAGGATTTCCAGCGGCAAAATCCTAACTAACCGTCTTTAACGCAGCTAAAATCGGAGGCGATAACGGTCCCCCGCCTAAATCTAGGTTTAAAGTATTCCAGCCAAAAAAAATAAATACCTTTACCTTAACATTTATCTTAAAAGCAAACCGCGCTTACTTTACCTCCATACAACGTTATTCTTTTTCTAACCTTTCTTATTTTTCTAATTAATCCAACTTTAAACCTTCTTTTACCATTTTTAAAACCCTTTTTTTAAAAAGGTTTTGTTAAAAACGTAAACGTTTTAACATTTTAATAAATTCTTTTTGTTTTTTTCCCTAACGACGGCGTAATTTATCCAATTCCCTTCTTACGACTTCTTAATATTCCAGAAAGCTATTTTTAACATTCCGCTATTTTTATTACAATCGTTGTTATATTTCGTTCATTTCTTTTAACAAATTTATAATTTTCGCATCCTAAAAAAAACGTTAATAACGAATATAACAATTATAATTTAAGTATTCTAAAAAAAAAGATATAATCGGTTTTACCGCCCTGAATATAATTAAAATAAAAAAGGCTTTAATTTTAAAAGCTCTAATTAAATTAGTACGAATATTACGAATATTACGTTAATTTTTACGTAACTTTCTTTTTCGTTTTTTTTAACCTATTATAATAAAGTTAGCTAAAAAACTACAGAAAACCCCTTTAACAAAACAAAAAGGCCATTTACGGTTCTTATCTTCAGGACAAAAATTCTTAAAAAGGGGAAGTAGTATTATAATATAAAAACAAGGGTTTCTGTTTTGGAAAAACCGGTCTCCGGAGCCTGATATGGACTCCTTACGGCTGATCTTCGGGCAAGGAAAACTTAACTTTCCCTACGCCAACATATAATAATTTGATAAATTTGGAAAATCTGGAACCAGATTTAACAAATCCTACAGATCCACGATGCAGTTATTAAATCCAGATAGACATATAACGAATGGTTTCCTATATAAATAATACCCATTTAGTTTTCGTTCTTTAGCTATTAATTTAAATCTTTAATTAAAGGTATCGTTCACCGGTTAAAGGAAAAGTCCGCAAATCTCTTTAACGAACACCCTATTCATTATGCTATTATTACCTGCAAATCAAGACCCCCATTTCGGATACTGCTCATACCTCCAGGTGGACGTATAACAGGTTCGTTACAAATATCTAATTTAATGTAGTATTTAGCCTAGCAGCTATTATATATAGTGCCTTAAAAACTTAAGATAGGGACTATTCTATTTTTAAAATACTTGTTTTTCTAATAATAATTAATATAAAACTATTTCTTTTTTAAGTTATAAGGGCTGACTGGGTTAACCAACGATTAAACCTTAATCGTACGGTTTATGTTGGCAGTAATATTATGAGAATTTGAACAATAAACTAAAAGTATAATTACGTTTGGTAATAGCAGATGTTAAAGGTAATTTAAGTAATTAAGTTATATTATAAATTAGTATTATCTAAATTATAAAAAATAACGAACGTATATATACTTTTTTATTTTTATTATCGAACGTAGTCGAATAAACCGTATTCGATTATTTATTACTTAATCGAAGGTAATCGAATAAATCGGCCTTAATTATTTATTATTTAGTTAAAGGTAATTAAACCGGTTCCGTTAAATTATTATTAATTACGTAATCCTCAGTTAACGGTCGGAATTTATATAGCTATAATTCCGACCGTTTAAGGTAATTAAGGTTAATTAGATTATAAAATAATTTTCCCCCTTTAGGATTTTTGCCCTTAAAGATTAATTTATTCGTTTTTATTACATAGTAAATAAATTTCCCTTTTACTTTTTATGTTTTTTATGTTATTATTTATCGCTATATCCAGTCGTATTTATAAAAGTAAAAAAAAACAGGTTAATCCCGACCCGGATCGTTATAAAAATCTCGTTCTATTTATTAATAAATTTAGTATAAATATACCTTATTATTCGGTTTATTTTCGCGTTAATCGTTTTAAAAACATAGTTATAGAATATAAATTTCGTTATAGCTTTTATATCGAAAAGAAATATTTTTATTATAACTTTAGTAATATAAATTTGCAGGCGACACCCCGTATCTTCTGAAAAAAGTATTAAATTAAAGGAAAAAAAGGAAATGCCGAAATATTTTTTAAGCCGTTAGACCGTTTATAACGCCTTTACCGATAGGAAAAGATGTTACGTAAAAAATTTATTAAAATGGTTTATCGTAAGATATAAAATCTGGATAAATTAAAACGGTAAAAAAAATTTAAAGCTGAAATATAAGCGGCCGACTGGATTAACCCCGTTTTTATCTTTTTACAGTTCGATAACGTAAATTAAAACGTTATTTTTAAGTTTTCAGACGTTACTGGTAAAAGCTTTTTAAAAGGCATTAGGCTTCCGTAAGGTTTTCCGTAAACTTTTATATGCAATGTTGATATAAGTTCAAGCCTTATTTTCTAGGCTGAGCCAAATACACCGAAAATCATTACATATATAATCCACACGATAGATACTATATCCAGTATCTTCGAACCCGATAACTGATTAATGGTCTTTACGGTTAAGATAGATTATATACCTCAGTCCTATAAAACCTCATTCTGAAGCAGAACCTCACTCTGAAGCAGAATGCGTGGTTGCCGATAAGCTTCGTAAACTTTTATATATTTTTTAATTTTGCGTACTTTTTTTTATTTAATTAAATATTATTGCTTGCCGTTCTTTTTTCTGGTATTAAGGATTTCCTTAACTTTTTATATTAGTACGTTTTTTATTACCTTCTTTTTTCGTTCCGTATAAATTTAAATTATATCCGTTATTAACTTTAATAAAGAAACGTAAAAAAGGGATTAAGCTTAACTTTTAAAGGGAATTTTAACTGGTAATTATTTTGCGAAATATTTTTATCGCTTTTATACTGTTTAATATCTTTAAAATTAAGTTTTTTATGCGGTCGTTCGGTTTGGATATTTTTAGTAATTAAGTAAACCATTTCCCCTTTTTAAAAGGTTGATTCTTTTAACATTTTCTGGTTATAATATTTTTACATATATATACGTACGAATTTAAGTTCTATTTTTATTTTATATATAACTACTTCAATTATTCTAAAATAAAAATTTTTTAATATTAATTAGGTTTTTTTTTAATAAATTTCGGTAAATCTTTGGCATAAAACCGAAATTAGCGTTAGTTAGAATTATCTTAATACTTTCGTAATAATTTATGTTATAAGTTAATTAAAATATTAATACCTTTTAAACCTAATTATATTGTTTATAATTAACGTAATACCGTAAATAGGGTTTAAACGTTTAATTAATTTTTTTATTTAGCTATCCGTTTATAATCTAAAGGCGTTTAAAATTTTATATATTAGGCCTAGTTATATCCTAAGATATTGTTAAAATTTTAAAATAAATAAGGGATTTTTATCGAATATTATTTCCCTTAGAAATCTGTATATATTAATAAAGTATTTTAAAAAATATACGTTAATTATAATATATTTATATTTTTGTTAAATAAAAAAAAACTTTTTTATAATCGCTTTACGATTATAAAGATATTATTATAATATATATCCTGTATTAGGTTTTTTGATAAAGGCAATTTAATAATAAATTTAAAAGTAATTAAATCTTATAATTATTTTACGATTACTAATAGTTATAATTTTCTGTATGGTTTGTAACGTCGTGTCTTAATTTTATTATATAGGTTATATTTTTTCAAATCTTTGATTATTATTAATTTCATTTTAGGGAAATAATATATACGTTATAACCATTTTAAGGTTTTATGAACTCCAGAATATCCGTATAATTAATATTCGTATATTTTGCATTTTAACTTTTCCTAGTATTTCTTTAGTATTTAGGTTTTATCGGGTTTTTTTTCTAGTAACTAATCGTTATATCGTTAAAATTTTTAGTATAAATTAGGTACTATTTGCTTAATTGTTATAATTTATTATAGGTTTATATATCTTTTTCTAATCAAGTCGAACATTTAATATAAGATTTTAAGGACTTTTTTTTTTAATTTGATCGTTTGCTAAAAACGTCCGTTAAGTTATTTTTTAACCCTTTTTTATAAATAATAATAAAATTAAATTCCGAAAGATGTTTTACGTAAGGGAGTTATTATCCTATTAATTCTCGGATAATAATAAACCGGTTAAAGCTTTTATGGTTTATATATACCTTAACCTAATATAAATTTTCTTTTAGGTGATATTTAAATTTTTTAAAGGCGTTAATAATAACTAAAAATGATTTATTTAAAATAACGTAATTTATTTAGGTTCCATTTAATTTATAAAAACATAACGTAATAAATAATAAATTACCTGAATTATCTTTTATTTAATTATTACATTTAACGTATAATTCGGAATATCGGTCTTTAATTTCACGGGGCGGCTTAAATCGTATATAATTAATATTAATTCGTTAATGATTAAATTTTTAATCTTTCGAAAAGCTGTTTTTGTTTTAGTTATTTATTAAAATTCTGTTTTTTTTTAATTAAATTAAATAAAAGTATCGTAATTTTGCTAAAATTTCGAACAAATTTCCGATAATAATTTACGAATCCAATGAAAACCTAGATTTCGATAATTATAATAAATACCTTTTATTTTTAAATTATTATTATTTTTTCAAGGTCCATTTTAATTTATCCGAAAATAATTACGTATCTTAAATATGGTACCTTTTATTTATAAAATTCTTTTTTTTTCGGCATTAATAAAAAGATTAATATTTTATAAGATCTGAAAAATATTATAAACGTATTTTTTATATTTCTTTTCCGAATCTAAATAAATACAAATATTATTAAGATAACAGATAACAAAAATATCGAAATATCTACGTAATACATAGTTAATTATTTTTTAAAACGTTACGGATATATTAATAAGCTTAAAAGATATTATTAATTATTCGTATCACCCGTATTTAATTTTAAAAGTTTTTTCTTACTTATTTCCTGTTTTAATACGAATTAAATTATACCTGTTTCGTAAATTTAAGGTAATAAATTATTTGGTTTTATAAATGCATTTTCTTATTTTAATAATTAAGCATAAAAATATGCGATTTTTACCGTAATATTATTTAATTATCAGTAATCGATTATTAACCGTAACTTTCCGTTTTATTAATACGAAAAATATAAGGTATCTTGCCAGTAACTTAGAACGTTTAATATATTCCTTGCGTAACTTATTTTCGAAATATTTTCGCAATACGTATAATTTGTATTAATTTAGGTTATATATAAAATAAAAAGTAATCGTTTTATTATCTTTTAGGATTATTTCGTAATTTTATTTATTATATTTTAGTAATTTGATCTTTATTTATTCTTTAAATAATTATTCGTATTTATGGAAGGTTGATCTAGGTTCAAGCCTTATTTTCCAGGCTGAGCCAAATACACAGAAAATTATTACACATATAATCCATACAATAAATACTATACCCAGTATCCTCGAACACGATAACTGATCAATGGTTTTTACGGTTAAGATAGATTGTATACCTCAGTCCCGTAGAACCTCACTCTGAAGCAGAATGCGTGGTTGCCGATAAGCTTCGACTCTGATGAACCTTATGCCAGGTTCGATCCAGTCGGCCTTGTACAAAGTGCCTTACAAACAAGATGACTTAGGAGATGTTAAGCTTACGCAGTAAACCTTAAGGATAAACCGTAAGAATAAACCTTAAGGATAAACCTTAAGAATAAACCTTAATAATAATTATTCGTATTTATAATATTATGGTAATATTTTAGTTATTCTTTTTAACGTTAAGGGTTAAAGCTGTAAATTATCGTTTATTTCGTATAATTATGCTTTAATTATGGCAATAACACGTCATATATATCTATTTCGCCCTTTTTTTATATATTTTATGTTCCTTTAAGTAATAAAGTTTCTGTCGTACCCTTATGCCTGTACTTACCATCGTCGTCGTCCGTTAAATAGGAAAAAAAAATTTCAAGTCGTTTTTATTAATAAAAAGTAAAATACGTTTTCTTATTTCATCCTTTAATTAATTTAAGAGTTATATTAATATAGTTATTTTTAACCGAGAATTATCTCGTAATTCCGCATTAAAATAATATCTTAATTATTAATTTATTTTCGTTTTTAAATATAAGTTTTAAGGTAATTAATTTTGCGGTTAACCTAGCCGTTATTATAGGTAAATTTAATCCCTTTTATATTTTTAATTTAGTAAGATTCGGCTTTATTCTTTTATAATAAACGTAATTCGTTAATTACCTTTAGTTTAATATAATTCGGGTCGCTTCCGTAATTTATCATAACGCTATACGATTTCTTTTTAATTCGTGTTTTATTTATAATAAGAGGAATTTTTGTTTTTCGTATTATCGTATATAAAGTCTTTCTAAGGAATATATGCTAACTTTTTTTATTTTTACCAGTTTATAATTTCTTTATAGGTGGCATTTTCTTTTTAAGGTTTACGTCCGTAACTACTTTAATTGCCCTTTTTATTAGCGTAATTAAATTTTTAATTCGAGGAATTTTTTTATCGTTTTATTTAATTCGTTAAATTGATAATATATTTTTTAAAAGTTTCTGCTTTTTCTGCCCAGTTTATTATTATGGCCCATTTTTTATCTGTCGTCGTTATCGGTTGGTCCTAATACCTTTAACGTCCTTAATATTGGGTATGGTATTATGTTATCTTTACCAGACATTTTCCGATTTTTTTTATATTTCTTTTTTCTTTTTGGGGTTATCGGTATAAATACGTCGGAAGTATAAATTATTTACCCCTTTCCGTTATACCTTTATTATTATCTTGTAAACTTATTTTTTTTACGTCTTATAATTATACCATTTATAATGGCATATAAGATTTTATTCGGTATAACTTTTTCCCTCCGGCCCGTTTTTCGACGTTACAATAACGTTAATATCGTCTTACGTAGCTATAGTACATAAATATCGGTATAATTTTTGGTCCTTAAGGTTGCTTCCGGTTTAAATATAGAAATCGAATGCTTATTTATATATGCGCGTAACCCGTTATTAGATATATCTTTGTTATTTTTCGTATCGTAAGCAGCAAATTCTTTTGTAATAGATAGCGTATAAATCTTTATGTTAATCGGGGTTTTTTAAACATAAGGTTTCGTTTTAACCTTAATACTTCTTTATTTATTTACTTAATTCTTATTATTTTTATCGTTATTACTTTTTTTATTACGTACGAAATATTCGTTTTTTTAATATTAACTTTTTCCATCCGTTATATTCTTATAACTATTAAATAATTATTAAATCGGATATAGTAACGTATTATTACGTAATTACGGCTTAAAAAATACTTTAACCTTTTATAACCCTTTTCGTACTTTTAAGGGTAAATTAAGGTTTTCTTTTCTCTTAACCATACCGAAGGTTACGGCCTTATTATTTTTATCCCCTGGTCGTCCTTTAGGTACCGGAGTCCAACCATTACGTTATTATTTTTAAAGGCCCTATATTAATTTCTTATATAACCCATTTTGTCGTAATTATATTATTTATCCTGGCTCCAATCTTTTTTTATACTGTTCCTAACTTTATAGATTTTAATATTATTCCGTAAATAATAAAAAACGTATTACGTTTCTTGTTCTGGTTAATCCTTACGCATCTGTATCTAAAAATAAATTATCCTTTTCGTTCCTATCGTCGCTTATATTATCAGTTATCCATTTTTACGGCTTTTATAATATACTTATTTAGGATAATAAAACGTACCATTTTAATAATTTCGTTTTTAACGTCGTCCTTTAGGCCTTTATAAAAAATATTAATCAAATTATCGTTTTTTTCGTTTACTTATCTTACTTTGGCCATAAAATATTTAAACGTTATTACGTATTTAGATATTAATTCCTTTTATTTCAAATCCAGGATTTTTTACGTTACGGTTCTTTTTTTCTTAAGGTTTCCGAAATTAACCTTTAACTTTTTTTCGAAATTAATATAATATTTGAAAAAAATTTTAATAATTTATTACTAATTTAATTTCGTAAGATAGGCTTAAATTAATCCAGGATATCCCCCTTAAGGAATATCGTAACCGTAAGGTAATTTTCAGTTTAGTTAATAATCCTTTCGAAACGGAAATAAATACGTACCTAGGTAAGGAAATTTTATATGCTACCTTTCCCGTCGTAAGGCTCGGATTTTTTTAGCTTGATCTTAGTTTTATTAGCCCGAATAATATTACTTTAAGCCTTGAGGTATTAAATAACCTTTTCGAATTCTTTAATCGTATATTTATATTATTATATAATATCTTTTTAAGTATTATCCGATATATTACCGGTATAGCATAGTACTTAAATTTTAACGGTATTATTAAGAAAGAAATTTTAACCTATAACGGTTAATTAACTTAATTACTTATTAAACCTTAATTTTCCGGTTTATGTTAATAATAATATTATAAAAATTTAAAAACTAAATTAAAGGTATAAATATATTTGGTAATATTAAATATTAAAGGTAATTTAAATAACTAAATTATATTATAAATTAATATTATTTAAATTATAACACATAACGAACGTATATATACTTCCTTATTTTCTATAATCGAACGTAATCGAATAAACCGTATTCGACCATTTATTACCTGGTCGAAAGTAATCAAACAGATTATATTCGATCACCTATTATTTAGTCGAAGGTAATCGAACCGACTTCGTTCGACTATCACTGGTTACATAATCCTGAAGCAACGGTCGGGGTTTGTACAGCTGCAGCTCCGACCGTTTGGGGTAGCCCAGGCTAGCTGGGTTATAACATAAGTAAGGCTTAGATATAAATAGGACTAAGGCAGTATTAACTTTTTTACAGGGTTTTATAAAACTACTAGCTAATAGCTAGTTAATAACTTAATTTTTTAAGAGCAAGTATTTAATAAATATTTAATATGTAAGGGATCTAAATGAAAGTAGATTATCTATAAGTTTAAGGACTATATTAAACCCTAGTTTTAAAAAGGGCAGTATATTAACTTATTTTTTAAAAAAGAAACCTTTTAAATAAACTAATAATTTAAGTAACACCTTTTTAACTAATTTAATATAAGCTAGGTCTTCTTTAAAAGGAAAAACGATATTATAACTTGTAAATATATTTTATAGGTTTTCTAACCTTATAAGTTAATTTATAAAGTTAATTTAATAAACTTAATAAGTATTAAGTTAGTTAGTATTTTGGTTTTTAGTTTCTCTTATTATTTAAAACAGAGGTAAGCTTTCACTTTTTGTATTAGTTATTTAATAATCTTATTATTAGTTAATTATGTTTTAAGTCTCTTTGTATTTTTCTTTTTTTATTACAGGTATAACCAGGTTTAGGTTCTCTTAAAGAATTATATATCGCTTCTTGAGAGCTTTATCCCTTTTATTAGCGTCTTCTTAGATAACAGGGTCTATTGCTCTATTTGGCTTATTCTTTGGAAAGATTTCTGTAGTTAAAGAAAATTGTGCAAAAGGTAAAAAATCTTTTGGCCAGATAATTTGTTGTTGGGCGGAGTATAATAAAACCTTGTATTAGGCTAACCACAGCAAGCCAATTTTAACATCGTAGCTAGTATCGTTAATCTAGAAAACTTAGTTTCGAAATCGGCATCTATCGATTTTAAAGTTTCCGTATAGATACTAACAAATAGTATCAGCAGATTATCCTTAATAATTGCTCAAGGTTTGTAAGTAGTTTAAAGCGATTAGATAAGCTTATAGTTAGGAGTAGACTCTTTTTACTAATTTATAGCTTATTATTAAATAATATTAAGCTCTAGTATTATATAGCACGGTAGCTTTTATACCAAGATTATTAATTTATATTTGTATTTTACACTTAAATTCAGCGTTATCTTATTTTTAAACTACTTAAACTATAATATAACGGCTGACTAGCTTAACCAACTATTAAACCCTAGTCCTACGGAGTATGTTAACAGTAATATTATAGGAATCTGAATAATAAATTAAAGATATAATTACGTCTGGTAATAATAAATGTTAAAGATAATCTTGGTAATTAAGTTATATTATAAGCTGGTATTATTTAAATTATAAGGAAATAACGAACGTATATATTTTTCCTTAATTTCCAGAATCGAATATAATCGAATTAATTTTCTTCCATTCTTTACTACTTGGTCGAAAATAATCGAATAAATTCCGTTCGATTACCGTTAGTTACGTAATTTTAAGGTAACGATCGGAACTTATATAATTATAATTCCGACCGTTTGGGATAATTAAAGTTAATTGGATTATAACACGATTTTTCCTTTTCGGGATTTTTGCCTTTTAAAACTTTTTTTTTATTGTATAATAAGTATCCTTTTTTAAATTTTTTTATGCGGCGATTTATCGTTATATCCGGTCGTATCCTTAAAAGCATAAAAAAAAACCAATCCCGATCCTGATTGTTATAAAAACCTCGTTTTTTATTAATAAATTTAGTCTAAAAATGGTTTATTATTTAACTTATTTTCGTATTAATCTTTCTGATTATATTATCGTAAAAGGTAAATTCCGTTATAATTTTTTGCGTTAAAAAGAAATATATTTCTTCGATTTTGGTAATATAGATTTATAGGTAATATTTCGTATTTCTCGAAAAAAGAATCGAATTAAAAGGGAAAAAAAGGATAACGAAACGGGTTTTTTTAAGGTATTAATCCGTTTATAACGTTTCCGCAAACAGGAAAAAATGTTACGTAAAGAAGCCGTTGAAATAATTCGTCACGGAATAAAGGACTTAGACGAACTGGAAAAGTAGGAAACGTTTGAGGCCGAAACGTAAGCGGTCGACTAAATTAACCCCGTCCTTGACCCATTAGAGTTCGATAACGTAAACTGGAACGTTATTTCTAGGTCCTTTAACGTTACTGGCAAAATTCTTTTAATAAGCGCTGGATTTCCGGAAGGTTTTTATATGTTCCTACGTATTTTTTAACTCCGGATAGTTCTTTTACTTAACCAAATATTGTTTTTTGCCGTCCTATTTCCTGGTATCGAAAATTTTCTTAACTTCTTATACTGGTACGTTCTCCGTTACCTCCTTTCGTTTTGTATGGACTTAAATTATGTCCGCCGCTAATTCCAATAAAGAAACGTAGAAAATAAGGTAAAGTTTAACTTTAAGCGGTAATTTTAACTGATAATTATTTTTAAAACTTTTTTTACCATCTTATATCGTTTGATATATTTAAAATCGAATTTTTTATTATGTCGTTTAATTTGGATGTTTTTAATAATTAGGTAAATTATGTTCCCTTTTTGGAAAATTAATGCTTTTAACTTTTTCTGCTTATAATATTTTTATATTTAAGTATATATAAATTCAATTTTAATTTTAATTTTTATATATAATTATTTAAATTATATTAAAGTAAAAATTATTTTAATGTTTATTAATACTTTTTTTATAAATGTCGATAAATTTTTGGCGTAAAATTAAAATTAGCGTTAATTAATACTATTTTAATATTTTTATAATAACTTATGTTATAGGTTAATTAAGTTATTAATTACTTTTCAGCTTAATTATTTTATTTATGATTAATATAATACCGGAAGTAAATTTCGAACGATTAATTAATTCTTTTTATCTCGTTATCTATTTATAGTTTAAAGGCGCTTAAAAGTTTATAGTTTAGGCCTAATTATATTATACAGCTTTGCTAAAATTTTAAACTAAATAGGGTATCTTTATCGGATACGATTTTTATTTGAAATCCATATATACTAATAAAATAATTAAAAAAATGTACGTTAGTTATTTTGCGTCCGTATTTTTATTAAATAGTAAGAAATTGGAAAATTTTGTAAATCGATTTATAATTACAAAAAGGCTATCGTAATATATACCCGTTACTGGGTTTTTTAATAGTAGTAATTTGGTAATAAAATCGAAAGTAATTGAATTTTATAGTCGTTTTGCGAGTGGTAATAGTTATAATTTTCCGTATAGTTTATGGCATCGTACCTTAGTTTTATTGCAAACATCGTATTTTCGTAAAACCTTTTTAATTATTAACTTTATTCCGGGAAAGTAATATATATGCTTTAATCGTTTTATGGTTTGACGGATTCCAGAGTATCCGTGTAACTGGTATTTGCATATTTCGCGTATCAGTTTTTCCTGGTACTTTTCTAGTACTTGGATTTTGTCGTTTTTCTTTTGTTAATTAATCGTTATATTGTTGGATCTTTGATATAAATTCAGTGTCGTTTTCTTAATTGTTACGATTTGTCGTAATTTTATATATTCTTTTTTCCTCAGGTCAAATACCTGGTATGGGATTTTAAGGACTTTTTCTTTTAGGTTTGATCGTTTGCTAAAAGCGTTCATTTTGTTATTTTTTGACCCTTTTTTATGGATGATACCGAAATTAAATTCCGAAAGGTATTTTACGTAACGGAGTTATTATCCTATTATCTTCCATATGGTAGGAAATCCAGTCAGGTTTTTATAATTTATGTATATCTTAACCTAATAAAAGTTTTTTTGAAGGTAATATTTAAATTCCTTAAAAACGGTAATGATAGTTAGGAACTTTTTATTTAGGATGGCATAATTTAATTTAGTTTCTTTTAATTTGTAAAAATAAAACTTAATAAGATATATAATATTTTAATTGTTTTTATATCCGCTTATTACATTTAACGTATAATCCGAAATATTAATATTCAATTCTATTAGGCGATTTAGGTCGTATAGAATTAATACTGGTTCGCTGGTAATTATATTTTTTATTTCGGCCGTTTATTAAAATTTAACCTTTTTTTCTGTTATGTTAAATAAGGATATCGCGATTTTGCTACAGTTACGAACAAATTTCCAGTAATAATTAGCGAATTTAAAAAAGGCTTAGATTTCGGTAATTATAATACATATTCTTCACTTTTAAACTGCCGTTATTTTATTTAAAAGTTTATTTTAATATATTTGGAAATAATAATGTATTTTAAGTAAGGTACTTTTTCCCTATAAAACTTGCCTTTTTTGGTATTAATTAGGAAATTAGCGTTTTGTAAGATTTAAAGAATTGTATGGACGTATCTTTTATATTTTCTTTCCGAAGCCGAATAAATAAAAACATTATTAAAGTAATAAATACTAAAAATATTGAGATATTTACGTAATACGCAATTAATTATTTTTTAGAACATCGTAAGTATATTAATAAGTTTAAAAGATATTATTAAATATTCGTATAATCTGTTTTTGGTTTTAAAAATTATTTTCCGTTTAATTTTTAACTTAATACGAATTAAATTATATCCGTTTCATAAGTTTAAGCTAATAAAGTATTTAGTTTTATAAAAGCGATTTTTTATTTTAATAATTAAAGGTAAAAATATGTGATCTTTAAGCGTTATATCGTTTAGTTGTCGGTAATTAATTATTAACTATAAATTCTTTGTACTTTTTTTTTGGTACGAAAAATATAAGGTATCTTCTTAGTAATTTGAAACGTTTAATATATTTTCTACGTTACTTATTTTCGAGGTATTTTCGTAACATATATAGTTTTTTATAATTTAAGTTATTTATAAGATAAAAGGTAATTGTTTTATGATTTTTTAAAATTGTTTCGTAATTTTATTCGTTAAGTTTTAATAATTTTATTTCGATTTATTTCTTAAAAAGTCTTTCGTTTTTATGAGATTATGGTAATATTTTAATAATTCTTTTTTGGTTTTTAAGGCTGGTACTATAAATGGTCGTTTATTTCGTATAATTATATTTTGGTCATAATAATATCGTATCATATATATTTATTTTGCTTTTTCTTTTATATATATTATATTTTTTTAAGTAATAAAGTTTTTATTATATGCTTATATTTTCATTTATTATCGTTATCGTTAATTAAGTAATAAAATCTTTTCTTTAAGGCCTTTCTATCGATAAAAAGTAAAACACATTTTATTTAATTAGTTTTTTAATGGATTAAAGGGTTATATTTGTATAATTATATTTTGTCGAAAATTATATCGTACTTTTACATGAAATAATATTTAAATTCATACCTTATTTTTGTTTTTAAATATAAATTTCGAAATAATTGATTTTACGGTTAATTTATTCCTTATTATAAATAAATTTAATATTTATTATATTGTTAATTTCGTAAGATTCGGTTTTATTTTTCTATAATAAGGTTAAGTCGTTAATTATTTTAATTTAATATAATTCGGGTTGGTTTTGTAATTTATTATAACAGTATATCAATTTTTTCAATTCCTATTTTAATTTTAATTGAGGAGTTTTCATCTTTTTTACCGTTATATTTAAAACTTTTTTAAAAGATATATATTAATCGTATTTTTTCTTAATCTATAACTTTTTTATAGGTAACGTTTATTTTTTAGGCTTATTTTTAACTTTTTAATACGTTTCTGGTTTTTTCGATTAATCTTTTAAATTCTTTTTAATTATTTTTTCCAACGTTATAATTAAGCTGTAAGTTTAAGGAATTATGCGTAGAATTCTTTTCGTCGGATATATATCGAATTCTTAGGTAATATTTCCGCTATTATTAAACGTCGTATTACATCATATTGTTTTTGCGTTTCTAGAAAGTTTTCTTTGTCGTACTTTTCGTTAAACTGTCAGAAATAATAACTTAAAGTGGATGTTACAAATAGTCTTTCGTCAGATTTTTACAACCGTTTAATATATTTATTTTCTTTGTATCTTATAATCGTATTATTCGTAATAGTATATAAGGTTTTATTCGGAAAAACTTTCTTTTTTAGCCAGGTTTTTTTTGTTAGGAATATATCGATAATATTTTATACGGCCATAATACGTAAATGCCGGTACCAGGTTTAGTGTTTAATATCTTTCCAAATCTGGGTTCGAAATCGAACCCTTCTTAATATATGCGTATAATCCGTTATTAAATGTATTTCTGTTATTCTTGGTATCGGAGATAATAAGTTCTTATGTAATAAATAGCGTTTAATTTTCTATATTAATCGGGCTCCCTTAAATATAAGACTTTATTCCAACCTTGGTACTTTTTAATCTATTCGCTTAACTCCCATTATTTCTGTCGTTATTGATTTTTTTTTATATAAAATATTAGTTATTCTGGCGTTAATTTTCCCTATCCGTCGTATTCCTACAGCCACTAAGTAACTGTTAGACCGGATATGGTAGCGTATTATCGTATAATTGCGGCCTAGGAAAGCGTTTTGGCCTTCCGTAACCTTTTTCGTACCTTTAGGAACAGATCAGGAATTTCTCTTGTTTTGATCATGCCGGAAATAACGGCCTTTTTTATTATGGCCCGACAGACTTGGCAGGGTCAGGCACGGTCGGAGGTCCAAAAAGGAAAGGCCAGGTAGGTCCCTGGTTACCTAACCTGCTTGATGGGCTCAATTATAACGATTGGTCCAAGAGCATCGAGCCGGTCGAGCTAGAATAAGCGTTTAATAAGTTCGAAACGGTTCGATACGTAAAAGTTTATCGAACCGGTCGAATACGTCGAGCCAGAAATAATATATATATATTTGTTATTTTCTTAGAATTTAAATAATACCAATTTATAATATAATTTAATTATTTTAATTACCTTTAATACTTATTATTATTTAACGTAATTATAATTTTAATTTTAATTTTATTTTATATTATTATTATAAATATAAACTGTATAGTTAAAAATTAATAATTTAATAAATTTATTAATGATTTTACGTTATAAATTTTTATTTAATAATATAATTAAATTTTAAATAATATTTGCTACATTATATTTAATAATAAATAATTTATTAACCTTATTTATATAATTACGGAAGATATTATGGTTTCGAACGACGAAAAGGTTTTATAAAAACCGAATTCTCCCTCGAAGAGACGTAACCGTGTAGACAATTGGATAAAATAATAGATTGCTACCTTAATTTCTATGCTTCACCCTATCCCTCTCGCAGACTGCCTAGCCCCGCCAGCTTTTATCTACGTCGATTCTTATCGGAACTTTGGAGATTTTTTGTAATCCGGAACAGCCGGGCAAATTATCGCTCGTAATCCTTTAGTTTGTATTATTCCATAATCTGATTTTCGAAATTTTTAAACCCGTTATTATTATTATTTTCCAGTTTTCCTAATAATATTTTTCTGGGATTTATAGTTTTCGGCATAAGTATTATTAAGGATTAATTACTATTATTTTCGTAAATTAAATCGTATCCGAAAATTAAAAACCGAATTCGGTTTTTTTGGAACAGGTTTTTTAAATCGACGGTACTGTCGATCGTCTTAATCCATCCGGTAACTTTATAAGGGTTTTGGATTCTGAATAAAACGATTTTCTGGTAAATCCTTTCGTTACGGATTACGGGTATGGTATAATTAAAATAGCGCGGGATATTTAACTATTTTGATAAAGTTATAAGAATGATTAAAACTGGCAAAGGCTCGTATAGCCTTTTCTGCGTTCTTAAGGTTTACCTTTAAGGTTTATTTTTCAGGTTTATCCTTCAGGTTTATTCTTAAGGTTTATTTTTAAGGTTTATTTTTAAGGTTTACTGCCTGGTATAAGGTTCATCAAAATCGAAGCGTATCGGTAATTACGTATCAGTCTACTTCAGAATGAGTTTCTGTTTCAAAGTAAGGTTTTATGGGACTAAGGTATATAATCCATCTTAACCGTAAAAACTATTAATCAGTTATCGTATTCGAAGATACTGGATATAATATTTATCGTATGGATTATATGTATAATAATTTTCTGTGTATTTAGTTCAACCTGGAAAATAAGGCTTGAACTTATATCAACCTTATATAAAAACCGAATTTTATTAAAAAAAAGTTTTAACGATTAAACATAATAAATAAACGTATTATTTATTTCGAAAAAAATGATATTAACCTTATTACCTCGTTTAAAATAACTTTAAAAAAGTTTAAAGAAAAGAATAAATGTTTTAAAGTTATAAATTTTTCGGAAAAAAGTTTATTTGTTTAATTAATACTTATTAAAAAGCCCGGCAAAAAAATAAAATTACTAAAACCAGAACCGTGCAATACGATTTTTACCAAATTATAATTATTTTTTATTTAATGCCGAACTTATTTTAATTATTTCGGTATTTAATTTATAATCGGTTAACTTAAAAGAAATATAATTATATAATTCGAACTAACTTTAAGAAAATATATTATATTTATATTAAAAATTCTGTGATTAAAAATACGAATAAAATATAATAATAATGAAAGTTTCAAAATTATATTCCGAAAGCCTTTCGGTATAATAAACGAAAGAAATTGAAACTGAAATATAATTTAAAAATATATTTTAAAAAAGCTTTATATTTAATTCCGGTGTTACGTTTAATTAATTAATTTCGAAAATAAATTAAGAATAAATGGTATTAATAACTAAGTTTTTTCATCAGTTAAAAAAAAACCAGAAAGGAATCTTTTTAAAAAAAAGATTAAAGTTCTTAACTAATTATATTCCGATAATAATCAAAAGAAACGACCGGTAAGACGTATAAAGAATTAAAAATATTAAATATAATAAGATTAAATACATTATTTATTTAAATATTTTATGAAAATATAATACGTTTTACGACATATATTTAGGATTTATAAAACTGGAAACCGCCGAAAAACTGGATTAAAGCTAAATTAAATGCTATAATTACGATAAAATAAGCTATATTAAAAGCCAGGATAAACGCTCTAAGAAACAACGTAATAATTAGACCCCGGTACCTCAAAGACGACCTGGAGATAAGAATAATAAGACAGTTACCATCGGTATAATCAGGAAAAAAAAAAGCTTAACTTGCTTTTAAAGGTATAAAAGAAATTACGGAAAATTAACACATTTTTCTAGGCCGTAATTATATGATAAGGTATTATTATAACCGGATTATTAATTAATTAATAACTATAAAAATATAAAAAATGGGAAGAATTAACGCCTGAAAAATTAGTATCCTATACGTAACAGAAATAATAATAACGATAAAAATAATAAAAGCAAAAGAAATAAATTAAAAAGTATTAAGGTTAAAACGAAACCTTATACCTAAAAAAGCCCGATCGATATAAGAAATTATACGTATATATTAATAAGGGTTCGATTTCGAAACCCAGGTTAAGAAAAATATTAAAAACTAAAGATAATACGAACAGTTACGTACTATAAATATATAAGATATTATCGATATCCTTATAAAGAAAAAACTGGTTAAAAAGAAAAAGTTGCCCGAAATAAAATCCCATATACTATCATAAATAATATAACTATAAAAGATAAAAAAAACAAATATATTAAACCGTTATATAAACCTTACAGAAGAGTTTCTGTAACCTATACTCTAAGTTATTATTTATTAAAAGATTTCACGAAAGCCGTAACTTAAAAAAGAAAATCTAAAAACGCGAAAAAGATATAATGTAATACGACGTTTAATAATAACAAAAATACCATTTAAAAAGGTTAATACATGCAATGTAAAGTGTTATTATCAGCTAGCAGGGGTGCGCTAGCACTCCCTATACGGAAAGGCTCCCTTTAATCGGACCATATATGTTCCGTAAACAGATTATATTAAAGTGCAGTACGCGTTCTAAAGCGCCTGCAACTAGTTATGCAACGCAATATAACTGATAACCCTTATATCTGACAATTAAAAGTCTTATTCGTTTAATTCGCATTATTATTAACTGATCAGCTATTGCTGAAACGATATAAGCTGTACATTCGTAATAATGATCGATATCCTTTTATTAACTATAATAATAACCGTACCGATAACGGCCGCAGTTATTTATAATAATCTTAAAGATTGAAATAAACTTAAAGACGAAATTAAAACTAGAATTAAAAAATATAATTTATAGAAGTATATTAACACTTATTAAAACTTTTTAGAACTTAGTAAACTTACGCCGTCCGATATAAGCTTTTATCCGAAAAAACGATTTTGTTAATTAATACTGGAAACTAGTTTATTTTCCGAAAAAACTATACGAATCAAAAAAGTCGATCGAACGGATTATCCGATAAATACCTTCGAAATAACGGTCGAAGGTAAATAAACTTAAAACCAAAATTTTACGATTTATATTTACCTAAATCGAAAATATAAAGATTTCCGAAAAAGTTTTAACAAATTTATAAAATACATTCTGAATAATATTTCCTTATCTATTAAGAAAATTTATTTAAACCTAAATAACGATTTTAAAGGTTAATATATTAAGTTATAAGAAGCCGGAAAAGTTTATAATAGTCGATTATTTATAAATATTAAACGTAAATATAAAAAACGATTAAAATAAGCCCCAAAAGTTATTAAAAAATTTAATAGATAAATAATGAAATAATAAGAAATTATAATTAAAGGTTAACGTTACGAAATTTCCCAAACGATTATACCGGTTATTTGAACGAATTAGTTATATATAATAATAACACCGATTATACTTAATTAATTAAGTTTATTTATGCTTTTTAAACGGAATAAAATCAAAAAAAAAGCCGATTAATTACTGAAAGGTTAAAGCTTACTTTTTAAACCTTTAAATTATAACGAATTTATAATAATTAATAAAAAACGTTAAAATAACGATTCCGACCTTTTATAAAATTATAATAAACCTATTCGGTTAAAATAATTCTGATCAGAAACAAACTAAGGATATTAATAATAAATTACGTAATAAAACCTTGGGAAAAAGGCGGAAATAAAATAATCGTAAAAAATCTTAAACGGACCGAAATAATAATAATAATAAATAGAAACGCTAAAAATTAAACGTATAAAGGATTCGGTATAAAACGTACCTAAACCCGAGACATAAATTACTTTAATATTATTACGCGTTCCTTAATAAAACTCTAATAAAATTTAAGCTTAAAAAGGAAGTTTCGGTACTGGTCCAGAACTGGATTATTTCCGATTAATTCTTAAAAAGAAATTTAATTGTTTGTTAAAAATATAAAAAAGTTAATTACTTAAAAAATAAATTAATTCTTAAAAAAATAAAACTAATCTTAACGTACTTTTTAATGTTTAATAAACGTAATACGATAAACGTTACGTTTTACCGCTTAAAAAATTATTATTTTGGATTTAAAGTTTATGATATATACCTTTAACCTTATTAATTAATTTTTTAATTATAAGATAACGATTTAAGGTAACAAAATATACGCAAAAAAATGTTTCCTTCCGATTAATAAATACGGTAAAATAAACGTACTACTATAGAGCCTTATAAGCCCGAATACGTTATATTTATATAATATAACCTATTGCCAAAACTTTATATATAATTTAATATCTTTTTAGCTATTCCGAAAAAAGGGGTATTAATAAAATAACCGAAAAAATAATAGTTTTATTCGAAGGAAGTTTAATTAAGTAGTTATTATATTAATAAATAAATTTAACTAATTTGTTATTGAAAAAATTAACTTAATAATTAGCCATATAACCCTTATATTATATAAATAAAACGTTAATATATATATAATAAAACTACCGCGAACAGATAACGGTATAATATAATACCTAAAATTAGGGTATTTAAAGCCCGAAATAATTACTTAATTATAATTTTAGATAAAAAGAAATCCGTTTAAAAGATGTTATAATAATCGAATACCAAATATATAATAAGGCGAAAACTAAAAAATAAATATGCTGAAAGCCGAAAAAGGAAACGTTTTAATTAAAACAATAAATTATTATCAATTTCTAAAACTTCGAATAAAATTTTAAAAATATAAATATATTATATTTGCAACCGATAAATATTTAGGTTTTATTTAAAATATTTACCTTAAAAATCGAAAGTGAAATATATTAATTCCGGCATTCCGATATTTCTTAAAAGTTCTAAAAAACTAAAATAAGGTCGTTCTGTAAATATTCGAATACGATAACGAAATCTTGAAAAATTATTAATTTCGAAATATATTTCAGTTACTTTTTTATTAATAATAAACTTAAATTTTTAATATTACATATATAGGCCCAAAACGGCCCAATATAAATTTAGAAGGTATAATTAAGAAAAGAACGATTATAATACGAAATAGCGCTAAATTACCTTCGTTTTTAATCGTATATATCCCTAAAGTAGTAATATACTTATATTATCGTACCTTTAAATACGTTTTCTTTTAACAAAACCTATACGAAATTTATTACATTTACCTAGCATATATAAACGGTATGCTAATATTTAATCGGAAACCTTAATAAACTTATTTAATAATATACGGCTATATAGCTTACGTTATAACCCTTATTGCCATAAAAAGAAATAAAAACTTTAAAAGCTAAATCTTAAAATATAAATTAGCTTTGTTATCGGTTACCGATTTAAGAATATTTACGAAATCTGGAACCCGTTAATTAACAAGGTTATTATTATTCGAAACGTATATTTTAATGAAAAACTCATTTTTTAAATAATATCAAAAATTTAAAAAATTATTATATTTATATTCCGGAAATAAGTTACCTAAGTTATTCCGATAAATAAATTTACGTAATTGAATTTATACCTACTTTATATATATATAAAAAGATAATAAAAACCTAAACGGAATAATTTAATTACCGGTTAAATAAAAAAAGGTAATTTTAACGTAATATAAATATACGAAACGTACGGAAAAAAAATACACCTATTTGTATAAAATTAATCACCTTTATGTAACCGTTATATTCGAACCATTTCCGTTTTTTAACTTTTTACATTTATTAACGTTTACTTTAATAATTTTTACGATTAATATGCTAATAACAAAATAAACATAGCCTTAAGTTTTAATCGTTTTATTTAACCCAAAATAACGGTAAAAAACGAAAGTGCCTTCCGGGTTATAAATGTAAACTTTTTGTACGTTTCGTATCGAAAAGATAATTATCGGTAGGATTATAAAATATAAAAAACCGCGTTTAACGTAAAACGATTAATTTATTTTATTAATACGGGCGGTAATCGGTCGGTAAGTTACGGGAGTTTAAAGAAAATAATTACGCGAAATACGCGTTATTTTAGTCGGAAAGGTTTAATATAAAAAATATAATATAATCATTAAGTCGCAAAACCGGATATATAGGCATAACCTACCTTTACCGCCGAAAGGTTATAAAAAACTAATTATATATCCGTTAAAGAAATTATTCTATAAAACCGAAAAGGCATATATATAAAATTAAAAAAAGATATAATCTTAAAAAGCCATAAATTAATTTTTTATTAAAAAGAAATAAGTTTTAAGATATATATAAAAATATATTTATAGATTTAATGGATATAATTGGTTATAAAAATATAAGGCGCGTTTTATCGGACGAAGTAATTAATAATTTGAAAAGTTTTATAGTAATATATACGTATTTATTTAAGCTAGAAAATCGTTTCGAACCTTAATCATTATTATGGCTAAGTTCGACCTACAACTTAAACATTATAACGTTATAAACGTTTCCGTTAACGCGAATTTATTTTATTAAATATTTATAAAAATACTTCTAGGTTACTTATAAAGTAATAAAGTTCTTTTAATTAGCAAGGTATTATATAAATTAAAAATTTACTTATATTATAACAAAAAGATTTTATTAAAATACTTAAAAAATTAGCATTTAATCCCGTTCCTTACGAAGCTTATTTTTTTATTCGTTAAGACATAATTCCTTTCTTTTGCAAGGTTAATATAGGTTCAAACCTTATTTTCCAGGCTGAGCCAAATACACAGAAAATCATTACACATATAATTCACACGATAAATACTATACCTAATATCTTCGAATACGATAACTAATTAATGGTTTTCACGGTTAAGATAGATTATATACCTTAATCCCATAAAACCTCACTCTAAAGCAAAACTTTACTTTAAAGCAGAATGCGTGGTTGCCGATAAGCTTCAATTCTGATAAACCTTATGCCAGGCAGTAAACCTTAAGGATAAACCTTAAAAATAAACCTTAAAAATAACCCTTAAGGATAAACCTTAAAAAATAAACCTTAAAAATAAACCTTAAAAATAAACCTTAAGAATAAACCTTAAGGATAAACCTTAAGGGTAAACCTTAAGTGCGTATAAAAAGCTATACGAGCCCTCGCTAATCTTACAGCTTGATTATTCCCACAGCTTTTCGAATTACCTTTATCGAAATAGCTGAACATAACGCGCAACTCGGAATACATAATACCGGTAATCCGCAACCGTAGGATTTCCAAAAAGACCATCTTTTTTACGGTACAAAATCCCCATAAAGTTACCGGACGCGTTAAATTTATCGATATTACCGTCGAACCAGAAAATTTATTCCTAAAAAATCGATTTTAACTTTTAATTTTCGGATACGATTTAATTCGCGAAAATTATAATAATAAATCTTTAACGGAACTTGTGCCGAATAATATGGAAAATATAAAGATATTATTAATAAAGCTGGACGAAGAAGATAAAAACCGGTTCGAAAACTTCGAAATTCAGATTTTGGAATAATATAAAAAGGATTACGAACGATAGTTTGCCCGGCTGCTCCGGATTGCGAAAAATCTCCAAAATTCCGATAAAAATCGACATGGATAGAAGCTGGTTCGGGGCTAGGCAGTCTGCGAAAGGGATGGGGTGAAGCATAGGAATTAAGGTAGCAATCTATCATTTTATCCAATTTTTTACACGGTTACGTCTCCTCGAATGAGAAAATTCCTTTCTTTTATAAACGATATTGTTACTGTTTACCGTAAAAAAATTAAAATTTCGTTAATTAATTAATTTAATAAATACGGTAATAGTATACCTCTATAAATGGTAAAGGTTTATTATAATTTTTCGGCAGCGAAATAATTAAAAATAAATTTAATAAAAACATTTAATTATTTTAATTTAATTTTATAAATAAGCTGGTTAATTTAATTTTTAAAAAAAGTTCAAATAATTTCCCAAATACGTTAATAACAGGCGTTAAATTATTACCGAAATTTAATTCGGCCTATCTAGGTTCCGTTAATAAATACCAATCAAAATCGGTTTTATTTTATAAGTAATAAGTAATACGCGACCTAATATAACTTTTACGGTATTCCGATTTACCCGATTTAACCTAAATCTTAACAACGTATATTATAAAGTTGTTAATTAAATTATTTTATATTTAATCGGATTTAAGACGTTAACGTTATAGTTTGGAAGTAAGAATTCGTTAGATATTTAAAATAACGCCTTTTTTACAAATAATACGGTTAATCGAAAAAGGTTTTAAATTTATGTTATAAAATTATTAGGAAAAATAATAAGATAATAAGCGAATAAGTAAAATATAATAATTATTTTTATAACCGAAACGAAATTATTATTTTTTATGTAAGCTTTAAAAAAAGATTTATTTTACTTTCGATTAATTAAGAAATTAAAAATCGGTTTAAATATACGACTTTTAAATATATAATACGATAATTAATAAATTATACGGTGAATTAACGCTAATGTCGCTTTTTATAAATAAAATTATAAGACGTAAATATATATAATTACTGGATTCGAAAAGTCGTAAAAAGAAATATAATTAAGGTAAAATATATGCTTATGGGTAATATATTAGTTAATAAATTAATAAAAACTTTATTTCGCAAACCTTTTAAGTACTTTGAAAAATAATTAGGATTAATAAATATTTTAAAAGCTTTAAATTAAGGGAAAAATATTTTAAGAATTATGTTAAAAAAGGAATTAATTAATTAAAAGGATTTAATTGCCGGAAAAAAGGTAAAATAAACAGTTATAGTTTTAGGAAATAATAAAGGGCAATAATTAACGCCGTAATTGCGTTAAGGTATTATGGGGGTATGTTAACTAGTAAAGATGCGTTAGCATTCCATATATAAAAAGGCTCCTTTTAATCGGATTATATATATTCCGTAAACAGATTATATTAAAATGCAGTAGGCGTTTTCAAGTGCCTGTAACTAGTTATGCAATATATTATAACTGATAAGCCTTATATCTGACAATTATTAATAAGGTATCAAAGCTATATACAAGCTGACGCCTGGTTTACGACAGTAAGTACATATATGCACCGTCGTCGTCTAAACACGTGACGCGTTCAGATACATACATACATAATTAATAACATAACGCGACCGAAGGACACATTCCAAAAACCGTACCTAAGAGGGGCCGGATAAAAAACCGTATAAGAGCCATGGTTACGATAAATAAGCTAATTAAAATAATACACGGTTAATTGGTTCCAGAGCCCTACCAACCTCCAGCGCCCCCAACCATTAGTTCCAATAATCGCCAGCTACAAACACAGAAGCCGAAGCTTCCGAATGGTCCGTACAAAGGGCTGGGCGCTACCCAGAGCACGTTGTCCCAAGCTGGATTCGAACCAGCAGTCCGACGCAAGCTGTAGGTTCCCCAAGCCTGCAGCAAGCGCGAAAAAAGGACACCCAGGCTCGAGACTACGAAGCCATTGGGATAAAAAAGTTAATATATATCCGTCGAAAAGTATTTTACGTATAATTCTTTAAACTTAAAACTTGATTACGACGGGAAAAAAAAATTACTGAAAAGAATTTAAAAATTAACCGAAAAAACCAAAAAATTATTAAAAAAATTAAAAATAGGTCCAAAAATGGATGCCATTAATAAAAACAAGCTATAAACTGGTAAAAATAAAGAAAATTAATATATACCCTTTAAAAAAGCTTTATATAAGATAATAAAAACGATAAAAAATCCTTTTATTATGATAAAAATATGAATTAAGAAGGAAAAAGATACCGTTATAATAAATTACGGAACCGATCCGAATTATATTAAACCGCAGGTAATTAATAAATTACGTTTATTATAAAAAAATTAAACCGAATCTTACGAAATTAAAAATATTAAATGTACCAAATATACTTATAATAATGGATAAATTAACCGTGAAATTAATAATTTCGAAACTTATATTTTTAAAGGAAAATAAATTATTAACTTCGATATTATTACACTATAAAATTATAATATAACTCTTAATAAAAAGTACCTGTATTAATATAACACCTTAAGTAATTAAAGAACAGGCCAAATAAAATTTATTTTACTCTTTATTAATAAAAACGATTTAGAAATTCTTTTTTACTATTTAACCAGCAATAACGACAGCAAATGCAGGCATAAGAATACGACAGAAACCTTATTACTTAAAAGAATACGATATATATCTAAAAAGGGCCGAAATAGATATATACGATACGTTATTACTATTATTATAGTATAAATATATAAAATACACGATAATTTAAAACATTAACCTTGAAAGCCAGAAGGAATAATTAAAATATTACTATAATATTATAAATGCGAACGAGTATTTAAAAAATAAATGGAGATAAAATTATTAAAATATAATAAATAAGATTACGAAATAGTTTTATAAAATAACAAAACGATTATTTTTTATCCAATATAGAACCTAAATTAATAAGAACTATAAGGGTTATGAAAACACCTTAACGATAAATTACGGAAAGAATATATTAAACGTTTTAAATTATTAACAGATTATCTTATATTTTTCGTATCGAAAAAAAGGAAAGTTACGGCTAGTAATCGATTATTAATAGCTAAACGATATTACGGTTAAGGATTGCATATTTATAGCCCTATTTACAAAAGTAAAAAATCGCTTTTATATAACCAAATAATTTATTTTTTTATATTTATGAAATGGGTATAATTTAATTCGTATTACTAAGGGACGAATAAAAAATAGCTTTTAAAACTAAATATAAAATATTCGAATACTTAATAATACTTTTTAAACTTATTAATATATTAATAAAGTTTTAAAGAAAAATTAATTACATATTACGGAAATACTTTAATATTTTTATTATTTTCTAGCTCGATAATATTTTTATATACTTAAATTTAAAAAAGAAATATAAAAAATATATTTATGAAATTTAAAAATTTTTATTTAATGTTAAGTTTTTAGTTAATGTCAGGGGCTAAGGGAATATAAAAGAAGTACGCGCATTATTAAAAGGGCGTTAGTCGCCTTAAAGGTTATTATTATGCGATCGCGGCGATATCGCGGCGATATCGCCGCGGGGCAATTGCTATATAACTAGTTACTTATTCCCTTTTTTTTAAAAAGAAGGGCAAGTTTTAAATTAATGTTTAATATATCCGTATTATTCCTTTTATTTTAATCTTAATAATATTTAATAAATTAAAACTTTTTTATTTCGATTAAACCGTAAAAAATAAACGAAACAATTATAACTTTATACGATAATAAACCGGCTATCACGGTTACCGAACTTATTTAAATTTTGGAACATAAATCCATTTCGTTCGGATTCCGATAACGATTTTGTAAATATAAAAAGAAAATTCGGATATTAAACGATAAAAATAAATATTTAAAAGAAAAGTAACGATATTTATAAAAGATTATTACGAAAAAATAATAACGTTTATAATTAAACTATAAAATTTAATAATTAAATACCGTATTACGTATTTTCGATAATAACGTAACGAATTCTTTATATATATTATCCGGATTAAACCTTACGGAATTTAATAACATTTTATTATAAAGATTATGGAAATTAAGGTATTTATAAAACTTATAACCCCGATAATTATATATGCTAAAAAATTTATATTACTTAAAAAGGAATAAGTTAAAACGTAACCGATAATAAAAAAAGGGGATATGTTACTTAAAACCTTATTTAATTTAAAATATTAAGATAAAACTTATTTAAAATATATAAATTTCATAATCTAGTTAAATATTATTTTTAAAAATTAGAAATCTTTATTACGGCCTTACGGAATAAATTACGTATTAACGTACGTTATATTTAACTTATTTACGAATATTTATTAAAAATTATAAAAGGATAATAAAGCCGTAAAAAAAAAGGTACGAAATTTTCATTACGTTCGTTTTATAAATTGGACCGGTTTAAAAATAATTTTCGAAAGTATTTTTGGAAATATATTACGGTAATTCGCTTTTATTAATATAAAATTCGACAAAATATATTAAAAATTTAACGAAAAGGTTAATATTTTTTATTAATAATAAAAATACATTTTAATTATATTCTTATAAATAAATAATACGGCTTTTTTAATTAAACGTTTTATTATACGGTTACGCTTTTATATTACCAGTTTCGTATCCGTAATTATTTCGTACGAAAACTTAAATACGGTTTATAAAAAAGCTTTAAATATAAAAATATTATTTCGAACTTTTATTTTAAAAGCCCCAATTATGTCGCAAATAAACCGATATCTTTTTAATACTTAATAGCTAGCTTAAAGTTTATAGCCATTATAAAATTTAAACCGTATAATAAATACGATTATATTTCGTAATAAGCCTTTAAGGATATTATAAAAAACTTATTTTAAATACGGGGAAATAGGTTACCGTAAATTCGAATATTTTAAAAAGAATTTAAATATAATAAATATATTTCGAAAATTTATATATAATTATTGTGTTAAAAAAGGTTATATACTTAATTTCTAGCCCGAAATAACGTATTTTGGTTATAGTAAAAAAGGTTACTTCCGAACGAATTATCCGAAAAAAGTTTCGATAAGTATTAATTCGAACCTTATATAAAACCTTTACTAAAAAGAAAAAAGTTCCTCGTTACGTATATATTACTTTTTTGAAATATGTAAAAAGAATTAATAAATAATATTTCGCGGTTAAAGAGATTTAAGGGCAAATTATAACATAATATGCCGTAAAGTATTTGAAAAAAAAAGTTAATTTTTTCAATTAAAACTTAAACCGAAATTAAATATTTATTTAAATAACCTTATTATAATATACAGATATATAACGTTATAAATTCGGATCATAAATTCGTTTAATATTACGAAAGAAAAAAGATATCGTTTTGTTATCGTAAAAAAAAACCGGATATTATATTAAAATTTTTATAATTTCGAAAAATAAATTTTGTTATTAATTAATTATAACTTAAATAAAAATATTAACTGAAGTACAAAAATATTAAGTTCGTTAATTTAAGGAAAAAGTTACGAAATATTACCTTTACCATAACCGTAATAATTATTATATCCGTAACGTTAAATAAAAACGATAAGGAATTTATACTTAAAGGATACGAAAAATATAAGAAAAGATATTATAGCGATTATACCGATATATTTTTAAAAGAAAAATTAATTAAACTACCAGAATATTTATTATATAAATATACGATAAATTTGTACGAAAAAAAAAACCTTTTTAAGGCCTGTTTTACTTATTTTTAAAAAAAAGAACTTAAAACTTTTAAAAAATTCATGGAAGTTGCGGAAAAGAAAAAATAAATTAAACGTAATAATAATTTAATTAAGCCCTTATATTTTTCGCCTTAAAAAAACGTACGTTATATTTTTATATCGATTATAAAAAGTTTAACCGGATAA
Organism: Monosporascus sp. MG133; assembly: GCA_004155925.1. Classification (NCBI taxonomy): domain Eukaryota; kingdom Fungi; phylum Ascomycota; class Sordariomycetes; order Xylariales; genus Monosporascus; species Monosporascus sp. MG133. The sequence goes on along the minus strand of QJNX01000061.1, from coordinate 189,367 downwards.
TTTACAAAAACCGTATGCCGTTACCTTTAATATAAAAAATCCTGGATCGTTTCATTAACGTTCGTATATATACGAAATTAAATTTAAAAAACGCGTACCGTTAAATAGGTATTAAAAAGGGTAATAAATAAAAAACTGCTTTTAGGACGAAATAAGGTTATTTCGAATACTTAATAATACCGTTTAAACTTTTTAACGTTTTAATTACGTTTTAAATATATATTAACCGAACCTTAATAAGCTTAATAATTAATATTTATATCGTTTATTTTAATAAAGGTTTAATATATAATAAAAACTTAAATAAGTATAAATAATATGTTCGCGAAATATTCGAAAAATTAAAGAAATAAAAATTATACGTAAATATAAATAAATGTAAATTTTATATAATTTTAAATTTTTTGTGGAAATTTTGCCGAATAATATTAAGATAGAAAAAAATTACGTTAAAGCCGTTATAGCCTGGCAGATGCTAAAAAGTATTTATAACATTTAAGTTTTTTTAAAATTTATAAAACTTTATCGAAAATTTAGTAAAAATTATATAAAAATATTTATACCGTTAACGGATCGATTTCGTAAAAACGATAAAGGTTTTATATAATTATATTTCCAAAATAAGATAACGTTTAAAACGTTTTAAGTAACCTTTATAATGGCAAAAATATTTCGGTATTTTAATTTATTATTATTTATTTATATCGAAATAAATACGTCTAGAAAAGTTATTAAGGTAATTATATTTTAACTTTATAAAAACCGTTAGTATTTAATAATATTTAGGTTGCAGAAAATAACGCCGGAAAAAATTTATTACGTTATAAAAAATAATAAGTTATTAATTATTATAATCGTTTTTAAAAAATAGCGTTATTTTATTAATTATTCGTAATGTTTTATTAAAATTATTACGGGTTATTTTATTTTTAAATATTTAAAATTTAAATTACGGTTTAATACGAAGTAATTAAAATAATTAAATTATTTCGTAACGGTAAATTTCGTTATTATATTTAAGCCGGGAAAAAATAACCTAACCGATAACTTATTAAAAAGGCCCGATTTGTTACGAAATAACGAAAACGAAAAGGCCTAAAAGAAAAACGATATCGAAATATTAAAAGAAATATTAAGGGCGAAAATATCTTAATTAAATTTCGGAATTACGAATATTTATCGACTTATTTGTAAAATCGTAAACATTTCGCTAAAAGTAAAGGTATGCGGGCCCGAAAATAAGGCGGCCAGAAATATACCCGGAAAGGTAAGGTATATGTTAGTTGGAATTATAGGTCGCGAATTATTCGTTTTATGATAGTAAAAAGTTAATAACGTTATCGAAACGGTATCTTTGCCGGAAAAAAATTTAATAATTATTTGAATTTTTAAGTTATAATAAAAAGATAAATTTATTCTTAATAAACTTAAAAAACGAAACGTTTTAAAAGACGCGAAACGGGTAAGTAATTATAACCTATCGAAAAAAGCGATAACTTATTAAAATATAAAGGTACGGTTTGTATGCTATGTAACCCGGACCTATATAAAAAGTTCGTTAATTAGTACCATAATTTCCTTATAACAAGCCATTTCGGCGTTACGAAAACGTGTAAACGGTTAATTCGGAATTATTTTTAAGAAATATAAAAATAAAATATTAAAAATTACTTAAGGAATTACCCGGAATATTAAAAACATAAAACGATATTATATCGACCTTACGGAAAATTCGTTTCGTTACTAATTTCAAATTATTTATTTAAAAAAATTAATATGGATTGTATTAAAAGTTTATTATTATATATAAAGCTATACGGCGAAAAAAATTATAACGTTATCTTTATCGTAATAAATACAATAACGAAATATATTTATTATATCGTAACGATAACGAATCTTATTATTAATGGTTTAATGGAAATATTTTATTTTTATTTTTAATTAATATAATACGCCCGAAAACATAATTTTTAACCGTGATTTTTTATTTACAAATAATTTTTAAAAAGTTTTTTATAAACTTTTCGTAATGAAATAAAAGTTAAATATAACTTTATATTTATAAACGAATAAATAAATAAAATATTAAAATTAACTTTTAAAGTATTATTTACGAATATTTTTCGATTTAAAATAAATAAATTAAATATCGTATTTATTAGTAATAGAATTTATATATAATAATAATTTCCATTTAACGATTAAAATAATACCAGCCGAAATATTTTTCGGGTATACTTTATAAATTTTAAGGAATATCGCATTTATACCGGTGCAATTTAAAAATATTAACCTTATTAAAATAACCCCCAAAAAAATTTTACGATATAAAGAAAAAAAACGTTTTAAAATACCTTCATAAAGCTAAAATACGTATAAAAATATTATAACAAAAGCCGCCTTAAGAAAAGATTTCGAAAAAAGTAATAATAAAATTTTTTACCAAATATATTAATTAATAAAAGCCTGACAAAAAGTTTGCCGATAAATATATTAAACCCTTTTAAATTATAAGAAATATAAATTCGAAATTAACTTATAAAATACGACTTTTATCTCCATATAATAAAATTTATAACGTTTTTCTTATATCGCTTTTAAAGCCGTAATATAATAAAAATAACCCTAAAAAAAGCGGAAAAAAGTTTTCGATATAAAACCGGAAAAATGTTAAAAAATAAAAATAATTTTAACGTACCGAAGAAACTATAAAAACAAACAATATCTTATAAAATAAGTAGATTTCTTCCCCGAAAGAAATACGTAAAAACTTCGCAACCATTTATCGAAAAAATTCGTTATATAATATAAAACGTTATTAAAATTAAAAAAAATAAGGAATTCTTAAAAAAAATTAATATAACAAGAAGGTTATAATATAAAAAAACGTTAATTATTATTTATTATTTATTAAGGGTATTATTATTAATACATCTAAATACATTTATTTTCTCACGAAATTATTATAATTTATTTAAATATCTTAAAAAATAAAGTTAAATCTAGATTATAACGGTATTAAAACAGAAATTTTAAAATTACCTTAAAATTATCTTAAAAATATCTAAATATTTTTATTATTACCATCGTTATTATTACGTTTAACTTTAGCGGCAAGTTAATTAACAATTATAGTAATATTATTAAATTTTCCTTTTTTAAAAAGTTAATAAAAAAATAAAAACGAAAAGAATTAAATACTTATATTAAAAAAGGTACGAATATTTTTAATAAATTAAATATCCTGTTAAATAAAAAAAAGGAAAGGGTTTTATAAGGTTAAAACGTTACCGTTACTACTAGGTAAAATATTAAGGTAGCAAGCTTAAAAAGTACGCATATTTGCAGTTAAAGGATTAATACTAACCTAGCAAAAAATTAATAATAAGCTAATTAATACGGAATAACGAAATAAATTTATTTTTTCCTAATATATACCATAAACCTTCTCGAAGGTATTTTTAACGGAAACCTACTTTTTTTTTAACTTAATAAACGTATTAATAACGATTTAACGATAAAAGTCGAAAAAAACTTATAACGGCCAAAATGGTAACATTATTTATTATATTAAATTTGGTTTTAACCTTAGAAAAAATTTAATACATAACGAAAATACGTAATATTCTTATGACGGCCTTTACGATATCGTAAAAGGAAACGGGAACTTATTACCATAAATTAATTATAACTTTTTATAATAATAATAAGATATAAATATACCTTTATTATAATCTTGTTATTATGACGTAATAAAACATATTTTTCCGAACTTTTCGAAATTTTATTAATAACATAAATATATTCCGGAAAATAAATTATTACAACTACGTAACGAAAATATATTTACTTACGAAAACGTTAAAAACGAATTATTAACGAAATTAAAAAAAATTTTATTAAAAAATACTTATAAAATTCGAATTCGTTTTTTAACGGTCGTACCTGATATTATATTAAAAGGTTTTTAAAAAGGTATATTAAATTCGCAAAACGTTAAAATAAAATTAAAAAATAAATTTAAAATTTATTTCGTTACAAATTAATAATAAAAATATAAAAAAAGTTCGAAACGAACTTTAAAAACTAAACTTATTACGAACTTATAACTAAATTATATACAAATATATTCGAATACGATAAGAAAAAAAAATTAAAAATAAAACAAAATACGCTTTTTATATTTAAAAAACGGTATATTAAAAGCGGTAAAAATTTTTTGCCGGCAAAATTTAATATTTTAATTATTTCGTTACGAATTATCCCAGGTATATTACTTATTTAAAAAAAAGGTACGAAATTTCCCTTATATTATTAATTATTATTTAATTTTATTCGTTACGAAATCGTTACGGCCTTTAAATAAAAACGATTTCTTAATTATATTATAAAATAGGATTAATTTTATTAGGGCCTTTAAAGTAAAGGCCTAAAAGGGAGAAAGCCTTATTAAGGGTTAAAGAAATATAAAAAGAGTACGTATATTATTAAAAGGGCGTTAGGCGCCCTAGGGGTTATTATTACGCGATCTTGACGATATCGGCGCGGGGCGATTACTATATAGCTAGTTACTTATTCCCCTTTTTTAGAGAAGAAGGGCAAGTTTCAGACTGGTGTTTAATATATCCGTATTGTTCCTCTCACTCTGATCTCAACAACACCTGACAGTTAACGGCGAAAAAAGCAAATTCTAGAAGTAAAAAGTACTGTACCTAAAATACGTAATTACTTCTAAATATATTAAGATGGATTTTAAAAAAATAGCAATAATTTAAGAATAAAAAATACCTATTACAGTTACCGAAACCCAGGTCTTTTTTAAATGCTTTAAATATTACCGGAAGTTTATTTGTAATTTTAATAAAATTATAATACCTGTATTTAACCTGGTTAAAAAAAGGGTCGAATTTTAATAAATAACCGAACTAAAAAAGGTTTTTAAAAAAATTAAAGATATAATTACCAATAAGCCAGTATTAATTATATACGACCTAAATCGCCCCGTAAAGTTAAAAACCGATATTTCGGATTATATATTAAACGTAATAATCGGATATGAAGATATTAAAGGTAACCTATACCGTATTACGTTATATTCTTACAAATTAAAAAAAGCTGAACTAAATTACGTTATCTTAAATAAGGAATTCCTAACCATTATTAACGTTTTAAAAAGATTTAAATATTACCTTAAAAAAACTTATATTAAGTTAAGGTATATACGGACCATAAAAACCTTACCCTGTTTATTACTAATCAAAAATTATTAAAACGATGACTCAGTTCTATAAAATATCTTTCAAAGTTTGATTTTATTATTATTTACAAAAAAGGGTTAAAAATAACAAAGTAGACGTTGTTAGCAAATAACCGGACCTTGAAATGAAAGTCCTTAAAATCCTATACCAGGCATTCGACCTGATAAAGGAAGGACATATAAAAATACGACAAATTATAATAATTAAAAGGACAATACAGGATTTATATTAGAAAATTTAACAATATAACGACCAGCTGCCAGAAAAGGAAAAAATAAATAAAGCATAAGTACTAAAGAAATATACAAAACAGCTAATATATGATATATACGAATGCCGGTTACATGGATATCTTAGAATTTATAAAACCTTAAAATAATTAAAACATATATATTACTTCACTAAAATAAAATCGGTAATTAAAGGATTTTGCGAAATTGCGACCTATATAATGGAACCAAGACACGATATCATAAACCATATCGAAAACTATAACCATTACCAGTTATAAAACGACTATAAAATTTAATTACCTTTAATTTTATTACCAAATTACCATTATTAAAAAACCAAATAACGGGCATATATTACGATAGCATTTTTATAATCGTAAATCGATTTATAAAGTTTTCTTACTTTATACTATTTAATAAAAATACAGATATAAAATAATTAATATACCTGTTTTTTTTAAAAACCTTATTAATATATACGGATTTTTAATAAAACTCGAATCCGATAAAGGTACTATATTTATCTTAAAATTTTGGCAAAACTTTATGGCCTAGCTAGGCTTAAACCATAAGCTTTTAAGGGCCTTTAAAGTATGAACGGATGGTTAAATAAAAAAATTTAATTAAACGCTTAAAACTTATTTATGATATTATATCAATTATAAACAAAATAATTAAGTCGAAAAGTTACTAATAACTTAATTAACTTATAATATAAGCTATTATAAAAGTATTAAAATAATATTCATTAACGTTAATTTTGGTTTTACGTTAGAAATTCATGAAAATTCATAAAAAAAAGACCTAATTAATATTAAAATAATTTAAGTAATTATATATAAAAATGAAAATAAAACTTAAATCCGTACGTAATTAAATATAAAATTATTATAACCAGAAAGAATTAAAAAGATAAACTTTTTTAAAAACAAAGATGGTTTATTTAATTATTAAAAATCTTTAAACCAAACGACCTGATAGAAGATTCGATTTCAAGTATACTGGATTGTATAGGATTATAAAAAAAATTATAAAAAAAAATTATTAATTAATATTCCCCTTTTAAATTAAACTTTATTCCGTTTTTTAAATATCTTTGTTAAAATTAATAATAGATACGATTTAAATTCATACGGAACGAAGGGAAAAGGTAATAAAAAACGGATTAATATAAAGAGTCGAAGGAACTTTTAATACCAAAAAAAACCGGTAAAAAATAATATTTAATTAAATAAAAAGATTACTTAAAGTTGAAAACTATATAGGAACGTCTGGAAAATTTTACGAAAATCCAGCGTTTTTTAAAAAGCTTTTACTAATAATACCGGAAACGTTAAAGTTAAAAAAGATCCAGTTTACGTTATTTAAATCGGATTAATCGACGGTATTTACGGTACGAAAAAACGAAGTTATTTTGGCCTTTAACTTACGTTATTTTCTTTCTAAATGTTTTATTTTTTTTTTATCCTTTCCGTATCCTAAATCTTACGACGATATATTTCAATATTATAACGAGGTAAAAGTCTTTTTTAATTACATAACCGGATAAGGCTTTCAAAAAATTCCGTAAACTATTATTAAGTTCGAAATAATTTCCTTTCGGCTAAACGTTCGGTAAGTTTTAAACGATTTCTTTTATTTAATAATTTTTTTAATATTTAAATTCGGAAACGTTAAAAGGTTATAAGGATTATTATATTTAGTATAACGAACGCATTGTTTAAAGTTAAAATAAGTTTTATAAATTTTATATTTAACTTTAAAACGAAAATAAAAAACCTTATTTAATATAATAAAACCAAAACGGCCGTTTTATTTCGAAAAAATAAAACGTTTTAACGTTAACGAAATTTTTATTTTTTGGTATAATTAGATATGATATTAATAAAAAATGTAAATAAAAAAGGAAAGATGTATTTATTAAATAACTGTAACGAACCTGTTTTGCATCCACCTAAAGGTATAAGCAGTATCTGAAATGGGGTTCTTAATTTACAGGTAACAATAGCATAATAAATAAGATGTTCGTTAAAGAGATTTGCGGACTTTTCCCTTAATTAAAAAACCGTACATTTATTTTTAGTTAACGATTTAAATTAATAACTAAAAAACGAAACTTAATAAATATTATTTATATAGGAATTAATCGTTATATATCCATCCTGGATTTAATAAATATATTGTAAATTTATATAATTTATATAATCTGGTTAAATTATTTAGATCATCTAGATTACCTAGGTCTTGGCAGAAGCAGCCAAACTCTCCTCCTCCGAAGATCAGCCGTAAAAGGCCCATACTAGGCTTTAAAGGCCGGCTTCTCCAAAACAGGAACCCCTATTTCTGTACTATAATACCATTTCCCCTTTCCAAGAATTTCTGTCTTAAAGATAAAAGTCGTAAGTAAACTTTTTATTTTTGTTAAAAGGGTTATTTTATAATTCTTTAGTTAATTTTATAATAACAGGTTGAATTAAAAAAGAAAAAAAAACCGTACTTGAACCAGTACGAATCTCGTATTAACCGTTTAAAAAATATTAAAAAGTTTAATTCCAAAATTATCATTTATTCGAACTGTATTTATTTTAAAAAAACCGAATGTTTTTACGTAGTAAGTATTTTAGGTTATAATTATTATATTCGTCGTTAACGTTTAGCATATAACGTATTAAAAATAAATTCCTTATCGAAAATTAGGAAAATTTACGATCGTTTGCATAAGGAATAACGTAAGGTGGAGGATATTTTAATTACGTATTAAAAGTTTGCTAAAAAGAAAACGAAGGAATTTATGAATCGGTTAAAACGATTACGTTTTTAATAAAACGTTTTTAAAAAAAAGGCCGTCGTTATTTTAAAGGAAGGATCCGAACGGGATTAACGGAAAAATTAGGAAAGGATGGCAAATAAGTAACGTCGTATGGAAACAAAATAAACGTAATTTACTTTTAAGATAAATGCCGTAATAAAAATATTTCTTTCTTTCGGTTAAAACGTTTTAACCTTAGATTTAGGCAGGGGACCGTTATCGCTTACGACCTTGGCCGTACTGGAAACGGTCGGTTAGGATTTTGTCGGTAAAAATCCTTAACCAGATTTATCGTATTCGTTAAATATTTAAATGGCTCCCATATATTATCCTCACGAAGGTAATTTATCCATTTAACTAGGTATTAAATTATGTTTTTAATTATTTTAAAGTTTAATATTTTTTCGACTTCGTATTTATTATCGTTTTTTTTAATTTCGAAATTCTTTTTCAATTCGGTATTTTTTAGGGCTGGTTTTAATAAGGAAATATAAAATATAAGGTATATCTTTATGGTCCTAAATAATGATAACTTATAATTAATCCTTGAAATAATTTCCTTAAATTTAAACGGGTTAAAATTTTTAAAATTAAGTTTATTATTAAACCTTTTCGTTTTAATCTGGAAGAAATTTAATATTACGTTCTGCTTTTAACGTAATAAATAAACTTTATCTTTTTTCGTTAAAATTAAACCTTTAATTTTTTTCTTATTATAATATTAGGCTATTTCTTGCTATAAAAACTACAACTTAATCTAGAACCGGGCTTATATTATCTTAATTTTTATTACTATTATTTTTGTTTGTAAGATTATTATAATAATAACCGGTATATTACGTATTAAGTATTCGGGTCGTTAAATAGCGGCATTATGTCCATATATAGCTATATAAAATAATACGCTTATATCCTCGTTAACGGACGTATTATAAGTTATCTTTACAAATAATAAAAATTTAACCTAATTATTTTATTACTAATTAACGTAATTTCGAATGTATTATTTTAAGGTTTGGTTTAATCGTTTTATCTAGCTATTTATATGGGGGTAATAAGTTATTAAAAACTTAAGCTTAATACCGATTTATTTAAAAAAGCTAATACCGAACTTAAATATAAAAAATTTGTTTTAATCAAAAATAATCTTTTTTGGTATTCCGTATTTATTAAGATAATATCGAATAAAGGCGTAAGTTAATTATTTTACCTTACGGTTCCTTTAAAAAGTAAAATATATCCATATTTAATATATTTATTAATAATTACCCATACCAGATCGTACTTAATTCCTGTAATCGGATTTTTGGATAAAAAAAACCAGCAATAAAATCTTAAACTATAATATTTTAGGTTTTATTAAGTATATTTAAAAGTTATAATAAACTATACGGTTTATAACAAATTATCTTTACCTTATTGCAAATTTTATAATCTTTAATTATTTATTTAACTATTTAATAAAGTTTTAGAAAGTTATATTTCTTTTAAAGTTATTTAGTAATTTTAAATATTTCTTAATATCCATATATACAAAATCCTTGTAAAATTTCCTAACGAATTCTTTTTATTGCTAACGGGGGATATAAACTTTGCTATAAAACTGTAACTGATTTATATTACTTCCTTTTAACTATTTAACTTCTTTCCGTTTTTCCGGGTCGTAAAAACTTTAAAACTGGGTTAATGTTTTTAAAATATGTTATTTTAAGGTTAGAAATAATTATATTACCCTATCGTTTTTACGATATAACACTTATATATATCGTTTGGAAACTTTTAAGTTATAATCTCCTTTTCAGCTTAAAATATCCGTTCAAATATCTTTTTTTTTAATACGGTAAATTTTAAATTTAAACTTAAATAAAAAAGCCATTTACTTTTTATGGTATTTATTTAATTTTTAAGTAGTTATAAATCGAATTAAGTTTTTATGGTTTAAATAAATATTAAATAACTTTTTAATTCCGTTAAAAAAAGGCTTCCATTTTTTTAATATTAAGATAATTATTAGCAACTTTTTGTTATAAATAAAATATTTAAATCCTACGTTTTAAAAACTGTAAAAAAATACGTTATTAAGTACATTTTTGATTACGTTTTTATTACTTTAAAACTGCTTTAAGGGCGTAATTTAAAGCGTTTATTTTAAAACGTTTCTTTTTATTTAATTTGATAAGTTAATTACCGGCGCGTTAATAACTTTATTTTTAATTTCTTATAAAACTTTTTTAGCTTTTTTTATAAATTCGAACTTTTTTCTGACATATTTTTTGGTAATAAACTTAATTAAAGGGCTGGCAAGTTTGCCGTAGTCCTGGACCAAAAGTCGTATATAACCCGTAAATCCGAAAAATTAACGGATATCGGTAACGATAATTTTATTTAAAATAGGCCAGTTTTTATTTACTTCCAACTTTAAATTTTGGATTTAAATTTATTCCGGGGTAATAATAAAGCTTATAAAGTTTAGCTTTTAAATATACCAAACGCTTTTTTTAACATTTACCAGCAAGTTAACCTTTTCAAAGGTTTCTAGAATTTAAGCGATATGATTTTAATATTCTTCCAAAGTTTCGGAATAAATAAAAATATCGTCCAAACAAACGAAAACAAATTTATTCAGAAATTTCCGTAAAATAATATTAAACATATAGTAACAAGTGGCTAAAACATTAATTAACCCTTATAGCATAACTGTATATTCGTAATATCTATAAATAGTCCTAAAAACGACTTTTTACTTTTTGCTTTTAATTATTTAAATTAAATAATAGCCGTCTAGGAAATCTAAAGCTATAAATTATTTAGCTTTATTAATATTTTCTCTTATAATATTTATTAGCATTAAAAACTATTTATTTTTGATAATCATATCGTTTAATTATCGATAATTTTATACTTATTAATATATAAAATCATTATTTTTATCGTTTTAAATTTTGCTATCTTTCATTTTTAGTATTATCATAATTAAATACTTTATAAATAATTCGGATTTTTGGATATAATTTCTTTTAAAATTTCGTTAAAAACTTTTTTAAAAGGTTTTAATTTTTTTAAGGTTCATATAATTAATTTAATAAATCTTTAAAAAATATCCTCTTTAAAAAAAATCTTATAATTTTATTAGTTATAATTAAATAATTCCTTTCGAATTAGTTCCTTAAATAGCTTTTTAAAGCGTCGATAATTAGGGGGTACTGTTACCATTAAATTAAAAACCCTGGTTTTTTTAATTATATAATAAATTTTATAAAGCTTTTCCTTAAAATTATCTTAAGAAAATATCTATTTTTTCCAGTTAATTTATAAATTATTAAAACGAAATCCCGGTATCCTTAAAATTATATCGTATCTGAAGATATCGACAATATCGAAAATAATCCTTTTTAAATATCCTTATATTTAAACCAGAAGTTCCTTTATTTCCCGGGAAACTTAAGCATTATTATAAATAAATAAGCTTTTATTAATTATCCGTAACTTATATAATTATTACTTATATTTCCAAAAGATTTAATATTTTTTAATGACCTTAAAGAAAATAAAATTTCCTTTTATTCCGGAATCGATTATAATATTAAATATTTTATTTCCATAATAAATAAAGATTTCGATTTAATACCGCATTTTTTTCTTTATTTATATAAACCTTTATATATAAAGGCTTTTCTATACCTTATTCTCGAAAGCCTTTATAATTTTTTAATTAATATACCTTAAGCGTTAATAAACCTTTTTATTTACGTACTTTTCTAATTGCGTACTTAGTATGATAATTTTTCATACACTTAAATTTTTTTGGTTACCGTACCGGTACTTAAAAACGATTATCTTTTTTTAGCTTTTCCTTAGGTTTTATTTTTTTCGAATTATCGGATTAAAAAGGTAAACTTCTGAAAAAAGTATTCCTATAATTAAAGGTTCGTATTTATTACATAATATTAATAAATAACATAAATATCCTTACGCTATAACCTTCCGACTTAATTTTTAACTTCAGGTATAATAACAAAACCTGGAATAATCTAGCCATTAGGGGGTTTTTATATATCTATGCTTATTATCTGGCTTTATAAGCGTTTTTTCGTTATATCCTGGCCAAAAACTCGTTATTCTTTTTTTTTGCTCGTTAATAATAAGGCAGCTATAATTATAGCAAGCAATAAAATGCAAAACTTTATAATTATTTACTAAAAATTTTAAATATATTATATATTCCGGGAAAATGTAATATTCGGCAAACAATTATTTATAATTACCGATATCTTTTCGTAATGAACCGTTTTAATTATATATTTTATATTTCCGGATATTACGGTAACAAATATATTCTAACAGAATAGTTACTTTAAAAGTTATGCGTCCTAAATAATATTTATAAACTCTACCCGTAATATTTTTGTAAATAATATAATTTCGATAATCTGGGTCGTTATTTTTAATCCTGCTAGTTATAATAATAATAAATTCCTAATCGGTAAAAGTAAGGCTTACTTCCTTTTTATCCTTTTTTTCGTTATCTATATCTTATTCGGCCGCGCGAACCTTTTTTTGGGGTTAAAGAATCTTTCTTTTTTAAGAGTTTCCTTTCTTGCTGGAAAATAATATTCGTTTTTAAAATGGCCCTTTTGTTATAATTAAAGCCCTTAATTTTAAACTTATCTTTTTTATATTCCGTTAAAGCAATATTAATTTCCTTTTGGAATTTATCCTTTATTTTCTTTTTGTTATTAAAATATTTATCGTTACTTCGTTTGCCGGTATTCTTTTTCTAAAGGTATCGATTAAAAATGCGTCGGTCGGCGATAATAACATTATTTATATAGTTTTCGAAAGGGCCTATCTTAAATACCCTAATTATTTTATTTTTAACCTAAAGTTTTAATCTATTATAAAAGGGGAAAAATAACGTATCGTATAAAGATTCGAAGATAATTACGAAACGGTCAAATTCGGCTATATATTCGGCTACTAAAATAATTTATTTTAAGTCGTAAATTTTCTTAATTACGTATTATTATTTACTCGGATTTTTATATAAAATTTATATTCGTTCTTTAAAGTTCTTATAATTATTAAAAATATAATTAATAATATTTAGGTAATTATTAATATAATTTATAAAGTAATCCTTAAAAATGGCATTGAACTAATCGAATCTTTTTCCAGCAAATAATTAAAAGATTATTATTACCTTCTAGTAATTTTCCGTAAAAGAACTTTCGTACCATTTAAGTTAAAATTTAACTTCGACCTGGAATCTTTTTATATCTATGGATCTATCATATGATTTGGAAGTAATCGGTTTATAACCTTTAATATCGGGCATTCCGTAATAGGCGGAAAGGGGTATAATGCCTTTTTGATTTCGACCAAATAAAAAGGGAACTAAAGTTTTTGGACGAAAAATAATTTTTAAAAAAGGCGTAAAAACTTTCTTTTTTAATTATCGGGTAAATTTAACATTTTTTAATTTAAAATTTATAATTTCCTTAACTATAAGATCTAATCGTTCATTAATTATAAACTTTCTTTTTTTTTTTCCCGATTCCGTGCCATAAGTTTCCTTAGCTTCCTCCTTTTTTTAATCGGATTTCTTTAAGTTGTATTTTAATAAATTCCTTAGAAATAAAAGTAAATTGCTATTAGAAATATCCTTTTTTTTAGTCCTTTAATTTTAATAATTACAGGTACCATATTATCGATTAACTTAAGAACTTTTTAAATAAAGGGTAAATTATCTAATCCGATTATTAATTCTTTACTAGCTAATAAGGGAAATCGAATATGTTATCTTTTTACTAAACGTTATCCTATAATATCGTCTTTATTAAATTCAAAAAAGCTTATATTTAACTGGGCCTTAAATTATTTATTAATTATTAATTAAAAAGTTATTAAAATATAACGAACCTGTTATATATTTATTTAAAGGTATAAGTAATATCCGAAATAAAGTTTTTAATTTACAAATACTAATAGTATAATAAATAAGGTATTCGTTAAAAGAATTTGCGGACTTTTCTTTTAATTAAAGAACGGTATAATTACCTTTAATTAAAAACTTAAATTAATAACTAAAAAGCGAAATTAAATAAGTATTATTTATAAAGGGATTAACCGTTATATATTCATCCTAGATTTAATAAATACATCGTGGATTTATGTGATCTATATAATCTGGTTAAATTACTTAGATCACCGAGATTACCTAGATCTTGGCAGAAGCAGCCAAGCTCTCCTCTTCCGAAGATCAGCCGTAAGGAGCCCATACCAGGCTCCAAAGGCCGGCTTCTCTAAAACAGGAACCTGTCACGAACCTGTCATATATCCACCTGGAGGTATGAGCAGTATCCGAAATGGGGGTTCTTGATTTGCAGGTAACAATAGCACAATAAATGGGGTGTTCGTTAAAGAGATTTACGGACTTTTCCCTTAACTAAAGAACGGTACAGTTGCCTTTGGTTAAAAGCTTAAATTAATAGCTAAAAAGCGGAAACTAATAGGTGCTATTTATATAAGAAATCGTCTGATATATATATCCTTACTGTCCCCCCTAGTTTCTGGAAACCTCTGGAGGTTTCTGGAGATAGATAAAGACGGATAAGGGTGGTTTTTCTTGGTTTCTGGAGACTGATAAAAACAGGCCGAAGGCCGAGATTTAGCCGGCGGGGTGGAGGCCTTAGCCGTCTTAATTTACTTGGTTTCTTTTCTGGGTTTAATATAATCTTTATGGATATAATATTATTTTTCCTTTTTTAAAATCTTTATTTTTAAAGATTTTTAAAAGGTAAACCTTTTTCTTTTTTTAATACCGTAATATATTTTGATTATAATAAACAAATTTTAAAAACGTTTTAAAACTTTAACCGAAAGTTGTTACGAACTTATAAAGTTAATTTTTTAATTTAGTTTCGAAGTTATACCGTATATACGTTATTTTAAAAAGGGGTTTTTTTGTAAGATATTAAAAAACCGGAAAAATTATCAGAATTATTTAATAACTAATATTTAGATTTATAATGGGAATTATATTTTATTATCGTTTTTTAAAAATATTCGGATTAAAAACTTCGGATAAATAAAAAAAAACGTTTAATAATTTAATAATTATAAAAATTATTTAACCGTATTATCCGGTTAAATCGTTAATTTAAATGGTTACATTTTAAAAAAATATTATTTATTTAAAAGGGGTTTAAAAATATGAATAAATTAAAGAAATAAGAAAAGTTAAAAGTAAAAAGGGACCGTTAAAAAAAGAAACGAACGTTATTCGTTTTAAGGTTTAATATATTAATAAAAATATTTATTTTTTTCGATTAAAATACTTTAAATTTAAATTTAAACGGAAAATCGTTACCGTTTACGACTTTAATCGATTAAAATTTTATCGATAAAAATTTTTAACCAGGCCTATCGTATTCGTTAAGTATTTAAGTAATTTTTAAGTATTATTTTTAAGTAAGTAATTTATTTATTTAACTAGATATTGGATTTTATTTTTAATTATTTTAAAATCCAATATTTTTTCGATTTCGTATTTATTATTATTTTTTTTAATTTCGAAATTTTTTTTTAACGGAATATTTTTTAAGGTTAATTTTAATAAGGAAATATAAAATATAAAGTATATTTTTATAGTTTTGGATAATAACAATTTATAATTAATTTTTAAAATAATTTTTTTAATTTTAAACGGATTAAGTTTTTTAAAATTAAGTTTATTATTAGGTTTTTTTATTTTAATTTGGAAAAGGTTTATCGTTATATTTTATTTTTGGCGTAATAAGTAAATTTTATTTTCTTTCGTTAAAATTAATTTTTTAATTTTTTTATTATTATAATATTAGGTTATTTTTTGTTACAAAAATTATAATTTAATTTATAATCGGGCTTATATTATTTTAATTTTTGTTATTATCGTTTTTGTTCGTAAAATTATAACGGTAATAATAAATATTTTACGTATTAATTATTTAAGTTATTAAATTACTGCGTTATATTTATATATAACTATATAAAATAATATATTTATGTTTTCGTTAACGGACGTATTATAAGTTATTTATGTAAATAATAAAAATTTAACTTAATTATTTTATTAATAATTAACGTAATTTTGAAAATATTATTTTAAAGTTTAATTTAATCGTTCCGTTTAATTATTTATTTAAAGATAATAAGTTATCGAAAATTTAAGCTTAATATTAATTTATTTAAAAAAACTAATACCGAATTTAAATATAAAAAGTTTATTTCGATTAAAAATAATTTTTTTAATATTTTATGTTTATTAAAATAATATCGAATAAAAGTATAAATTAATTATTCGGCCGTTAAAATTTTTTTAAAAGATAAAAAATATTTATATTTAATAAATTTATTAATAATTATTTATACCGTATCGTATTTAATTTTAATAAAGGAATTTTTTAATATAAAAAAATTAATAATAAAATTTTAAATTATAATATTTCATATTTTATTAAATATATTTATAAGTTATAATAAATTATACGGTTTATAACGAATTATTTTTACTTTATTATAAATATTATAATTTTTAATTATTTATTTAATTATTTAACGAAATTTTAGGAAATTATATTTTTTTTAAAGTTATTTAATAATTTTAAACGTTTTTTAATATTTATATAAAAGATTTTCGTAAAATTTTTAAACGAATTTTTTTTATTATTAACGGAAAATATAAATTTTGCCGTAAAATAATAATTAATTTTTATTTTTTCCTTTTAATTATTTAATTTTTTTTTATTTTTTTTAATCGTAAAAATTTTTAAATTAAATTAATTTTTTTGGAATAAATTATTTTAAGGTTATATATAATTATATTATTTTATCGTTTTTACGATATAATAACTATATATATCGTTTGGAAATTTTAAAATCGTAATTTTTTTTTCGGCTTAAAATATCCGCTTAAATATTTTTCTTACTTTTAATATAATAAATCTTAAAGTTAAATTTAAATAAGAAAATTTTTAATTTTTATAATATTTATTTAATTTTTAAATAATTATAAATCGTTTAAAATTTTTATGGTTTAAATAAATATCGAACGGCTTTTTAATCCTATTAAAAAATAATTTTTATTCCTTAAATATTAAAATAATTTTTAATAATTTTTTATCGTAAATAAGGTATTTAAGTTTTATATTTTTAAAGGTTTTAAAAAAATAAATTATTAAATATTATTTTTTATTATTTTTTAGTTATTTTAAAATTATTTTAAAAGTATAATTTAAAACGTTTATTTTAAATTTTTTTTTTTTATTATAATTTAATAACTTAATTACCGGAACGTTAATAATTTTATCTTTAATTTTTTAAAAAATTTTTTTAATTTCGTTTAAAAATTCGAATTTTTTTTTAACATATTTTTTAATAATAAATTTAATTAAGGGGTTAATAAGTTTACCGTAATTTTAAATTAAAAACCGTACGTAACCGGTAAATTTTAAAAATTAATAAATATTAATAATTATAATTTTATTTAAAATAAATTAATTTTTAATAACTTTTAATTTAAAATTTTAAATTTAAATTTATTTTAAGATAATAATAAAACTTAAAAAATTTAATTTTTAAATATACCAAATATTTTTTTTAATATTTATTAATAAATTAACTTTTTTAAATACTTTGAATATTTAGATAATATATTTTTTATATTTTTTTAAAATTTTTAAATAAATAAAAATATTATTTAAATAAACGAAAATAAATTTATTTAAAAATTTTCGTAAAATAATAATAAATCTATATTAAAAATTAATTAAAGCGTTAATTAAGTTTTAAAATATAATTTTATATTCGTAATAATTATAAATAATTTTAAAAACGGTTTTTTATTTTTTATTTTTAATTATTTAAATTAAATAATAACCGTTTAATAAATTTAAAATTATAAATTATTTAACTTTATTAACGTTTTTTTTTATAATATTTATTAACGTTAAAAAATATTTATTTTTAATAATAATATCGTTAAATTATTTATAATTATAAATTCGTTAATATATTAAATTTTCGTTTTTATTAATTTTAATTTTATTATTTTTTATTTTTAATATTATTATAATTAAATACCTTATAAATAATTTAAATTTTTAAATATAATCTTTTTTAAAATTTCGTTAAAAACTTTTTTAAAAAATTTTAATTTTTTTAAAATTTATATGGTAAATTTAATAAAACTTTAAATAATATCCTTTTTTAATAAAAATTTTATAATTTTATTAATTATAATTAAATAATTTTTTTTTAATTCGTTTTTTAAATAATTTTTTAAACCGTCGATATTTAAAAAATATTATTAATATTAAATTAAAAACTTTAATTTTTTTAATTATATAACCGATTTTATAAAATTTTTTTTAAAAATTATTTTATAAAAATTTTTTTTTTTTTTTAATTAATACGTAAATTATTAAAACGAAATTACGGTAGTTTTAAAATAATATCGTATCCTAAAATATTAACGATATCGAAAATAACTTGTTTTAAATATTTTTATATTTAAATTTCGAATTTTTTTATTTTTTAAAAAATTTATTTATTATCGTAAATAAATAAGTTTTTATTAATTATTCGTAACTTATAAAATTATTACTTATATTTTTAAAAAATTTAATATTTTTTAATTATTTTAAAAAAAATAAAATTTTTTTTTATTCCGGAATTAATTATAATATTAAATATTTAGTTTTTATAATAAATAAGGATTTTAATTTAATTTTATATTTTTTTTTATATTTTATATAAAATTTTATATATAAAAATTTTTCGGTACCTTATTTTCGAAAATTTTTATTATTTTTTAATTAATATATTTTAAAGGTTAAAAAACGTTTTTATTGGCGTATTTTCCGAATTATGTATTTAGTATAATAATTATCTATATATTTAAATTATTTTTTATTATTAAATTAATATTTAAAGATAATTATTTTCTTTTAATTTTTCCTTAAATTTAATATTTTATAAATTATTAAATTAAAAAAATAAATTTTTTAAAAAAATATTTTTATAATTAAAAACTCGTATTTATCGTATAATATTAATACGTAACATAAATATTTTTGTATTATAATTTTTTAATTCCGTTTTAATTTAAGGTATAAATAATAAAACTTAAAATAATTTAATTATTAAGGGGTTTTTATATATTTATATTTATTATTTAATTTTATAAACGTTTTTTTATTATATTTTAATTAAAAATTATTATTTTTTTTAATTTATTAATAAATAAAGTAATTATAATTATAATAAATAATAAAATATAAAAATTTATAATTATTTATTAATTTAAAATATATTATATATTCCGGAAAAATATAATATTTAAAAAATAATTATTTATAATTATTAAAATTTTTTCGTAATTAATTATTTTAACCGTATATTTTATATTTTTATATATTAAAATAATAAATATATTTTAACGTAATAATTATTTTAAAATTCGTTCGTTTTAAATAATATTTGCAAATTTTAACCATAATATTTTTGTAAATAATATAATTTTTATTATTAAAATTATTATTATTTTTTTTATTAATTATAATAATAATAAATTTTTAATTAACGAAAATAATATTTATTTTCTTTTTATCCTTATTTTTATTATTTATATTTCGTTTAACCGTACGAATTTTTTTTTTGGGTTAAAAAATTTTATTTTTTTAAAAATTTTTTTAAAAATTTTTTTTTTTAATAAAAAATAATATTTGTTTTTAAAATAACTTTTTTTATTATAATTAAAATATTTAATTTTAAATTTATTTTTTTTGGATTTCGTTAAAATAATATTAATTTCCTTTTAAAATTTATTTTTTAATTTTTTATCGTTATTAAAACGTTGATTATTATTTTATTTACCGGTATTTTTTTTTTTAAGGTATCGATTAAAAATACGTCGGTCGGAAATAATAATTTTATTAACGTATTTTTTAAAAAGTTTAATTTTAAATACTTTAAATATTTTATTTTTAACTTATTTTTTTAAGCCGTCATAAAAAAAAGAAATTACGTTTTTTTCGGAAGTTTAAAAATAATTATTAATCGATTAAATTCGGTTACGTATTTTATAACTAACGTAATTTATTTTAAATCGTATATTTTTTTAATCGTATATTATTATATATTAATATTTCCGTATAAAATTCGTATTTATTTTTTAAAATATTTATAATTATTAAAAATATAATTAATAATATTTAAATAATTATCGGGAAAATATATTAAATAATTATTAAAAATAAATTTAAATTAATCGAATATTTTTCCGATAAATAATTAAAAAATAATTATAACTTTTTAATAATTTTCCGTTAAAAAATTTTCGTATTATTTAAGGTAAAATTTAGCCTTAATTAAAAATTTTTTTATATTAATAATTTTATTATAAGGTTTAAAAACGATTAATTTATAACTTTTAATATTAAATATTTTATAATAAATAAAAAAAAATATAATTTTTTTTCGTTTTCGGTTAAATAATAAAAAGGTAAAAATTCGTAAATAAAAAGTAAATATTTCGAAAAAAGTATTAAAATTTTTAAATAAAAAATAATTTTTAAAACCGTAAAAGTTTTTTTTAATTATTAAACGAATTTAATATTTTCTTTTTAAAATTTTACGAATTTTTCGGCCATAAAATTTAATTATTAATTAATCGTAAATTTTTTTTTTTTCCGTATTTACGGTAAAAATTTCCTTAATTTTTTTTTCGTAATTTAATTTTTTAAATCGTATTTCGATAATTTTTTTTATTTTTTTAAAAATAAGGATTAATTATTATTAAAAAAAAAATTTTTTAATTTTTAATTTTAATAACTTTTAATAATATATTATCGATTAATTAAAAAAATTTTTTAATAAGAAGTAAATTATTTAATCCGGTTATTAATTTTTTATTAATTAATAACGGAAATCGAATATATTATTTATTTATTAAACGTCGTTTTATAATATTATTTTTATTAAATTTAAAAAAGTTTATATTTAATTAAATTTTAAATTATTCGTTAATTATTAATTAAAAAATTATTAAAATATTACGAATTTATTATATATTTATTTAAAGATATAATTAATATCCGAAATAAAAATTTTTAATTTATAAATAATAATAATATAATAAATAAGATATTCGTTAAAAAAATTTATAAATTTTTTTTTTAATTAAAAAATAATATAATTATTTTTAATTAAAAGTTTAAATTAATAATTAAAAAACGGAAATTAATAAATATTATTTATATAAAAAATCGTTTAATATATATATCTTTATTATTTCCCTTAGTTTTTAAAAATTTTTAAAAGTTTTTAAAAATAAATAAAAACGGATAAAAATAATTTTTTTTAATTTTTAAAAATTAATAAAAATAAACCGAAAACCGAAATTTAACCGGTAGGGTAAAGTTTTTAATTATTTTAATTTATTTAATTCCTTTTTTAAGTTTAATATAATCCTTATAAATATAATAAAATTTTTATTTTTATATTATAATAAAAACGTAATAAATAATTAATTTTTAAAAGTAAAAATTTTAAAAGGGAAAAATCGTATTATGGTCCGATAAATTTAATAAAGTTAAATACGGTCGGAAATTTAAAAAAAAAAAATTAAATAAATTTTTACTTACGTAATTTATTTAATAATTTCGATTATAACGATTAATTTATAAATATTAAACCGGTTAAGTTAATATAAACGTTCGATAAATTTAAGGCGGCTTAATAAATAAAAGGTCGTTAAATTAATTAAATACGTTAAATTAAAAATAATATATATATATTTATTATTTTGTTATAATTTAAATAATATTAATTTATAATATAATTTAATTATTTAAATTATTTTTAATATTTATTATTACGAAACGTAATTATATTTTTAATTTATTATTTAAATTTTTATAATATTATTATTAATATAAACCATACGATTAATATTTAATAATTATTTAAGTTAATTAACCGTTATTTTTTTTTTTTTTTTTAATTATCCTTTAAATATTAAAATTTAACCGCTACGTTATTTTTTAAAGGTTTTATTTTAATTTTTAATATAACTTATTTTATCGTAATTAATATATTTAATTTAATTTTAAATTTTTTTTATACGGTTTTTAGTTTTATAAGTTTTAATATTATTCCGTAAGTAATAAAAATTATATTACGTTTTTTATTTTAATTAATTATTATAACCAAAAATTTTAATTCCGTAATAAATAATCGGAAATTATAAAACGAATTTCCGATATGGGCCCCGGGTTACGTAATGGGCTCGATAAGTTCGAAAGGTTTAATTAAACCTAAAAGGATATGGTACGTTAAACCAGTCGAACCGGAAAACGGTTCGAAATAATTCGATAAATTCGAAAAAACTTAATTATTAAAAAAAAATAAAGCTAAATCGAATTAAATAAATTAAAAATAATATATATATATTTATTATTTTCTTATAATTTAAATAATATTAACTTATAATATAATTTAATTATTTAAATTACCTTTAATATTTATTATTATTAAACGTAATTATATTTTTAATTTATTATTTAAATTTTTATAATATTTTTATTAATATAAACCGTATAATTAAGGGTTAATAATTAATTAAATTAATTACCCGTTATACGTTATAAGTTTTTATTTAATAATATAATTATTTTTGAAATAATATATTATATTATTAATATATCGGATAATATTTCAAAACTTATTATATAATAATTTAAAAATATAATTAAAAATGTTAAAAAGGTTATTTAATATTTTAAAACTTAAATTAATATTATCTGAATTAACGAAATTAAAATTAAGTTTAAAAAACTTAAACCTTATAACGGAAAAGATAACGTATAAAATTTCCTTATTTAAATACGCGTTTATTTCCGTTTCGAAAAAATTATTAATAAAATTAATAAAATTTTTACGGTTATAATATTTTTTAAAATAACGTTTTAAATTAATTTAAACTTATTTTAAGGAATTATTTAAAAAATAAAAAATTGGATTAATAATATATTACCAAAATCCTTTTTTAATATTAAATTAATTTCGAAAAAAAATTAAGGGCTAATTTCGGAAATTTAATCGAAAAAAAAATTATAACATAAAAAATTTTTAATTTAAAACAAAACGGACCGATATTTAAATATATAATAACGTTTAAAAACCTTATGGTTAAAATAAAATAAATAAACGAAAAAAACGATAACTTAATTAATATTTTTTATAAAAATTTAAAAAATAATATTAAAAACGAAATCGTTAAAATAGTACGCTTTATTACCTTAAACAAATATATTATAAAGCTAATCAAAATTAACAACCGATAATATAAACGACGACAAAAACGAAAAGGACAATTTATTCCTAAAACCAGGTTTACGGAAACCAACCAAAATAAAAAACGTAATATATTGTCCACTACCCATAAAACAGTACCAAGATCCATAAAGTTATAAACAGCCCCAAAAAAATTGGAGCCAAATTAAATACTATAATTATAATACAATAAGCTATATTAAAAACCAATATAAAGCCCTTAAAAAATAACGTAACAGTTAAACCCCGGTATCCGAAGGACGACTAGAAAATAAAAATAAAAAGGCCGTAACCTTCGGCATAATTAAAAAAAATGAGAACTTTAACTTACCGCCAAAAATTTAAAAGAAATTACGAAAGGCCAAAATATTTTCCCAGGCCGCAATTATGCGATAACGTACCGTTAAATCCGGTCCAACAATTATTTAATAACTATAAAAATACGAAAAATAAAAAGGATTAATACCAAAAACATAAATATCACGTACGTAATAAAAAAGGTAACAATAATAAAAACAATAAAAATTAAGTAAATAAATTAAGAAGTATTAAGGTTAAAACGAAGCCCTATAACCAGGAAAACCCGATCGGTATAGGAAATTATACGTTATTTATTATAAAAGAACTTACTGCCTACGATACGAAAAATAATAAAAATATATCTAATAACGACTTACGCGTATATATAAGCAAAAATACAATTTTTATAGCTAAACCGGAAGTAACCCTAACGACCAGAAATGGTACAAATACTTACGTACCATAACTACATAAGACGATATCGACGTTATTGTAGTATTAAGAAGCTAGCCGGAAAAAAAGATTATCCCGAACAAAACCTTATATACCATTACGAATAATATAACTACAAAACGCAAAAGGAATGGATTTATTAAACAGTAATAAAAGCCCAGCAAAAAATAATAAATAACCTATACTTCCGATACGCCTACGCCAACAACCTCGAAAAAAAAAGGAAATTAAAAAAGAAATGGGAAAACGCCTAACAGAAATGGCCCAATATTATACTTAATATTAGGAATATTAAAAATATCAGGATTAATTAATAATAACGATAAACGAGAAATGGGCCATAACCATAAATTAATCGGAAAAAACCGAAACCCTTAAAAAAAAATTTATTAGCTTAAAAAGTTAAATAAAACAATATAAGGAAAAAATCCTCGAACTGGAAGCTTAATTACGCCAATAAAAAAAACAGCTAAAATAATTATAAATAAAGCCCCTCCAAAAAAAGCTACTTATAAAGAAGCCATAAATTAGCAAAAGCGAAAAGATTTAACATATATCCCTTAAAAAAGCTTTATATAAGATAATATAAAAAACAAAAAATTTCTTTTATTATAATTAAAATATAAGTTAAAAAGAAATAATATACCGTTATAATAAATTATAAAACCGACCGGAATTATATTAAACCGGAGGTAATTAACGAATTACGTTTATTATAAAAAGATAAAACCGAACCTTATAAAGTTAAAAATACGGAAGGTACTAAGTTTACCTATAATAACAGATAAATTAAATGCAAGATTAATTATTTCGAAATCTGTATTTAAGGACGAAAATAAACTATAAATTTCGATATTATTTTAATACGAAATTATAAAATAATCCTCGGCAAAAAATAGCTATATTAATATAATCCCTTAATTAATTAAAAAAATAGCAAAATAAAATTCGTTTTATTTTCCATCGACAAAAACGACTTAAAAAAGATTTTATTATTTAACTAACGATAATAATAATAAATGTAGGCATAAGGATGCCATAAAAACCTTACTACCCAAAAAAATACGATATATATAAAAAAAGGACGAAACAAATATATACGACGCATTATTATTATAATCAAAACATAATTATACGAGATAAATAACGACCTATAATACCAGCCTTAAAAACCAGAAAAAATAACTAAAGTATTATTATAATATTATAAATACAGACGACTTTTTAAAGAATAAATCGAAATAAAATTACTAAAATACAACAAATAAAATTACGAAATAATCCTAAAAAATAATAAGACAACTACCTTTTATCCTATATATAACCTAAATTAATAAAAACTGTACGCGTTATAAGAATACCTCGAAAACAAACGTCGGAAAGGACATATTAAACGTTTTAAGTTACCAACAGAATACCTTATATTCTTTATACCCAAAAAAAATGGAAAGTTACGGCTAATAATCAATTACCGATAACTAAACGATATTACGGTAAAAAATCGTATACTTTTATTTCTAATTACCGAAATAAAAAATCGCCTTTATAAAGCCAGATAATTCATTACCCTAAACTTACGAAACGGATAAAATTTAATTCGTATTAAGCCAGAAAATAAATAAAAAATAAACTTTAGGACTAAATACGGATTATACGAATATCTGGTAATATTATTCGGGCTTATTAACGCATCCGTAACGTTCTAAAGGATAATTAACCACGTATTATGCAAATACCTTAATATTTTCGTCATCTATTACCTCGATAATATTCTTATTTACTTAAGTTCGAAAAAGAAAACATAAAAAATACGTCCATAAAATTCTTTAAGTTTTGTAAAATATTAATTTCTTAATTAACGCCGAAAAAAGCGAATTTTATAATCAAAAAGTACCGTATTTAGGACACGGTATTATCCCGGGATATATTAAAATGAACTTTAAGGAAATAACAGCAATTTAAAAGAAAACAATACCCATTATAATTACCGAAATCCAGACTTTTTATAAATTCGTTAATTATTACCGGAAATTTATTCGTAATTTTAACAAAATCGTAATACCTTTATTTAACCTAACCAAAAAAAAAATTAAGTTTTAATAAATAGCCGAAATAAAAAAGGTTTTTTAAAACATTAAAAACATAATTATTAACGAACCAGTATTAATTATATACGACCTAAATCGTCCCGTAAAATTAAAAAATGATATTTCGTATTATACGTTAAACGTAATAATCGGATATAAAAATAATTAAAGTAACTTATACCTTATTACATTTTATTCCTATAAATTAAAAAGAACCGAATTAAATTATGCCATTTTAAATAAAAAATTCCTAACTATTATTAACGCTTTTAAGAAATTCAAATATTATTTTAAAGGAAACTTATATTAGGTTAAAATATATACAAATTACAAAAACCTTATCCGATTTATTACCATCCGAAAATTAATAGGACGATAACTTCGTTACGCGGAATATTTTTCGGAATTTAATTTTATCGTCATCCATAAAAAAAGATTAAAAAATAACAAAGCAAACGCTTTTAACAAACGACCAGACCTAGAAAAAAAAGTCCTTAAGGTTCCATACCAGATATTTAATCTAATAAAAAAATAACATTTAACTTATACTAAAAAATCTAATAATATAACGATCGATTACCAGAAATAAAACCGATAAAACCCAAATGCTAAAGGAATAGAAAAAAAACCTTATACGTAAAATATACGAATACCAATTATACGGACATCCTAAAACCTATAAGATCTTAAAACGGCTATAACGTACATATTACTTTCCTAAAATAAAGTTAATAATAAAGAAAACTTTATAAAGATAGGACCTATAGAATAAAATTAAAGCATAACGTTACAAACCATACAGAAAACTATAAATATTACTAATTACAAAATAACTATGGAATTTAGTTATTTTTAATGTTATTATTAAATTACTATCATTAAAAAACCTAATAACGGATATATATTACGATAGCATCTTTATAATCGTAAATCGATTTATAAAGTTTTCCTATATTTTACCATTTAACGAAAACATAAACGTAAAATAATTAACGTACATTTTTTAAAATACTTTATTAACGTATACTAACTTCCAATAAAAATCGTATCCGATAAAAATACCATATTTGCTTTAAAATTTTGGCAAAACGTTATAATATAACTAAAACTAAACCATAAGTTTGTAAACGCCTTTAAACCATAAACGGATAACTATAAAAAAATTTAACCAAATTTTTCAAACTTACTTATGGTATTATATTAATTACGAATAAAATAATTAAATTAAAAAGTTATTAATAACCTAATTAACCTATAATACCAGCTATTACCAAAATATTAAAATAATATTAACTAACGCTAATTTCGGTTTTATACGAAAAATTTACCGAAATTTATAAAAAGAAATTAATTAATATTAAGATTATTTTTATTACAAAATAACTTAAATAATTATATATAAAAATAAAAATATTATAACTAAAAGAAATTAAAAAAACTAACTTTCCAGAAAAGGGAGATAATACATTTAATTACCAAAAATATTTAAATAAAATAACCTTACAAAAAACTCAACTAAAAGTATATCGAACTATATAAGGTTGCCAAAAAGATTTCAAAAAATAATTACCAGTTAGAATTATATCTTAAAATTAAGCTCCATCCCATTTTCTATATTTCCTTATTAAAATTAATAGTAGATATAATTTAAATTAACGGGATGAAAAAAGGAAATAATGAAGGGCGTATTAATATAAAAGGTTAAAAAAGTTCTGGATATCAGAAGGAAAAACGGCAAAAGGTAATATTTGGTTAAATAAAAAAATTACCTAAAATTAAAAAATATATAAAAACTTACAAAAAACCCTACGAAAGTTTAACGTTTATTAAAAAACTTTTACCAATAATACCGGAAATATTAAAATTAAAAAAGTTCCAGTCCACGTTATTTAAATCGGACCCATTAACCGCGTTTACGGTACGAAAAAACGAAATTATTTCGGCCTTTAACTTGCGTTATTTTTTTTCCAAACGTTTAAATTTTTTTATCGTTTCCATATTTTCGATACCTTTACGTAACATTTTAATTTTACGCTTACGTAAAAGTTTTTTTTAATTTCGTAAACAAATTAAATAACTAAATAACTTATTAAAATATTGTTATAATTCGTTAAAACGTTATTGAATAAAAAACAACTTTTTTTAATAAGATATTCCTAAAATGCGAAATAATTTTTTTCCGTAACTAACCGATTATATTTAATTTAGAAAGGTTTAAATAAATTATGAAAACTATTATATTCGTAATAACGATTATATTTTCCAAAATTAAAATAAACTTTATAAACTTTTCCTTTACGTTTAAAACGTAAATAAAAAAAAACGCGGATATATTAAAATTAAAACTATGGATTTTAAAAAAACAAAAACCAAAACGTTATTACGCTTTCGGAATTTTTATTTTTTAATATAATTAAATATAACGATTAAAAATAAACTAAAAAAAAATTTTAATATATAGGAAGGAAAGTTATTTACCAAACAAATATAACAAATAAATTAATCTTTAAGGGCAAAAATCCTGGAAGGGGAAGATCGTATTATGACCAAAAGCCTTGGCTTAATAGCAAACGGTCGGAAGTTATAGGACGAACTTCCGATATAGGCCCCGAGTTACGTAATGGGCTCGATAGGCTCGAAAAGTCTGGTTGGACTTAAAGGGATTTGGCACGTCGAGCCAGTCGAACCGGACGACGGTTCGAGGTAGTTCGATAAGCTTAAAAGGACTTAACCACTAAAAAAAAGGTAAAGCTAAATCAAATTAATTAAGCTAAAAATAACATATATACGCTTATTACTTTCTTATAGTTTAAATAATACCAGTTTATAATATAACTTGGTTACACAAATTATTTTTAACATCTGTTATTACCAAACGTAACTATACCTCCAGTTTACTATTCAGATTCCCATAGTATTATTGTTAACATAAACCGTACGACTAGGGTTTAATAGTTGGTTAAACTAGTTAGCCGTTATATTAGTTTCCGCGAAATTGGGTTTAAGAATAAATTATCCCCTTTGCTTTTATCGTTATTTATAATATCGGTTGTCGATATTTACCGCCTTTACGATATATTTATTCAAGGTAATAAAACGTATTATTTTAATAATTTCGTTATTAACGTCGTTTTTTAAAACTTTATAAAAAATATTAATTAAGTTATTATTTTTTTATTTTTTTATTTTGCCTTAGTTATAAAATTTTTAAATATTATTATATATTTAAACTTTAATCTTTTTTATTTTACGTTGAAAATCTTTTACGTTAGGCTATTCTTTTCGTTAAGATTTCCGAAATTAACATAATGTTCGAAAAGAAATTGGTAATTTATTACTGGTTTAATTTTTTATTTTGTAAGTAATTTCGTAAGATAGGTTTAAATTAATCCAAGATATGCTTTTTAAAATATACCGTAACCGTAAGGATTTTATCGGCCTTATTAATAATTCCTTCGAAACGGAAGTAAATACGTTCCTGGATAAGGAAATTTTATATGTTACCTTTTTTATCGTAAGGTTCGGATTTGTGGACTTAATTTTGGTTTCGCTGGCTTAAGTGGCATTAGCCTCATCCTTAAGGCGTTAGATAACTTTTTCGAACTTTTTAATTATGTCCTTATATTATTATATGGTGGGTTTCTGGATGTTATCCGATATGTTAACGGTATAACGTATTACTTAAAGTTTAATAATAGTATTAAATAAAAGCTTATAACGTATAACGGCTAACTGGCTTAAATAATTATTAAACCCTAATCGTATGGTTTATAGTAGCAGTAATATTGTAAGAATTTAAATAATAAACTGAAGGTATAATTACGTTTGGTACTAATAGATATTAAAGGTAATCTGGGTATAACGGCTAACTGGCTTAACCAACTATTAAACCTAAGTCGTACGGTCTTTCTTGGCAGTAGTACTGTAGGAACCTGAACAATAGGTTAAAGGTATAATTACGCCTGGTAATAGCAGCTATTATAAGTTATTTGGGTAACTAAGTTATATTATAAGCTGGTATTATCTAGATTATAAAAAAGTAACGAACGTATATATGTTACTTCTGGCTTGACGTACTCAACCGGCTAGATAACCCTTTACTTGTTAAGCCGTTTCGAACTTATCGAACGTTTATATTAGCTTAACCGGTTCGATGCTTACATACCAATTATAATAATCGAGTTTATTAAACATGTTACGTAATTAAGGATTTACCTGTTTTTTTTTATAAATTTCCGACCGTACCTAGCCCTGCTAAGTTTATTGGGCCATATTACGATCTTCTTTTTTTAGGATTTTTGTCCTTAAAAATTAATTATTTATCTCGTTATTTAATAAGTAAACTTGTTCCTTTTTATAAACATTTTTCTGTTAATATTATATTTAATTATATTAAAAAAATAAAAAATGTCGTTAACGTTAAAACGTTTTATTTTTTTCAAACGAATTAACCGTTTTGGTTTTATTATATTAAATAATATTTTTTTTGGTTATGAAGTCAAACGTAAAATTTGTTAGGTTTATTTTAATTCCGGAAAATATATCCGTTATATTAAATATATTAATTTCTATAAGCTTTTTATCCCTTCCGAATTTAAATATTAAAACTTTTAGATAAAAAAGCCATTTGGAATTTATTAATCATTTGGCTGAAAAAGAATTATTCCGCATTTAATAACAGCTTGCGGAACCTTTTCGGCGTTTTATCCGGTTACGTAGTTAGAAAAAACCTTTATGCCGTCGTAATATTAAAATACTTTGTAAGATTTAAAGCACGGAATAATGGAAAACATAAAATGTTTGGAAAGAAAATAACGTAAGTTAAAGGCCAAAATAGCTTCGTTTTTTTACGCCGCGAAGGCAGTTAATTAATCCGATCTGGATAACGTAAACTGGGACTTTTTTAACCTTAACGTTGCCGGTATTATTGGTAAAAGTCTTTTAATAAGCGTTAAATTTCTGTAATGTTTTTTATAAGTTCTTATATGCAAGGTTAATTTAGGTTCAAGCCTTATTTTCCAGGCTGAGCCAAATATATAGAAAATTATTATACATATAATCCATACGATAAATACTATACCCAGCATTTTCTAATACGATAACTAATTAATGGTCTTTACGGTTAAGATAGATTATATACCTTAGTCTTATAAAACCTTATTTTGAAGCAGAACCTTACTCTGAAGCAGACTGATACGTGGTTGCCGATAGGCTTCGACTCTGATATACTTTATGCCAGCTGGCTGCAGTAAACCTTAAGGATAAACCTTAAAAATAAACCTTAAGGATAAACCTTAGGATTAAACCGTAAGGATAAACCTTAGAATAAACCTTAAGAATAAACCTTAATGATAAACCTTAAGGGTGAACCTTAAGAGCACATAAAAGGTTATACGAGCCCCCGCCAGTTTTACGCCTTAATTATTCCCACAGCTTTTCGAATTACCTTTATTAAGATAGTTAAATATGCCGCGCCATTTTAACTATACCATACCGGTAATCCCTAACGAAAGGATTTATTAAGAAACCGGCTTATTTAGGATTTAAAACCCCTATAAAATTGCCGGACGGGCAAAAAATTATCGATACCATCGTCAATTTAAAAAACCTATTTCAAAAAAACCGAATTCGGTTTTTAATTTTCGGATACGATTTAATTTATAAAAATAACGGTAATCGATCTTTAATAATACTTATGCCGAAAAATATGGATATCATAAACATATTATTAAAAAGACTGGAAAATAATAATAGTAACGGGTTTAAATTTTTCGAAATTCGGATTTTGGAATGATGTAAAAAGGATTACAAACGATAATTTGCCCGGCTGTTCCGGATTGCGAAAAACCTCCAGAATTCCGACAAAAATCGGCGTAAATAAGAGCTGGTTCGGGGCTAGGTAGTCTGCGAAAAGGAGAGGTTTTAATAAAGCATAGGAATTAAGGTAGCAATTTATCATTTTATTTAATTAGTTATATACCTACGTTTGCTCAAGGAAGAAAATATATAATAACAAGTTTCTAATTAATATTTAGCGGAAATACCGTAAACGGTTAAAGTAAGCTTCGAATTTAATAAAGAAATTAAACGAATGAATCGTAAAAGAATAAAATATTATGGCTTAAAAATAACGATATAAAGTGGCAAAAACGAAAACGACGATCGTATAAGTTAGCGACTTATATATAATACTAACTTTTATTATTAGGATTTAAATAATAATTTTTTAAATGGTAAATATGAAAAAGATTAATAATAATACAATTAATTATTAAAAGGTAACGGTTAACTTTTTAAATTATTAAAATATAATTTATCCATAATTTACGTTAAAAAACGTTAAAATAACGTTTCCGGCATTTTATGAAATACTTACCGATTCCTTTAATTAAAACGATTCTAATTAGCAAAAAATTAAATTTATTAATTTTTAGCCCAAAAAAAAACCTTAGGTCGTAAGTCGAAACGAAATAACCGTAAAAGTTTTCTTTTAAACCGAAACGGTAATAAGCGAAAACGTTAAAAGTCCGATACGTAAGGTACCCGTTATAAAACGCACTTAAATACTTATTATACATTATCTTAATGTGATTATATATTCCTTAAAAAAGCCCTAATAAACTTCCACTTTAACTGTGAGGTGGTAATATATCGAAAGCCAAATCTCTGGCGATTAATTCTTGCAGGAAAAAATCGACCGTTTATTAAAAACTAAAAAAGAAATTAATTACTTAAAAAATAAATTAAGTTTTAAAGGGAATAAGACGAATTTTAACGCACTTTTTAATTTTTGATTAACGTAATATGATAAACGTCGCGTTCTACCCCTTAAGGAATTTATTTATTCTGTATTTTCAGTTTACGATATATATCTATAACCTTGTTAATAGGTTCTTAAATTTTAAACCAACTATATAAGGTGATGGAGTATACGTAGGGAAAAGCTTTATTCCGATTAAAGGATACGGAGAGGTAAACGTGTTACTTTAAAGCCCTACAAGCCCGAGAGCGTTGTATCTGTACGACGTTGCTTATTACGAGGATTTCGCATGCAACCTGGTATTACTCCGACAGTTTCGGAAGAAGGGATACTGGTGGGACAACCGGAGAAATAATAACTTTATTCGAGACAAGTTTGATCAGTTCGTTATCGAAGACATCAGCGCAACAACACCTTATGCAGCCCTGGCTGCCTACAGACGAAACGTTAATTCATATAGAGCGAGACTACCGCGAACCGGTGACGGTACGATATGGCACCTAAGACTAGGACATCCAGGGCCCGAAGTGATCGCTTAATTGCAGTCCTATACCAGGGGAGTCCGCCCGAAGGGTCCTATAACAGTCGAATGCCAAGTATGCGACAAGGTGAAGGCCAAAAGGTAAATACGCCGCGAGCCGAACAAGGGAATATTCCGATTAGGATAAAGATTGCCATCAACTTCACAGGCTTCGAAAAAGACCCTAAACAGTACAGATACGTCATAGTTGTAACCGACAGATACTTAGGCTTTATCTAACCTCGGACCCCACCTAATGAATTACCCTAGCAATGAATAGCGATTTCTACCAAAACACGCGGTATATGAAAATTGATAACAAATTAACAGAAATGCAAATAATAAAAAGAAAAACTGCATGGAAATAAGTATTATTTAACGTATACGTATAAATATCTGATGCAACATATAATATTACATTAACGATATATATAATATATAATATGCAGTAAATTTTAAAAAAATAAACTAATGTATAAAACATAAAACAAATTATTAAAATATTTATATTAAGTATTTATTTAAAATCTGAAGTAAGAAACTTTGTAATAATCGATATCTAGTAGAAAAATATTATATGTTTTTTCTTTTATCAGGCGTTAAATATTTGTATATTATAAGGATATTTTTATTGCTAATATTATTAAAATTAATACTAAGATAAGAAAAAGTTATTAAACCTTTGTTTAAATATATTAAAATATATAAATAATTTAAAAAGAATTCGGTTGCGTTATTATTTAATAAGACAGGTAATAAAATTATATAAAATATTGCATGATTAGAAATTAACTATGAAATAAAATAAAATATATTTGGAAATATAATTAAGATATTTTAGATATAATACATAAAGCAGTTATTATTTCAAAAAATTCCTGCTTTATAACATTTACCTTATTTAAAAAAAACATTCATTACCGAAAATTAAAAATTAAAAATAAAAAATTTAAATTTATTAAGTTAAGTAATATTATAGCTTTTTACGGCCTTAAAATTAATTATTACATATATATTATATTATTGCAATAATATAAATAAACATAAGTAAGTAATAAACCGTCTTTTATAATATAAAAAAGTATAAATCTTTTTAAAAAGTAAAACGTATTTTAACATTTTTAAGGCGCGATAAAAATTTCATTTATTTTTATGTTAAGTAACATTTATTAAATAATATATTTTATTAATGTACTTTTAATTTTATTAAAATTATATTAAATTTAATATTTAAAATATGTAGATATTTTATTATTAATCTAATATTATTTAAATAATAAATCAACGTATTTTATATATTCGATATGTATATAAAGCATATTTTTAAGCTTAATAATTTCTTATTATACAACCATCTTATTATATAAGACATAAATTTTATTTTGTTTATGTAATTTAAATCTCGAAATATCTTAAATTTAATATATGATATTATTCCTTAATAAGCCCATATTACTTTTTATAAATACCTCTAATAACGTCATACATTATATATCTTTATATCGTGCAAAATTTATTATTTTATGTATTTTTATTAATTTGTTATTAATTTTCATATACCGCGTGTTTTGGTGGAAGTCGCTATTCATTCCTAGGGTAATTCATTAGGTGGGGTCCGAGGTTAGGATATTTACCTTAAGAATCGAAAGCAAGATATACTGATTATAACGTTTCGACACTTTTTAAAAACCCTGAAAAACTAAAATAAGGCATTTTTATAAATATTCGAATACGGTAACAAAATCTTAAAAAATTATCAACTTCGAAATATGCTTTAATTACGTCCTTTTAATATTATATTTAAACTTTTAACACCGTATACCCAGGTTCAAAATAGGGATATAAAGCGCTTAGGGGATATAATTAAGAAAAAAACGATTACGATACGAAATAGCGTTAAATTACCTTCGTTTCTAATCGGACACATTTTTAAAGCTGTAATAGATTTATATAACCGTACCCTTAAATTCGGATTTTTTTAGCAAAGCCCATATAAGGTTTATCATATTTACCTAACATATAAAAATAATGTTATAATGTTTAATCAAAAGCTTTAAGAAGCCTACCTGCAAATATACGGCTATATAGCTTACGTTATAATAACTGTTACTATAAAAAACAGAAATTTTAAAAATTTAATCTTAAGGTATAAATAAATTATCTTATCGGTTACCAATTAAAGAATATTTACGAAATTTAGAATTTATTAATTAATACGGTTATTATTATTCGAAACGTATAATTTAACGAAAAAGCTACCTTTTCAGGTAATATTAAAAACCTAAAAAAACCCTTTTTATACGTTACAGAAAAAGAATTACAAAGGTTACTCCGACAAGTAAATATACCGAATTAAGTTAACAGCTATTTAATATATATATAATAAAAACTGAAAACTAAAACGGAATAATTCGGTTACCGGTTAACCAGGAAAAATAGTTTTAAAAAGGTATTAACGTAAAAGACGTACGGAATGGAAAAAAATAAACCTATTTATAAAGCATTAATTACTTTTATACGACCGTTATATTCGAATTATTACCGTTTTTTTGGACCATTACCGCCGTCAGCGTCTACCTTTATAACCGTTACGATTATTGTGCCGACGGAAGCTAAAAAGGTAATCCTGGTCTTTTTTTATACTATTTAACCTAAAATAACGGTAAAAAAACGAAAGTACCTTACGGATAAAAAACGGAAGCGTTCCGTATGTCCCGTACTAAAAAAATGTTATCCGAAACGAATATCGGGTATAGGAAGCCGTATTTAATATAAGACGTTTAACCCTTTTTATAAATACGTACGATAGCCGGCCGGTATGTTACGGAAATTTAAGAAAATTAATTATCCGCAATATACGTTATTTTATTCGGAAAATTTTTAATAGTTTAGAATATAAAAAGATATTTAAGTTACAGAACCGGGTATATAAACGTAACTTATTATTACCGTTACGAAGCTATAAAAAGCTAAATATATACTCGTTAGAAAAAATATTTCGGAAAGCCGAAAAGGTTTATTTATAAAATTATAAGGAAATATAATTTTAAAAAGATATTAATAATTATTAATTAAAGGAAAATAGGTCTTAAGATATATATAAATATATATTTATAAGTTTAATAAGTATAACTGGTTTTAAAAATGCAAGGCCCGTTTCGTAATACGAAATAATTAATAATTTAAAAACGTTTATAATAATATCTACGTATTTACCTTCGTTAAAAGGTCGTTTCGAACTTTAATCGTTATTACGGTTCGGTTTAACTTAAACTTAAATAATATAACGGGATAAACGTTTTCATAAACGTTAACTTACTTTATGAAATATATATAAAAACGTCCCCAGGCTACCCGTAATACGGTAAAATTCTCTTAACGAAAAGGTTTTATATAGCTTAAAAAAGGTATTTTTATTATAATAAAAATTTTTTACCGGAACGTTTAGGGAATTAAGATTTAATTCCGTTTTTTACGAATTTTATTATTTTATGCGTTAAAAAGTACATATTTCTTTCTTTATAAACGATATTATTATTATAGCATACCGTAAGAAAAATCAAGGCCTCGCCTATTAGTAAATTTAATAAATAGGGGAACGATATACTTTTATAAATGGTAAAGATTTATAGTAATTCTTTGGTATCGAAATAATGAAAAAAAAATCTAGTTATTTTAATCCGGCTTTATAAATAAGTTATTAATTTAATCCTTAAGGAAAGTGTAAATAACTTTTTAAATATGCTTATAACGAGCGTTAAATTATTACCGAATGTTAATTTAACTTACTTAAATTCCGTCAACAAATACCAAAAAAAGATCGGTTCCATTTTTTACGTAATAGTTAATATACGACCCGATATATCCTTTACTGTTTTTTTAATTTGCCCGCTTTAATTTAAACCTTAGCGATATATATCATAAAACGGTTAATCGGATTATATTATACTTAATAGGTACCAAGTCGCTAGCGTTATAGTTCGGAAATACGGATTCGTTAAATACTTAAAACGCCGTTTTTTTGCACATAATATAATCGATCGAAAAAGTTTTTAAATTTGCGTTATAAAGTTATTTGGAAAAAAATAAAATAACAGATAAATAAGCGAAATATAATAATTACCTTTATAACAAAAACGGAATGCTTATTTTTAACGTAAGTTAAAAAAATTTTTATTTAACTTTTAATTAATTAAAAAATTAAAATTTACTTTAAATATAAAATTATTAAATATATAATACGATAAATAATAAATTATACGGTTTAATAACGCCGATATCGTATTTTTTTAAATAAGGTTACGGTACGTAAATATATATAATTATTCGTTACGAAAGGTAATAAAAAGGTACTTAATTAAAATAACTTATATGCTTATATACGATATATTGGCGGATGGATTAATTAAAACCTTATTATAAAAAACTTTTAAGTATTTTAAAAAATAATTAAGATTAATAAAAATTATAAAACTTTTATATTAAACGTTTTAAGTTATTAATAAAGTATTTTATATTTTTCGTATCAAAGAAAAAAAAATTACGATTAATAATCGATTAACGATAATTAATCGATATTACGGATAAGAATCGTATATTTTAATTTTTAATTATTAAAATATAAAATTATCTTTACGGAACTAAATATTTTATTACCTCAACTTTGCGAAACGAATATAATTTAATTCGTATTAAGTTCGGAAACGAATAAAAAATATTTTTTTAAAATAAATACGGATTATATAAATACTTAAAAATATTTTTTAAGCTTATTAACGTATCCGTAACGTTTTAACAATGCTTAATTACGTATTACGTAAATATTTTAATATTTTTATTTACTTAAATTCTTAAACAAAATATAAAAAATATATATATAAGGTTTTTTAAGATTTATAAAATTTTAATTTTTTAATTAATCCCGAAAAAAAGTAAGTTTATAAATAAAAAATACCGAACTTAAAATACGTAATTATTTCCGGATATATTTAAATAAAACTTAAAAAAATAATAGCATTTTAAAAATAAAAAATATTTATTACCGTTACCGAAATCTAGGTTTTTTTTAAATTCGTTAATTATTACCGTATATTTGTTCGTATTTATAACAAAATCATAATATTTTTATTTAACTTAAGCAAAAAAAACCCCGAATTTTAATAAACGGCCGAAACGGAAAAAATATTTTAAAGGCTTAAAAATATAATTATTAACAAATTAATACTAATTTTATATAATCCAAATTATTCCGTAAAAATAAAAACCGATAATTCGGATTATGCATTAAATATAATAATCGGATATAAAAATTAATTAAGGTAATTTATACCATATTACGTTAAATTTTTATAAATTAAAAAAAGGCAAAGTAAAGTATACCGTATTAAATATAAGGTTAATTAAGATTTAAGCCTTATTTTCTAGGTTAAGCTAAATATACAGAAAATTATTATATATATAACCCATACGATAAATATTATACCGAATATTTTCGGATACGATAATTAATTAATAGTTTTTACGGTTAAAATAAATTATATACCTTAATTTTATAAAACCTTATTTTAAAGCAAAACCTTATTTTACCGTAAAATACGTAATTGCCGATAAATTTTAATTTTGATAAACCTTATGCCAGGTAATAAATATTAAGAATAAACCTTAAGATTAAACCTTAAAAAATAAACCTTAAAATAAATTTTAAGAATAAACTTTAACGATAAGCCTTTAAGGTAAACCTTAAATGCGCATAAAAAACTGTACGAACCTAGGCCAGTTTTACGGCTTAAATATTTCCATAACTTTATTAAGATAATTAAATTATAACGGCTAACTGGCTTAACCAACTATTAAACCTTAGTCGTACGGTTTATGTTGGCAATAATACTATAGGAATTTAAATAATAGGCTGAAGGTATAATTACGTTTGGTAATACTAGATGTTAAGGGTAATCTGGATAATTAAGTTATATTATAAGTTGGTATTATTTAAATTATAAGAAAATAATAAATATATATATGTTACTTTTGGCTTAAAGTATTTAAACGGTTTAAACCCTTAAATTTGTTAAAATTTTTAAGTCCGTCGTAAATTTAAAGAATTTAAAGCGTTAAGGTTTTTAAAACTTTTAAGCCAGTTACGTAATCCGGGATTTACGTCGGAAATAAGTTTTAAGTTTTGCGACCATTTATTTTCGGATTAAGCTTTTAGGTTATAATACGATCCTTTTTTTTTAAGATTTTTATTTTTAAAAATTAATTTGTTTATTATATTTATTTCGTAAGTAACTTTTTTTTTTTTTTATTTTTGGCTTATTTTGATTATTATATTTAACCGTATTAAAAAATAAAAATTATTTAAGCATAATAACGTTTTAATTTAATCGAAACGGATCGAAACTTTTAGTTTTATTATGTCTTTTTATGTTTTGTATTTTCGTTACAAATTTCAACGGGGGGTTTATATGGTTTATTCCGATTTTAGAAAGTATTTTCGTTATGTTATATATGGTGGTTTTTGTGATTTGTTTAGTTTTTTTGTTTCTGAATATTAACGATTTTTGGACGAGAAAAAACGGTTGGAGCGTAAAGAGGAATAGACGCGAAAAGTTTTTCGTTTTGTCGTTAATAAGTTAGACCGTTTTTAAAAATAACGTAAAATTTTTTACCGTTATGGGATTAAAATGTTATATCGTAATATTTAAGGTACGGAAGCGATAAAGGAGTTTAAGCGATTAAAAAGAACGTAATAATAGTTGGAAACCGAATTTGTTATTTTCGTATAGACCGTTTTTTTTGCCGATTGGTTATTGGATTAGGACGTATTTAATCCTAGCATTTTTGATATTGTTGGTAAAAGTTTTTTAATAGGCGTTAGGTTTCCGTAAGGTTTTTTATAGATTTTTATATATTTTTTGATTTTGGGTAAATTTTTTTTTTAATTAAGTATTACTTTTTTCCTTTTTTTTTAATATCGAGAATTTTTTTAATTTTTTATATTGGTACGTTTTTTATTACTTTTTTTTTGTTCTGTATTAATTTAAATTATATCCGTTATTAACTTTAATAGGGAAATATGGAAAACGGGGTAAAGTTTAATTTTAGGGGGTAACTTTAATTGGTAATTATTTTTTGAAATTTTTTTTATGACGTTATATGGTCCGACATATTTAAAATTAAGTTTTTTGTTAAATTATTTAATTTGGATATTTTTGGTAATTAGGTAAATTATTATTTTTTTCCGGAAAATTAATTTTTTTAATTTTTTTTGGTTATAATATTTTTATATTTAGGTACGTTTAAATTCGAGTTTTGTTTTTATTTTTGTATATAATTATTTAAGTTGTTTTAAAATAAGGATAATTTTGACGTTAATTGGTTTTTTTTTTATAAATTTCGGTAAACTTTTGATATAAAGCCGAAATTGGTATTAATTAGTATTATTTTGATATTTTCGTAATAATTTATATTATAAGTTAATTAAGTTATTAATAGTTTTTTTATTTAATTATTTTATTTATAGTTAACGTAATACCATAAATAGGTTTTAAATATTTAATGATCTTTTTTTGTTTAATTATTTATTTATAATTTAAAAACGTTAAAAAGTATATGGTTTAGGTTTAGTTATGTTATAAGGTTTTGCTAAAACTTTAAAGTAAATATAATATTTTTATCGGATATTATTTTTATTAAAAATCCGTATATGTTAATAAAATATTTAAAAAAAATATACGTTAATTATTTTATGTTTATATTTTTATTAAATAGTAAAAAATAAGAAAATTTTTTAAATCGGTTTACGATTATAAAGATATTATTATAATATATATCCGTTATTAATTTTTTTAATAATAATAATTTAGTAATAAAATTAAAAGTAATTAAATTTTATAATCGTTTTATAATTAATAATAGTTATAATTTTCCATATGGTTTATAACGTTACGTTTTAATTTTGTTACATAAGTTATATTTTTACAAAACCTTTTTTATTATTAATTTGCTTTTAAGGAAGTAATATATACGTTATAGCCGTTTTAGGGTTTTGTAAATTCCAGAATATCTGTATAACTGGTATTCGTATATTTCGCCCGTTAACTTTTTTTGGTATTCTTTTAATATTTGGATTTTGTTGGTTTTTTTCTTCTGGTAGCTGATCGTTATATTGCTGGATTTGTTAGTATAAATCAGGTATTATTTTTTTAATTGTCGCGATTTATCGTAATTTTATATAT
This sequence comes from Monosporascus sp. MG133, assembly GCA_004155925.1. Taxonomy (NCBI): domain Eukaryota; kingdom Fungi; phylum Ascomycota; class Sordariomycetes; order Xylariales; genus Monosporascus; species Monosporascus sp. MG133. The sequence goes on along the minus strand of QJNX01000061.1, from coordinate 147,335 downwards.
CCTTTTTTCTTTAAATTAAATACTTGGTATAAGACCTTAAAAACCTTTTCTTTTAAATTTAATCGTTTATTAAAAATGTTTGTTTTATTATTTTTTAACCTATTTTTATAAATAATAATAAAATTATATTCCGAAAGATATTTTATATAACGGAATTATCGTTTTGTTAATTTTCGGGTAATCGTAAATCGGGTAAGGTTTTTATAGTTTTTGTATATTTTAACTTAATATAAGTTTTTTTTAAGGTAATATTTAAATTTTTTATCTGGGATGGCGTAATTTAATTTAGTTTTTTTTAGTTTATAAAAAATAATATATAATAAGGTATAAATTATCTTAATTATTTTTATGTTTAATTATTACGTTTAATATATAATCCGAAATATTAATTTTTAGTTTTATGGGGTAATTTAAGTCGTGTATAATTAATATCAGTTCGTTAGTAATTATATTTTTAATCCTTTAAAAAAAAATTATTTCGGCCGTTTATTAAAATTCCGTTTTTTTTTGGTTAAGTTAAATAAAAATATTATAATTTTATTAAAGTTACGGATAAATTTCCCGTAATAATTAACGAATCCGAAAAAAGCCTGGATTTCGGTAATTATAATAAGTATTTTTTCTTTTTAAATTATTATTATTTTTTGGGGATTTATTTTGATATATTCCGGGGTAATAACGTATTTTAAGTACGGTATCTTTTGCTTCTGGAATTCGTTTTTTTCGGCGTTTATTAAGAAATTATTGTTTTATAAGATCTGGAAAACTTTATGAACGTATGTTTTATATTTCTTTTCCGAATTTGAATAAATAAAAATATTATCAAAATAATAAATCATAAAAATATTAAGGTATTTATATAATACGTAATTAACCATTTTTTAAAACGTTACCGGTACGTTAATAAGCCCGAACGGTATTATTAAATATTCGTATAATCCGTATTTGGTTTTAAAAGTTATCTTTTATTCGTTCCTTAACTTGATACGAATTAAATTATACTTATCGCGTAAGTTTAAAGTAATAAATTATTTGGTTTTATAATGGCGATTTTTTATTTTAGTAATTAAGGGTAAAAATATGTAATTTTTAACCGTAATATCGTTTAATTATCGGTAATCGATTATTAATCGTAACTTTTTTTTTTGGTACGAAAAATATAAAGTATTTTGCTGGTAATTTGGACCGTTTAATATATCCCTTACGTAATTTGTTTTCGAAATACTTTCGTAATGTATATAGTTTTTATTAATTTAGGTTATATATAACATAAAAGGTAATCGTTTTATTATTTTTTAGCATTATTTCGTAATTTTATTTATTATATTTTAATAATCCTATTTCGATTTATTCCTTAATAAGCCGTTTATATTTGTAATATTATGGTAATATTTTAGCTATTCTTTTTAGCTTTTGGAATTAATATTATAAATCGTCGTTTATTTCGTATAATCGTACTTTAATTATTGTAATAATACGTCGTATATATCTGTTTTGTTTTTTTTTTTTTATATCGTATTCTTTTAGGTGGTAAAAGTTTTGTTGTATTTTTATACCTATATTTATTAACGTCGTTATTAATTAAATAATAAAATCTTTTTTTAAGTCGTTTTTCTCGATAAAAGGTAAAATAAATTTTATTTAATTAATTCTTTACTTAATTAAGGGGTTATATTAATATAATTATTTTTTGCTAAAGATTATATCGAAACTTCGTATTAAGATAATATCGAAATTAATAGTTTATGTTTGTCCTTAAATATAAGTTTTAAAATAATTAATTTCGCGGTTAATTTATCCGTTATTATAGGTAAATTTAGTACCTTTTATATTTTTAATTTCGTAAAGTTCGGTTTATTTTTTTATAGTAAACGTAATTCGTTAATTACTTCCGGTTTAATATAATTCGGGTCGGTTCCGTAATTTATTATAACGGTATACCATTTTTTTTAATTCGTATTTTAATTATAAAAAAAAAATGTTTTTGTCGTATATAAAGTTCTTTTAAGGGGTATTTATTAATTTCCTTTACTTTTGCCAGCTTATAGTTTCTTTATAAGTAGCCTTTTTTTTAGGGTTTATATTTATAATTGCTTTAATTATCCTTTTTATCGGCGTAATTAAACTTTTAATTCGAAAATTTTTTCCTTATATCGTTTTATTTAATTCGTTAAGTTGGTAACTTATTTTTTAAGGGTTTAACTTTTTCCGACCAGTTTATCGCTATAACTTATTTTTCGTTTATTGTCGGTATTAATTAATCCTGATACCTTTAGCATTTCTGATATTAGGCATAATATTAGGCTATTTTTATTAAGCGTTTTCCGATTTCTCTTTTTATTTGTTTTTTTTTCGGGATTATTGGTATAAGCGCATCGGAAATGTAAGTTATTTATTACTTCCCGTTAAGTTTTTATTATTATCTAATAAATCCATTTTTTTTACGTTTTATAATTATGTTACTCGTAATAGTATATAAGGTTTTATTCGGGATAACTTTTTCCTTCCGGCTAGCTTCCTAACGTTCTAATAACGTTGATATCGTTTTATATAGTTATGGTACGTAAATATCTATATTATTTCTGGTTTTTAAGGTTATTTCCGGTTTGGGTTTGGAAATCGAATCCTTGTTTATATATGCGCGTAAATTTTTGTTAGATATATTTTTGTTATTTTTCGTATCGTAAGCAGTAAGTTTTTTTATAATAAATGGCTTATAATTTTTTATGTTAATCGGGCTTTTTTTGGGTATAAGGTTTCGTTTTAACCTTAATATTTCTTAATTTATTTACTTAATTCCTATTATTTTTATCGTTATTATTTTTTTTATTACGTACGAAATATTAATTTTTCCGATATTAATTTTTTTATCTTTCGTATTTTCGCAATTATTAAGTAACCGTTAATTTAGTCGTAACGGTACGTTATCGGATAATTACGGCTTGGGAAAATATTTTGGCCTTTTGTAACCTTTTCCGTATTTTTAAGGGTAAGTTAAGGGTTTTTTTTTTTCTGATTATACCGAAAGTTACGGTTTTGTTATTTTTATTTCCTGGTCGTTTTTCGGATACCAAGGTTTAGTTATTTTATTGTTATTTTTTAAAGGTTTTATATTAACTTCTTATATAGCCCATTTTATTATAATTATAATATTTAACTTAGTTTTAATTTTTCTTTTATGTTATCTTTAATTTTATGGGTTTTAAAATTATTATATAAGCGGTAAAAAGTATATCGCGTTTTTTGTTTTAATTAGTTTCTGTAAATTTAGGTCTAGAAATAAATTATCCTTTTTTTTATCGTCGTTTATATTATTCGTTATTAATTTTAATAATTTTGTTTTTAACGTTATCTTTTAGGCCTTTATAAAAAATATCGACTAAGTTATCGTTTTTTTCGTTTATTTATTCTGTTTTAACCATAAAGTTTTTAAATATTATTACGTATTTGGACGTTAGTTTTTTTTATTTTAAATCGAAAATTTTTTACGTTACGGTTTTTTTTTCGTTTAAGTTTCCGAAATTAATTTTTAATTTTTCCTCGAAATTAATATACTACTGGAAAAAAATTCTAGTAATTTATTATTAATCCGATTTTTTATTTTCTAAGTAATTTCGTAAAATAGGTTTAAATTAATTTAAAACGTTTTTTTTAGGAACGTTATAATTATAAAAATTTTATCGGTTTTATTAAAAATCTTTTCGAAACGGAAATAAACGCGTATTTAAGTAAAGAAGCTTTATATATTACCTTTTCTGTCGTAAAGTTCGGGTTTTTTGGACTTAATTTTAATTTCGTTAATCCTGATAATATTAATTTAAATTTTAAGGTATTAAATAATCTTTTCGAACTTTTTAATTATATCTTTATATTATTAAGTAATAAATTTTTAAATTTCCGATATATTAACGGTATAACGTATTATTTAAAATTTAATTATATTATTAAATAAAAATTTATAACGTATAATAATTAATTAACTTAATTAAATATTAAATCTTAATCGTACGGTTTATATTAATAATAATATTATAAAAATTTAAATAATAAATTAAAAGTATAATTACGTTTAATAATAATAAATATTAAAGATAATTTAAGTAATTAAATTATATTATAAATTAATATTATTTAAATTATAAAAAAATAACGAACGTATATATATTATTTTTGGCTTAAGGTATTTAAACGGCTTAAACCCTTAAGTTCGTTAAAACTTTTAAGCCCGTCGTAAGCTTAAGGGGCTTAAAACGCCAAAACCCTTAAAACCTTTAAACCAGTTACGTAATCCGGGACCCACGTCAGAGACAAATCTTAAGTTCTCCGACCGTTTGTTTTCGGGCCAAGCCCTTAGGTCATAACATAAATACACCGCGTAATTCCGAATATATAATATCGGTAATCCGTAACCGTAAGATTTCCAAAAAAAAAAAACCATCTTTTTTACGCTACAAAATCCCTATAAGGTTACCGGACGCGCTAAACTTATCGACATCACCATCAAGCCAGAAAATTTATCCTAAAGAATTAATTTCGGCTTTTAATTTTCGGATATAATTTAATCCACGAAACTTATAATAATAAATCTTTAACGGAACTTATGCCGCATAATATAAAAATTATGGAAATATTATTAACAAAAATGGACGGGGGAAGTAAAAACCGGTTCGAAAACTTTGAAGTTCAAATCTTAAAATAATGCAAAAAAGATTACGAACGATGGTTTATCCGGCTGTTCCGGATTGCAAATAAAAATACAAACGCGAAATAATTAACGTACTTTTTATTAAATACTTTATTAATATCTACGGACCTTTAATAAAATTCGTATCCGATAAAAGTATTATAATTATTTTAAAACTTTAATAAAACCTTATAGCATAATTAAACCTAAACCAAAAGCTTTTAAAAACCTTTAAAACATAAACTGATAATTAAATAATAAAGAAATTTAAACGTTGGAAACTTATTTACGGTTTTATATCAACTATAAACAAAATAATAAGACCGAAAAATTACTAATAACCTTATTAAACTATAATATAAGTTATTACGAAAATATTAAAATAATACCAACAGACATTAATTTTAATTTTATGCTCAAAACTTATCGAAATTTAGAAAAAGAAATTCATTAACCTTAAAATAATGTTTTTGTTAATATATATTAAATAATTATATATAAAATAAAAACAAAACTTAAATTCATACGTACCCAGATATAAATGTATTATAATTAAAAAATGTTAAAGGAATTAATTTTCTAAAAGAAATGGTTTATTTAATTACTAAGAATATGGAAATTAAACGACCTAATAAAAAATTCGATTTTATATATATCGGACCGTATAAGGTTATAAAAAATCTTAAAAAATAATTATTAATTAAAATTACTTTTTAAATTTAAGCTTTTTTCCGTTTTTTATATCTTTTTGTTAAAGTTAATAACGGACATAATTTAAGTTTATACGGGACAAAAAAAAAGGTAACGGAGGCCGTAATAGTATAAAAAGTCGAAAGAATTTTCGATACCAAAAAAGAAAACGGTAAAAGATAATATTTGGTTAGATAAAATATTATCTAGAATCAGAACATATATAAGAACTAATAGAAAACTTTACAAAAGTCCACCGCCTGCTAAAATTTCTTTACCAGTAATACCGAAAACGCCAGGGTTAAATACGTTCCAGTCTATATTATCCATTAATAGCTAATCAGCAGAAAAAACGGCCTATACGAAGGCGGCCAGTTCGGTTTCCAGCTACTGTTACGTTTTTTTTAATCGTTCAAACTTCTTTATTACTTCCGTACCCTAAATGTTTCGACGTAACATTTTAATCCCATAACGGCGTAAAACCTAACATTATTTTTAAAAACGATCCAATTTGTTAGCGGCAGAACGAAAGGTTTCTTGCGTCCATTTTTTTCACGTTTTAATCGGAATTTTTTTTTTTTTGGTTTAAAAACCTTAATATTTAGAAACTAAAAATTTAAATAAATTAAAGAAATTACCATATTCAATATAACGAAAATATTTCCCAAAGGCGGAATAAGTTTTATAAATTTTCTATTCGGATTTGCATTAAAAATACGAAATATAAAAAAACATAATAAAATTAGAAATATTAATCCGTTTCGATTAAACTGACATGTTGTTACGTTTAAAATTTTTTTTTTAATACGGTTAAGTATAATAACTAAAATAACCAAAAATAAGATATAGAAAGGAAAGTTACTTATTGAATAAATACGATCAATAAATTTATTTTTAAAGGCAAAAATCGTAAAAAAAAAGATCGTATTATAACCTAAAAGTTTAACCCATAAATAAACGGTTGGAAGATATAAAGCTTGTTTCGGACGTAAATCCCGCATTACGTAATTAACTTAAAGGTTTTAAAAACTTTAACGTTTTAAGCTTTTTAAGCCCGTAATAAATTTAAAAGTTTTAATAAATTTTAAAATTTAAACCGCTTAAATACCTTAAGTTAAAAATAATATATATACGTTTATTATTTTCTTATAATTTAAATAATACTAGCTTATAATATAATTTACTTACCTAGATTACTTTTAACATTTATTATTACTAAACGTAATTCTACCTTTAATCTATTATTCAGATTCCTACAGTATTACTGCCAACATAAACCGTACGACTAGGGTTTAATAATTAGTTAAGCCAGTCAGCCGTCACATAAACGCTTACGTTAAAAAACGAAAGAATTATACCAACGATTCTTCCAGACTATAGGTTAGGTTAGGTTAGGTAATTACGTTAGGGTTGCTCGTAAAAACGAAAGGTTGGAGCATATCGGCGGCTTGTCCTTTGGTTCTAAACTTAAGCCAAGCAAGCTTGTATCGCTCATCTGGGAACGCATACCAGTTAAGCTTAATCTTCTGACCCGTCGAGGCTTCCCATGTCTCAAACGTGGGGCTTTCGCCGTCATCCAGGGGTTTTGGGTCTGGTAGCTTAACAGTATGGCGCATAAGAGCGGCTTCCGAAGCTATCGATCGGGCGGCTGGCGTCAGAGACTGCGTTCTGTGATCCTCCACCGACTCCAAGGGACGATCCTGAAGAAAGGTTACGCCTGGGGTCGGGCGTTTCTCCTTAGGGTACCACATTTCGTTAGAGATTAAAGTGGGTGGATTTCATGCCGCCTCCCCGTCCTGGTGGGCCTGGCTGGCTTGGCTCGCTCAGACAAACATCACAGCTGGAAACTGGCCACTGTCAGCGAGGAAAGATGGACAGACTCCACCGCAGGAATATGGAAGTCCACTCGCGAGCACCCTCGGCATCATATGTCTTCCCGTCTATTCCCGTCGGCAGATGGGGCTTAGTATCCCGGGGTAACCAGGGTCCTTACCGCGATGGCACCACGCTAGGTGTTAAAGCCACATTTAACAGCAGCTCCGCCGTGGGCCAAGCTCTAGATTAAGCTGCAAGGCCGAAAGTGGCTGCTCTTGGACGAAAATTCGGGGGTATACCCACTTCTAGGGGCTGCGCCGAAGTTAGGAGATGGAATCCTAATTGCATAGCACTACCGAAAACTGCCAGACGGACTTGCCTCCGTGACGTTTATAACTCGGTATCCAGGATGCGGGAAGTTGGCAACATGGGTAGACTGGGAAAATATATACAAATCTCAGGCAACGGCCTGAATTCTCATGATTTTCCTTTTCCTCCTCACCACCGGTCCCTCCCATCAATCCAAGCCTAAGGTAGGCTCGCTTGCCTGTCAACTACACCATCCGTCACCATGAAGGTCTTCTTCGTCGCTCTTCTGGCTCTGCCTGCCACCCTAGCCGCTCCCCTTGCTAGGTAAGAGACATCCCTTATGCCCTGTTAGCCTCTATTCATGGGAACTAATTAGTTAACAAATGTAAAACAGTGAATTTCCTATGCAGAGCCTAGAATGTACCTGTATGAACGCCGCTGGGGAGACCAGGGCTTCCGGAATCTGCCAGTACCTGAACGGCCTACTTCATAGCCCAGGCGAGTGGGTAAGTCTTAGTTTCCGCTAGTCTACAATTACCTTGCCGGCACTCGTCCTAATCAAGCTCGTGGTTCTAGTGCTTCCGTGCCACCTCGTGGGCTCCCGCTATGGATACTGTCTTTAATAACAAGAAATGCGCCGAACAGTGGGGTTCTGAATGGAAGAAGGGGGTTTGCAGACCCGTCACGCTCTGCCAGGGTCTTGGGGGCCCCGACTATTACACCCCCTGCTAAGAGAGACGAAGAGCCTGGGCTGTCAAGTATATACCACGAGAAGGGAATCACAGCATAGTTTTGCCCCGTTACACTATTAGGAAACCTTAGGTCACTAGTAATTTGTATAATGTGGGATGTTGATGTAGTTACAAACGAATCAATGTTGACGCCCCTAGCGGTTACCCTTTATTAATTGGGATTTAGCCCCCTATGACTATGTAGCCTTATCTTGTAGCGCAATACCTAAGCCCTCAGAGGTGCTAATCGTGAAGGGCCGGAAACCGGGAGGTGTGCCAGCATGTTCCTAATCACCTTTCGCTGGCGTGTTCTGAGGTTACGATTAGTTGGAGAAATTGGGAGGGAAGCAGCACAGAAGACTTTTGGACGCTGTCCACAAATCACGGAAGCATGCCAGAAGGGATTTGAGTGGGAAAGTGATGAGGGACGAGGTCCAAGCGAGGCGAGAAGGGAGGTTCTTAATATACATCGCTTAGTCAGGCGACCATACCCGAAGGGGAATGCCGCCTACGCCTGAGGTGGATTTCACGTCCAAGTTTTACAAGATGCGTATCGAGCTCTATAGGCGTGCACCTCAAACACAAAGGATTAGAAGTTAACCACTTCGACCACAGGGCATTACCTGTACCCGCCCTCCGCTAAGTATACACAAGCAGATTCGTATGTAAAGTTGAAGCCCAAATGATAACGGATCGAGATCGTTTCGCACTTAAGGCCTGCTACTTCGCAGCATTTCTTCTCAACTTCTTTGATGCCCCTTATCCAGTAAACGAGGTGTCTGGCGTGATATTTCCTACATCAACAATGCCCGACTAACTGCCACGTTCCACCCGTAAAGATTCTGGCTCTGTGAACGATCGCGAGAGATGATGACTTTCCAAGTCTTGCGAAAGTCTAGATTTCTCTAGCAGCAGCGGGACTTCAAAGTTAAAATCGGACGGTAGCTCGTCAATAACTGAACAGATCCTGTTTAAGTACATTGGCATTTATATATCATGGCCTACCTACTTGATTACAACCGCTCCCTAATAATGCGGGACCTCCGCGATCTTCATGACCACCGGGGACCTACAACAGCTCTTACGCTGCTAACCCACAGTGTATCGCTATGGGTAACTCGCGGACGACGACTGGACGAGCCTGTTCAGCTCGAAGTTCCCGGCCGCCGCAAGGTACCACGCTTCTATCGCCAGCACGTGGAAGGTGGTGAGGCTAATCCTTCACGACAAGAGAACCAGTTAGGATGCTAGCGGGTTTCCCAGTATCATGCTCCACGTTGTCAGAGACGCTGTGATTATTTTAAGGAGATGATGCCACGCAAGTCAGGCGGGCGACTTTAGTCGGACGCTCCTCCTGTTCCCCCTTAAGAACCACCGTATGCCAGCCGCCGAAGCGGAACCCTGGGAGCTGCACATTAGCTACTGCTTCGAGTCAGCCCTATAAGAGCAAGGGCGGCATTACCTTTATGTGCCTAGTGCTTCCGACAACTACTCTTCCATGGACTCGGTATACTGGTTACGTAACATGGATGCGCAAGGCGGGTTCTCCGTGGTTACGCGCTCGGTTGGTAACATCTCAATCTCGAGACGGCAAGTTTGAGGACACCGCCGTATGGCAGATTTATGCTGCGGGCGCCCTGGCCCTCTTCAACCGATACTATCTACATGCCGAGGCACGAAAAGCGAAGTCCGACCTGACTGACGACGTAACGAATGTCCGGCACTACACCCTGACCTTCGTCGGGCACAAGTTCGTCTTTTGGGTCCTTCAACCTATTCGTAATAAGGCTGGCCGGTGGGCTAGGTATGTGATAAAAAGGCTGTTCGGAGCAGACTGTATCGACGAATATGCAGTCCGGGAGCTGGCTAATTGGGTTAATAAGATTCATAAATGGGGTCTATCGCAATATGGCCCCAGTTATAAAAAAAACATTAAGGGGGTCTTAAACTTTAGTAACATACGAACCTCCGATATTAATATGTAATTGTTACATAAATAAAATCACGAAATTAACATTAATAAAACTGATAATACTAACGACTTCTTTACTTATTACTATATATTCGAATTAAAATATCGTGTTTTAAAAGTTAGCTTAATAATATACGCCTTTTTTATAACGTATTCGTTTAAAGATATATTAAGGTATATATTAATAGTTAAATACCTTTATAACCTTACGATATAATAACTCTGGAAGGCGTAATTTATTTTAATAAAGAATATTCTTTACTTTAAATAAAATTAATTAATTAATTTATTAAATAAATAATTATATACATATAATAATTTATGTTATATATTAAAATAAAGCGGTTAACGGAAGCTATATTATCGAATTAACTATATATTTATAACTTTTATAGGCGTTAGGTTATTAATAATAATATTAAAAGAAATTAAAAGTAATAATTAAAATAATAATAGGCTGGCAAGAACTGGTAATAAGTTAAAATAATTTCGAAGTTATAAATTTTGAATTATAATAAATTTATAAGCCGTATATTTTAATGCGTATAAATGCTACCACTTATTTTAAACATAACCGTTTTGAACCTTAACCCCGTAAAGGTATTTACGGTTTTTTAACTTTTTAAAACTAATTAACCCTTTACCTGATATATTTATATAATTGTTTACTAATTATGTTATGACCTAAAGGGTTGGCCTAAAGACAAACGGTCGGAGAATATAGGACATGTCTCCGACGTGGGTTTAAGGTTACGTAACTGGCTTAAAGGTCTTAAAGGCCTTGGCGCTTTAAGCCGTTTAAGCTTACGGTAAACTTAAAGGTTTTAATAAGTTTAAAAGTTTAAGCCGCTTAAATATTTGAAGCTATAAATAATATATAAATATTCGATATTTCCTTATAATTTAAATAATATTAACATATAATATATTTTAATTACTTAAAATATTTTTATTATTTATTATTAATAAACGTAATTATATTTCTAATTTATTATTTAAATTTTTATAATATTATTATTAATAAAAACCGTATAATTAAGGTTTAATAATTAATTAAGTTAATTAACCGTTATACGTTATAAGTTTTTATTTAATAATACCCTTAAATTTTAAATAATATTTAAGAACTTATTATATAATAATGTAAAAATATAATTAAAAAATTCGAAAAAGTTATTTAACGTTTTAAGGTTTAGGTTAATATTATTTAAGTTAACGAAATTAAGATTAAATTTAAAAAATCTAAACCTTACGATAAAAAAAGTAACATATAAAGTTTCCTTATTTAGGTACGTATTTATTTCTGTTTTAAAAGGATTATTAACAAGGCCGATAAAACTTTTACGGTTACGGTATTTTTTAAAGGAGATACTTTGGATTAATTCGAACTTATTTTACAACATTGTCTGGAAAACGGAAAGTCGGATTAATAATAAGTTATTAAAACCTTTTTTCGAATATTATATTAATTTCGAAGAAAAATAACAAATTAATTTCGGAAATTAAAAAAACAAACCGTAACGTAAAAGATTTTCGATTTAAAATAACAAGGATTAACATTTAAATACGTAATAACGTTTTAAAATATTATGGTTAAGGTAAAATAAATGGCCGAAAAGAATAAGAATTTGATTAATATTTTTATAAAGGCGTAAAAGATAACGTTAAGAACGAAATTATTAAAATAATACGTTTTATTACCTTAAATAAATATATCGTAAAGGCCGTAAAAATTGATAACCGATAATATAAGCGACGATAAAAAAAAACAAATAGTTTATTTCCAGACTTAAATTCGTAAAAGTTAATTAAAATAAAAGGTACGACATACCTTTTACTGCCTACGGAATAATACCAGGATTTATAAAGCTGGGAACCGTATAAAGGAAAGATTGGAGCTAAATTAAATATTATAATTACGATAAAATAGGTTACGTTAAAATTTAACATAGGGACCTTAAGAAATAATAACGTAACGATTAGATCCCGGTACCTAAGGAACGACCAGAAAATAAAAATAATAATAAAGTCGTAACTTTTGGCATAGTTAGAAGGAGGGAAAACCTTAACTTACCTTTAAAAGTGCGAAAAAGATTACGAAAAACTAAAGTACTTTTTTAGGCCGTAATTATACGATAACGTACCGCCATATCCGATTTAACAGTTACTTAATGGTTATAAAAATATAAGGGATAAAACAAATTAACGCCAGAAAAACTAGTATTTCGTACATAATAAAAGAAAGAATAACGATAGAAATAATAGAAATTGAATGAATAAATTAAAAAGTACTAACGCTAGAACGAAGCTTTTTGCTTAAAAAAACCCGATCGATATAAGAAGAAATATATTATTTATTGTAAAGAAATTTAATGCTTACGATACGAAAAATTATAAAAACATATCCAATAACGAATTATACGTATATATAAATAAGGATTCAATTTTTATACCCAAACCGGAAGCGACCTTAAGGATTAAAGATAATATAAGTACTTACGTATTATGGCTATATAAAACGACGTTAACGTTATCATAACGTTAAAAAGCTGGTTAAAGAGAAAAAGTTATCCCGAATAAAACCTTATGTATTATTACGAATAATACGGTTATAAGACGTAAGAAAAATAGGTTTATTAAATAGTAAACAAAGGCTTAACGGAAAGTAGTAAATAATTTATATTTCGGACGTACTTATGCCGATAACCCCGAAAAGAAACGAAAAATAAAAAGAGAAATCGGAGAACGTTTAATAAAAATGGCCCAGTACTATATTTAGTATTAAGGGCGTTAAAGGTACCAGGATTAATTAATAACGACGATAAATGAAAAAATCGGTTCTAACGATAATGTAAAAACATATCCCGATAGGTCTGCGGCTAGTAACCAACCAGCCACCGACCCACCAGCTAATATAAATAGTTATCTGGCAACACTAGGGAACGCCAGATGGAAATAATCTAATATACTTATTTCTTAAAATTTACTTTACGATGAATTAACGATTACCTTACTTAATTTACAATTATCCCTTATTTCACAATTCTTTTATATTTACCATAAAAAATAACGCAAAAATTATTAAAAATAAAATACATAAATTATAAAACGAACCTAATTCGCTTCTGAGAAAAAATATAAATTTAAACCCGTTTAACGAACGATCGGCTATAAAATAAATGCATATAAAAAAACCTGCCATAAAGTTTTAATAAGGGAAAAATTACGTTCCTCGAAAGCACGAATCATTTAACATACGCAACCAGAACGTATTCCGATAACCGTTAATCAAATGGTCGGATAACGGACGTAATATAATAATAACGTTCTAAGGCTCAAAATAAGGAAAATTTAAACCCCTTAATAACGAACAGATTTTAAAAATTATCCGCTAGCAAAATAAACAGCATACGGAAATCCTCCGATAAATGGCCGAATAACAAATAATTACACAGGCTAAAAAAATAAAACTTTATAAATTATTTACGACGTCGACATAAAAACCTAAAGGCGATAAATAAGTACCGCATTATAACTATCCGAAACTTACCGAACGTACGTTAATTAAAAAAAAAATTTAAATAAAAACCGTAACCGAAATATACGCCGAACGGCCAAAACGTAATATAACTATTTATATTTAATAGGTTATAAGTTACGTAAATGCCCTTATTACGAACGTTTAACGATCGTACCGTATTATATTTAATTATTTTAATTATAAAAAAAAACTAAAAATAAAAAATTTATAAACTTGTATTAAAAAAAATTATTCGAACCTTATATTCCTTAATCGAAAATATCGGAAATGATTTATAAACTTACGACAATAAATCGATTAATCGCCGCTGGACTTTTATGCTAAATAAAATTTTCTGGTCCATAAAACGGAATTAACGGATACCTTAAGCCCGGAAAATAATCGGAATAATAAACGTTTTATATTTAATTACTTTTATAAGTTATTATCAGAATTACGAAATACCTTATTACGTAAAAATATTAAATTAAACGGAATTAATAATATAATAAATAAAACGGAACGTTACTAAAACGTTGAAAAAAAAACAAATAAGCACCGATCGTTTTCCGTTAAAAAGATTAATAAAAATAAATAATTTTATTTTAACGTTTTTTAAAAAAAGGCCCTTAAAAATAAAAACCGATTAAAGGTATTACGAAAAAGTAATAAGGAACGAAATCGTTTTTACGTTCGGACCTTAGATAATTGTCAATTTAACTCCGACCGAAATAGATCCGGACGGTTTAATACCTCCGACCCCTATAAAGGTCCCTTAAAATACTATAATTATAAAAAACCAGGTTATAAAACCGTTAATTATAAGTTTAAGAAACATAAAAAATCCTTATTAACCCGATTACATAAAAAATACCTTCCGAAAGCCGTATTAAACGTTACGGTATACGATAATAAGTCGGTCTCTTTTTTAAATACGGCCTTAAAAAAAAGCCGAAATAAATATATACGTTTAATTTACTGGGGCAAAAAATTACAAAACGATCAAAATAAAACTACCCTTTAAGGAAAAAATACTTATTGAAAAAGGCGCTAGGGATATAATAATATAAGTAAATATAAATACTGGGATATAAGTTAATATAATAAGCAAAAGGTTAATAAGAAAACTTAACTTTTAATTAATTGCCGTAAATATTCCGGGCCTTATCGGCGTTAATAGCGCGTATATTAAATATTACGGGGCCTATAAAATCCTTATTAACATAACGGATAATAACTAAACTAAACGAAAATTTAAAGAAATTTATTTTCTGGTACGGCGCGACCGGAAAACGCCCGATTTTTTATTATCCCGCCCTAAAATAAGTAAATTAAGGATCGTATTAAAAACGGCCAGATATAAATAATTATATGGGCCATTATAAAAGGTCGATAAGCAGAAAATCGTAAACTTAACGCTTTCCGGAAAATAAATTTATATCATTAACCTGATAAAATTAACCGATAAATTAAATATTTTTAAATTCGGAAAGTAATTATATTAATAAATAATAAAACTTCCAACTTACTTAAAAAACTTTTAATAAATATATTCCGAAATAATTCCGAAAAAAATTCCTTAATTACCAGAAACAAAATATCCGATAAACTTAATTCCGGAAAAAACGTTTCCATTCGAACCTATTTACCCCGTATCGGAAACGTAACAAAAAGTATTAAAAAATTATATATAAAAAAACCTAAAAATAAAAAAATTCGTTATTCGAAAACGGATATAAAGGTACCCGTATTATTCGTATCTAAAAAAAACCACAGCTTTTAATTAAACGTCGGTTATAAAAAGTTATATAAAGTTATAATTAAAAACCGGTACCTTTTATCCTTAATTTTATAGGTTATAAACCGCTTAAGGTTTATTAAGATATTTTCAAAAATCGATCTTAACAATACCTACTATCGCATCCGGATCCGGAAAGGTAACAAATAAAAAATTGCCTTCCGAACGCGTTACAGTCAGTTTAAATATACGGTAATATTATTTAATTTAACCAATGTACCAGCTACGTTTTGAAATTATATATATAAAGTATTAATTAGGTTAATAAATTATATATACGTAATATACCTAAACGATATCGTTATTTATTCGGATAAAAAAAATATACAAATTGTTTCTAATTAATTTATAAACGGTTATTATAATACGAAGTTTTTAAAAAAGAAATTCTTAAAATTCGTAATTAATACCGACGACTTGGAAATAAACCGCTAACGGATTAATTTTATTAAAACATAACCAGAATTAAAATTAATCCGGAATATCTAAATCTTTTTAAAATTTGCGAACTTTTATCAGAAATTTATCGCTTATTATTTGAGCATTATTAAACTTATTACGAAATTACTAAAAAAACGTAAATTAAAAGTAAAAAAATTAAATTTTATGAATTTAAAAACGCCTAAAAGATATTCTAAATCTTATAAATTACCTTTTAATCGGCGTTTATATTCCGATATTAAAATAATTTCAAAAATATTAGGGTCGAAATAAACGCGTTAATAAGGGCTATATTTAAAATACTTTTATAAAAATATAGAAAATGTTAATACCTAATTGCATATTAATCGCGGAAATTTAACCTAATTAAGAAGCGATAAATTATAAAGTAATAAAAGTTACTAATAATTATAAAAAATTTAGAATATTAACGTTAAGACCTTAAAGGTACGGAAAAAACTTTTTTAATACTTACCGATTATATGGCGTTAAAGGATATTATAAAGGTACCAGCATATAATTTTAAAAAACGGTTAACCCGATAAATTTACTACCTTACATAATTCGATTTTAAGATATAATATCGACCGGACGTTATTAACCCGGCAAATAAGTTATTTAAATACCTAAATTATATATTTAAAAAAAATCGAATATAAAGCTATAATTTTTACGCTATTTAAAAAGCTTAAACTTATAAATAAAATAGCGGAAAACGTAAAAAAGACGATTATAAATATATAACGTAATTCGGAAAAATATAAAACAATAAAACCCTTTATAAAAACGGCCCAAAATTCGCTTACCGTAAAGTTTCCAGACAGATTCCGGGTAGTTAAAACTGAAGTAATTACTATCTACGTAAAAAAAGCAGAAAAGCTTCGTTATATAATCGTAAGAAGCTTCCGAAAAAAGGGGGAAAGTATAAAATTATATATTTACCGGAGTTATTACTTACGTATAATAATATAAGCATAAATTATAACGTTAATATAATTAACGGCCAAATAATAACCGTAAATTATAATTATATTATAATTAAATTACGAAAAGCTAAAAAAAAACGAAATTAATATTAAAGTTATTATTCATAAATATTACGTTTTACGACCTTTAATAAAGGAATTAATAAAAAATAAAACCGTATTATAACTAAAAGCTTTTTAATAATTTTACGATTAAGTTTACAATTTATAAACTAAAGATTTAGATATTATAAAATTAATACGAATAACCGGACGTTAAGCCACAATAAAAAGGAAATATTTTTTAAATTTAAATAATATTTTATATTATAGGAATAAATTCGTAATTTTATTTTAAAACGTTTTATAAAAATAGTTAATTAACTAATATTATAATAATCCGAAAACGGAATATGTAAAATATATCCGTATATTAGAATTAATAATTAAAATATTTTATTAAGAAAATATAACGAACGATATTCGAAAATATATTAAATAATATCCAAGGTATTAAGGAATAATAAAATTACGTTATAAGTTATATAAATAATTAGGGTGTTTATTATTACCGGAATAACCCTTTTAAAAAATTACGTAAAATTTTATTATAAAGCTTTTTAAAAGTTTAGATTTAAACGGATTAAAATATAATACGATTTTAATAATTATCGATTATTTTACGATAAGGTAAAATATAAGTTCGGAATGTCGGCCGGAATTATTAATAAGTTAATTTTAAATAAAGTTTATAAGAAACGAAAAATAAAATAATAGATATTAACCGTATATTATCCGTAGATTAATAAGTAAACGGAAAGTACTTATTAAGTGTTAAGATATTACTGTCGTAATTACGTAAATAAGTATTAAAATAATTAAATAAAACTATTACGGAATATAAAATTTACGTATAATAACGTTCGGAACGTATTTACCGGACTGTTTCCGTTTAAAATTTTATATAATTATTATCCGAAAATAATAAAATATTTTCCGGAACGGTTTAACGGATAAATATATAAAATAAAAGAACGGTTCGAAAAAATTATAAACGTCCGTTAAAAATATACGAGTATTAAAAAAAAGTAATAATAACTTTAAAAAAATATTACAATTAACGTTATATATTTATAAAGTTTTAGCCGGAATAATAAATAAAATTATTAACGAAAAACTTTAAATTTAAAAATAAAAATTTCGTATTTATTTATATCCGTGTAATAATTAAAAAACGAATAAGTGTTTAAACGTATAAAATAATTTTACTTATTAAATATTAACGGATATAAAATATATTTTTAATATCGTTATTAAAACCGTAATATAACCGGAATCCGATCGACGCCTAAATAATATTACCGAACCTAATAAATGCATAAAGAAATAAATAAGAAAAAATTTCGGCCGTTACCGGAACGATTAAGGGCAGTATAAGTATTTTATTAAATAAAAGAACTGGCCCGTTAAATATAATACGTAAAAATTCCGAAAGTATTTCGAATTTATGCCGAAAATATTATAATATTACGAAAAGAAAATTAAACGCGTATATAGGAAATAAAACGATTTAAAATATATAAAATTATAATAAATTAACCGGAAAATAATTACAAAATAATTATTAAAACGTAAAATATAATTTTAAATAATATTAAAATATTAAATTTAAAAATTAATTATGTAATTATTTATAAGTTTTCGGTAAATAATTACCCGTCGTATACCGGTCGAAAATGGACCGATTAAATATTATTAAATATATATATTAAAACAAAACTTAAATACAAATTAAAAAACGAAAGATTAAATTATTAATTTTTCGTAAATAAATCGGAAAACTAACCGAATTTAATAAACGACGTAAAAGAAATCGAGCCTTTATTTTAAAAATTAAAATATTACGCTTAATTATTAAACCTTACGTTAATT
This sequence comes from Monosporascus sp. MG133, assembly GCA_004155925.1. Classification (NCBI taxonomy): domain Eukaryota; kingdom Fungi; phylum Ascomycota; class Sordariomycetes; order Xylariales; genus Monosporascus; species Monosporascus sp. MG133. The sequence continues at coordinate 128,478 of QJNX01000061.1, read as the reverse complement.
AATCCTTTTTATTAAACGTATTATAAAAATTAATATAAAACGATTAAAAAACGATCGGAAAATATATAACGGAAACGTACGGATACGTTTATTACTTTTATAAAAAATAAAATCCGGAAAAAACCTAAAAATATTTTATTATTTATAAAAGACCGGATCTAAATAATCGGAATATAATTTTTTAACGGTCGTAAATAAATTAATATCTTTAAAAAACTTAAAAAATCGAAACTTAACGATAACTTTATTAAATAAAACTTTCGTAAAATTATAATTTTAAATAAATTCAAAATTTTATTATAACGGTAAAAAATAGCCGGAAAATATTTATAAACCGGAAACGTAATAATATAACGTTAATCGAAAATATTTATAAACATAAACATATTTTAAATAAATGCTTAATCGGAAATTAATCGGAAAATAATAAAAATAAAAATAATATATTAACGAAAAGAATTTAAATTTATAAATTTATAAAGTAACGTTAAAATTGTATTTCCGTAATTTTAACGGATAGACGGAAATTAACCTTAATTATAACTAATAAACGATATTTTTTAATAATAATTATCTTAAGGGTTAATTTTATCTTACGGAAAATATCAAAACGGTAACCGAACGTAATAATACCGGAATGATTAATTTCGGCGTTTCGGAAACGGTTATCTTTAATTTATTAAATTAATTCCTAATTTTTAATAGCAAACTAAAAAATTAATTAAATGGCTTTTTAAAAAATAACCGGAATTTAAACGGAAATTAATAAACGTTATTATAATATAAAATATAATATTTACCGTACGAAAATTTCGGTATTAATAATTAATTATAACGCAATTTAAGGTATCCGGAACCTAAACGTAAATAACGCAATAATCGAAATAACGTTAAATTATATAAATATAATACGACTTATTACCGGCCGTTATACGAACGGGATTCGGATTACCGTTATTATGAAAAACTTATCGTTAAAAAAAATCTTATTTATTATCGGTATTAAAATATTAGCGTTCCTAAAATATTTCGCAAATAAACGTTATATTAAACGGAAACGAAACGGAAATTATATATAATACGAACGGAAAAAAAGAACGCGAAAAAGAAAACCAAAAAGGAAACCAACGGAATACGTATATAAAAAAATTAAAAATAAAAACGCGTTAAGAAAAGAAAAAACATAATAAGGCTAAAAACGGATTGGAACTATAATTAGGCGAGTACCAAATAACTACGTACCAATAACCACTGCAACCTTATAATATAACGTTATTACGTTAAAATATAACCGGAAAACAGGCGCAACCTATACGCACCTTACGTTTGACATAAATAATAACGCTATTAGGAACCAATAACTTTAAAAAAAAAGTAATTATAAAAATACAGCCCGATAAATTTACGGCTAATAACCAACCAGCCACCGACCCACCTACTAATACAAATAATCATCTAACGATACTAAGGAACGCCAGATGGAAATAATTTAATACACTCACTTCTTGGAATTCACTTTACGACTAGTTGGCGATCACCTCACTCAGCTCACAGCTATCCCTTATCTTACAGACAAACTAGTCGGAAAAAGCCGAAACCTTTAAAAATTAAATTATTAACTTAATATATTAAGTAAAGCGTTATAAAAAAAATTTCCGAATTAAAAGTTTAATTAGGCCGATAAAAAGGGTAATTAATATAATTACGGATATAAACTTTAAAAGAAAACGTTACTTATAAGCATATTATAAGCTGGTAAAAACGAAAAAAATTAATATATACCTTTTAAAAAAGCTTTATGTACGATAATAAGAAAAATAAAATTCCTTTTATTATAATTAAAATACGAGTTAGGAAAAAGTAATATACCGTTATGGAAGATTACGGAACCGACCCGAATTATATTAAACCGAAGGTAATTAACGAATTACGTTTGTTATGGAAAAATAAAGCCGAATTTTACGAAGTTGAAAATATAAAATCTATTAAATTCGTTTATAATAACGGATAAGTTAACCGTAAAATTAATTACATCGAAATTTATATTTAAAAACGAAAATAAATTATAAATTGCGATATTATCTTAATACGAAGTTACGATATAATCCTCGGTAAAAAATAATTATATCAATATAACCCCTTCATTAATTAAAAAATTAGTTAATAAAGTTGCTTTTATTTTTTATTAATAAAAATAATATAAAAAAGCTTTCTATTTATTTAATTAACGAGGACGATGGTAAATATAAGTATAAGGATAAGATAAAAATCTTATTATTAAAAGGAATATAATATATATAAAAAAAGGCGAGATAAATATATACGACGCGTTATTATTACGATTAAAACATAATTATACGAAATAAACGACAATTTATAATATTAACCTTAAAAGCTAGAAAGAATAGTTAAATTATTATTATAATATTATAAATGCGAATAACTTTATAAAGCATAAATCGAAATAAAGCTACCAGAATATAATAAATAAAATTGCGAAATAATTTATAAGATAACAAAACGATTATTTTTTATGCTATATATAACTAATATTAATAAAAAATATACGTATTACGAAAATATTTCGAAGATAAATTTCGGAAAAGATATATTAAACGTTTTAAATTATTTATCAGGTACCTTATATTTTTCGTACCAAAAAATGAAAAATTACAGCTAATAATTAATTACCGATAATTAAACGATATTACGGTTAAAGATCGTATATTTTTACTTTTAATTATTAAAATAAAAAATTGCCTTTATAAAGTTAAATAATTTATTATCTTAAATTTACGAAACGGGTATACTTTAATTCGTATTAAACCAGAAAATAAATGGAAAATAACTTTTAGAATTAAGTACGGGTTGTAAAAATATCTGGTAATACTTTTTACGCCTATTAATATATTTATAACGTTTTAAAAAATGGTTAATTTCATATTACGTAAATATTTCCATATATTTGTTATTTATTACTTCGATAATATTTTGACTTATTTAAATTCGGAAAAGGAATATGAAAAATACCTTTATAAAAATTTTTGCATCTTATAAAACGTTATTTTTTTAATTATCGTCGACAAAAAGGAATTTTATAAGGAAAAAATACCGTACTTAAGATCCGTAATTATTTCCGGATATATTAAAATAAATCTTAAAAAAGTAATAGCAATTTAAAAATAAAAAGTACTTATTATAATTACCAAAATCCAAACTTTCCTGAAATTTGTTAATTATTACCGGAAATTTATTCGTAATTTTAACAAAATTACGATACCATTATTTAACCTGACCAGAAAATATTAGTTTTAATAAATAACGGAAAAAAAAGCGTTTTAAAAGGTTAAAAATATAGATATTAACGAATTAGTATTAATTATGTATAACCCAAATCGCCCCGGAATATTAAAAACCGATATTTCGGATTATACGTTAAACGTAATAATCGGATATAAAATAATTAAGGTAACATATACCCTATTATACCCTATTCCTATAAAGGAAAAAGAATTAAATTAAATTATACCATTTTAAATTAAAAAGTTTTAATTATTATTAACGCCTTTAAGGAATTTAAATATTACCTTAAAAAAACTTATATTAAGTTAAGGTAGATATAAACCATAAAAACTTTACCCGGTTTATTACTAGCTGAAAATTAATAAAACGTTAATTGCGTTATATAAAATATTCTTCGGAGTTTAATTTCTTTATTATTTATAAGAAAGGGTTAGAAAATAACAAAGTAAACGTTTTTAAGAAACAACGAGATTTAAAAAAGAAAATCCTTAAAGTTTTATATTAAATATTCGACCTAACGAAAAAGAAATGTATAAAATTACGGCAAATCGTAATAATTAAGAAAACGATATATACTTTATATTAAAAGATTTGATACTATAACGATTAATTATTAAAACAAAAAAAAGCCGCCAAGATTTAAACCTTAAAGAAATACCAAAAAAGTTAAAACGTAAATATACGAATATTAATTATATAGATATATGAATATTTATAAAATTTTAAAATTATTATAAGGTTCATATTATTTCCTTAAATTAAAATTAATAATAAAAAAGGTTTGATAAAAATATAACCTATATTACGAAATTAAGGTAAATCGTTATAAATTATACGGAAAATTATAACCATTATCGGGTATAAAACGACCATAAAATTTAATTTTATACCATTTTATTATTAAATTATTATTATTAAAAGTCTTAATAACGGGTATATATTACGATAGCATTTTTATATTCGTAGATCTATTTATAAAATTTTCCTATTTGTTTTTATTTAACGAAAATATAAAAGTAAAATAATTAACGTATATTCTTTTTAAAAACCTTATTAACATATACGGATTTCTGATAAAAATCATATCTAATAAAGGTATTAAACTTAATTTAAATTTTTAGCAAAACCTTATAATATAATTAAGCCTAAATCGTAAACTTTTAAACGCCTTTAAAGTATAAACGGATAATTAAATAAAAAGACTAACTAAATATTTAAAACCTACTTACGGTATTATATTAATTATAAATTAAATAATTAGATCGAAAAATTACCAGTAACTTAATTAACCTATAATACTAATTATTACAAAAATTTTAAAATAATACGAATTAATGCTAATTTGAATTTTACGCTAAAACTTTACCGAAAGTTATAAAAAAAGAATTAATTAATATTAAAATTATTCGTACTTTAAAATAACTTAAATAATTACATACAAAAATAAAAGTAAATTTAAATTCGTATGTATTTAAATATAAAAATATTATAACCAAAAAAGGTTAAAAAAACTAATTTTCTAAAAAGAGAAAATAATTTATTTAGTTACCAAAAATATTCAAGGTAAATAACGTAAGAAGGAATTGGACTTTAAATATACTAAACCGTATAAAATTACAAAAATATTTTAAAAAATAATTAATAATTATAATTACCCCTTAAAGTTAAATTTTATCCCGTTTTTTATGTTTCTTTATTCAAATTAATAACGGACATAATTTAAATTAATATAGAACGAAAAAGAAAGATAACAAAAAACGTATTAACATAGAAAGTCGAAAAAATCCTTATTCTTAAAAACGAAACGGTAAAAAATAATCCTTAGTTAAATAAAAAAACTACCTAAAGTTAAAAAATATACGAGAATTTATAAAAAACCTTACGAAAACCCAGCACCTGTTAAAAAGGTTTTACTAGCAATACCGGAAACGTTAGGGTTAAATAGGTTCCAGTTTAATAACCAATTAGCAAAAAAAACGGCCCGTATAAAAGCGCCCAGTTCGGTTTCCAGTTATTATTATGTTTTTTTTAATCGTTTAAATTCCTCCATTAGTGCCGTACCCTAAATATTATATCGTAACATTTCAATTCCGTAACGACGTAAATTTTACGTTATTTTTAAAAACGGTCTAGCATGTTAGCGGTAAAACGAAAAACCTTTCGCGCTTAATTTTTTTTAAAAATTTTAACATTTTTTTTCGTTCAAATATCATTAATATTTAAAAACAAAAGGACGCAATAAATTATAAAAATTATTATATTGGATATACTAAAAATATATTTCAAAAACGATATAAACTTTATAAACTTTTTATTTAAATTCATAACAAAAATACGAAATATGAAAAAATATAATAAAGACAAAAATATTAATCCGTTTCGATTAAATTAAAACGTTATTACGTTAAAAAAATTTTTATTTTTTAATACGGCTATATATAACGACAAAAAATAATGACAAAAAAAAGTTATTTACTAGATAAACACGACAAATAAATTAATTTTAAGGGCAAAAATCTTAAAGGGAAAAATTTATATTATAACTTAAAGATTTAACCTAAAACTAAACGGTGCAAAAATATAAAATATGTTTCCAACGTAAATTTAAAATTACGGAACTCGCTTAAATGTTTTAAAGATTTTAACGTTTTAAACCCCTTAAGGTTTCGGTAAATTTAAAAGTTTTAATAAACTTAAGGGTTTAAACCGTTTCAACATTTTCAACCAAAAATAATATATATATATACGTTATTTCCCTATAATCTAAATAATACCAGCTTATAATACAACTTAGTTACGCAGATTGCCTTTAACATTTATTATTACCAAACGTAACTATATTTTTAATCTATTATTCAGATTCCAACAATACTACTACCAACATAAACCGTACGACTAGGGTTTAATAGTTGATTAAGCCAATCAGCCGTTCCAAATTGGTATAAAAAACATTATTTATATTAGATTTTTTTATCATAATACGTTAAATGTTATGAAAAATAGCAGGTCCAGGAAGAAATATATATAATATAAAATATAACCGTAATATTAACGAACTAAAAATTGCAGATGATTTAATAATAAAGTTTTAAAATGGTAAAGTAAATAGTTCTTATATTATAAGCTTAATTTATATATATGAGGTAAAAACCCGTATTATTTAAGTCCTTTAACTTTATTTTATATATATAAACGATAACGGCTTATGTAATATAAATAATATACAAAATATAATAATCGAATAATACCGATGAAAAAAAACCTACGAAGTCTTTTATAAGATATATTATATAAATATGATTTTTATAATATTATAATTAAACGATATTCGATAGTTTAAGTAATATTTTACTGTTAAATAATATATATAAAAATTAAATTTATTAATATCGTAATATATTTAGTCTTAATACCGAAAACTTTAATGGTTATTTATAATGTTTAACATTCCGCTTAATTTATAAAAATTTAATATTTAAAGTTTTTAAATTTATCTAATATATTAATTACGTTAAAACCCCGTAATACAAGGTTGATATAGGTTCAAGCCGTATTTTCCAGGCTGAGCCAAATATACAGAAAATTATTACACATATAATCCACACGATAGATATTATACCTATTATCTTCGAACACGATAACTGATTAATGGTTTTCACGGTTAAGATAGATTATATACCTCAGTCCCATAGAACCTCACTCTGAAGCAGACTGATGCGTGGTTGCCGATAAGCTTCGACTCTAATAAACCTTATGCCAGGGTTCCGCATGGTCGCAGTAAACCTTAAGAATAAACCTTAAGGATAAACCTTAAGGATAAACCTTAAGGATAAACCTTAAGGATTAAACCTTAACGATAAACCTTAAGGGTGAACCTTAGGTGCGCATAAAAGGCTGTGCGAACCCTCGCCAATTTTAATCATTCTTACAGCACCTTCTCGAGTTACCTTCATTAAGACAGCTAAACATACCGCGCTATTTTAACTATACCATGCCGGTAATCCGCAACGAGAAGATTTACCAAGAAATCGTCTCATTCACAATCTAAAGCCCCCATAAAGTCACCGGACGGGCTAAGACGATCGACAGCACCGTCGATCTAAAAGACCTGTCCTAAAAAAAAAAAAAAAAAAAACCGTAATATTAAGTAACCGAAATCTTAAATCTATACACGTCGGATATTTTAAAAAGGGATGGTTTAAAAACTATGATCGGAAATACCAGTAAGCCCTTATTTATTATAATTAATTCTAAATAATAAATTTAAATTTCCGATAAAATTATAGAAATAAAAATACTTATAATTACTGAGCTTTCTTATAAAAACATAAGATGTTAAAGGTTGAATTTTTGAAAATATTAATTAAAAATTTGAATTAATTATTATAAAACAGCTGTGATTATAAAAATGTAGAATAAAAATTTAACGATACATAAGCGAAGTTTTAAAAATTAACCATTAAAATCAGGTTTTAAAGGATTATATTTATAATTTCGAAAAAAATAAAATTATAAAACGTAAAAGTTTTAAACTTATTATGAAACCGGAATTTTAAAAATTTGGAATAAATTCTTAAAAAAGATAAACGCAGGAATAGTTATATATATTATAAGAAAGTAACTTTTCCGATATTAATTTAAAATTATGTATATTATTTATTTACCTCTAAAATCGAGCTTTTATATTAATTAATTCACGCGAAACAGGGTACTTTAAAATTAAAAGGAGTAATATTTAAATAAATAGTATAATAAACTGAAAAAAAACGGACAAATAAAATGTAAAATATTTTAATTCGGTAGCGTAAATAAAAGTAGATAAAAATTAAACTTAATTTATAAGTTTTTAAAATAAATTATCAATTATAACGCATAATATTAAAACTTGTTAATTTTATAAAATTATAAGATTTCATATATATTTATAATAATATATAAGTAATTCGGATTAAATAAGATTACTATTTATAAAATACTTAACAATCTTAATATTATTAAAATAATTAATATAATGGTATTATTAAATGGTTTTACGGAATTAAATTATTCTAACTTAAAAAAAAATACATTTCGGGTTTTATAAGAACGTTAAAATATAATAAGGATTTAAGTAAGTTAAAAAAGAACTCATAATATCATATACTTTAACGAACTCGAAAATATAGCGTTAAAAATCGCGAAATATGATAACGTTATGTTGCGATTTTTAATATGTTTTTCTTATTAGTAACCGTAACCTTATTTCGAAACCGAACGTATCTTTCGTGATATACCATATTTACAACTGGCCGGATTTAGTTTCCTTATTTTCGACCTTATATTACTGTTATTATGATTATTGTTAAATACATAATATTTGATTTTATCCCGTAATTTCTTAACTTCGATAATAATAATTATTTTAATTCCATATTCTTATATAATATTCGTAAAGTTAAATTACGTGTCGTTTCTCTTTATTAATACCAGCGAGTTTAATAATAGTATAAAGATAAACGAATTAAACTAATAGGAATACGGTAATGAAAACGATTAAAAAATTAATAAAGATTTTAAGTGATTTTAAATTTTAAACTAATATTATAAAGAAAAATAAGAAACTGATTTTTAATTAGAATTATTTGTTATATTATAGATTACGTATACCGTTATAAATATCGCGATAATTGGAATCGTACTTTTAAACCTTAAACATATATAAATTATATACGTAATTAATATTTAAATTAATTAAAGTTCCGTTAAATTTATAATTCTTAATTTAAATTAAACGATTATGATTAATAAACTTTTACAGAAATCGAACATAATTTCTGGTTATTAGGTATTTCTTTCCGATATTTATTAAATTTATAAAATGGTTTTAATCCGTAATTTATATAAACTTGTTCGAATTATAAAACTATAATATCGTTATTTTAAATTACAATTATTGCGCCGTTTACTTTTTTTATATTTTTTACGATATATATTATAGGTTTTTCGGAAATTAAATATAACGTAAAAAAGGTAAAATTTTAAACATAAAAATAAAAATACATTGCTTTAATATTATTATTTATCGAGTCTGGAAATGATCTTAATTAGTTCGATTATATTTTAAAATAAATAAAAACCTTTAACTTTATTAAACATATTCGGAAGTGTATTATAGAAAAACCTTTTAGGTTTAATATAAATCAATGTTCACTTTTTTTCCCCAAACGCAAATAACCGTATAAAAATAATTTATTTATTTCTGGTTTATATTATAATTTAATTATTTCCTAAATAACCGCTTTTAACGGACCGGCTTTTAATTATTTTTATGCGGAATTTTTCGTATTCGAAACTTCGGATATATAAATAATATTAAACCTATATAAATTATAATAAAATCTAACTGTGATAAAATCATGAATTTTATTTATGTAGCAAGGTTTTTTAAATTTATTAAAGTGGGTTTATAAACGTAATTGCCTTTAATAAAGGTTTAATTTCTTTTTATTTCGTAATATAAATACGGGATTACCGAAAAGGAATTCGAAAAAAAGGTTTTAATTTAAAACGACATAAGGGTTAAATATATTATATTATAGTATATAATGTTCGCGTTAACCTAAAGGTTGAATTCCGTCGTTTATATAAAAATATTTTATAATTTTAACATTTATAATAAGATAGGTAGATTAACGATATTGCAGGAAGTCGGACGGGCCGTATAGTCGGATATTTTTGTTATCGTATTATTAGTAACGTAAATCGAAAGCCTGTATAAGCTGGGGTGAAAATACGTTATGGTACGTTATTATAAAAAGTTAGTAACCGGATGGGTCGACGGCAAGGCCCGCCGGTACGGCTTCGACGATAATACGTATTGGGCCTTTACAAGGAAGGGAGGGGTTACGGCGACGGCGGCGGCAGCGGCAGCGGCGGCGCCGTATACGTAAACCAGCAGGGCCGCGACCGGATACTTTTAGATAAATGGTTAGGTAAACGTATGGACGTCGATAAGGTATGCCGAAATACCTCAAGAATATGACGGCTATACGGAAAACGGACCGTAATCGGCCGGTTATTACGTACGGACGGGGGGGGGGGGAAGTAACGTTATTATTATTACGCGGAAAATAAGGAAACGGTATGTAATTACGTAAAGAAAAAACGAAAATAAATGAAAAAACGCGTCGGTTATTTTATTACGAAATTAAAGCAAAAAAACGTTTCCGATATTAATTTAAGGCCTTTGCCGGCGTTTTGGCTGGTAACGTATTATACTTAAAGATAATTTTACGACCGATAAAGCGGTAATATAATTTACGTAATGGAACATAAAGGGAAACTTAATCCGGAAATAAAGTATATATTACCGCCCGGAATACCGGTATCGGAAACGAAAGGGCTTATTACGATGCCGGATACGTAAGATACGTAAAACGGTTGCCAAATGAAACGATTTAAAATACGAAAACTAAATACGGTTATAACGAAAACTTAGTTGAAATAAAATTCCAAAAAGCTAAAACTATAAAAATAATAAAAATATTTAAATATTTCGTTAATAATTTAACAGATAGATATTATTACGTTAAATACCCTTTACGAATTTCCGAATAGGGTTATAGGTATAAAATATGGGAATACGAATTTCTTTAGGCCGATACGGAATTAATAACGGAAATTACAATATCGGTATATTTAAAAAAAAAAAGTATTTAAACGGTTTTCCGGTTATTAAATTTACGGCTTGTTTTAAAGCTGGCATAATGGCAAAAAGTTTGGTTATAACGGATAAGGCGTTTTCGACCCTGGTATGAGGTACGTATATAACTTATGATTCTGGAAGTTAATAACGGTTATCCGGTTAATAGCGCTTAAAGATTTGGGCGAGGCTGTTATATACCTAAAAGCCCGGTATAAGCTAAACGAAGAGGTTTAAAAAAATAAAATATTAAATCGGATAAACGGAAACGGAAGGACGGAAACGTTTTTACGTAAATACGTAAAATTACAAAATAGTAAAAACGGTACCAAAAAAAAAAAATTTATTTCTTATATAATAATACTAACGGTTAAAAACCTTAATAACTTCATATTTTATACCGGAATTTAAATAATTAATATATAATTGCGGGCAAAAAAGAAATTAACTTTCGTAGTTTATATTTACCGATTAATTCAGCGAAATCCGGATTCTTATTTTATTTTCTAATTTATCCTCGTTTTTTATTTTATTCCGTAAAGTAATTTTTTTAAAGGTTTCGGATTAATAGAACGGAAAAAAAATATTTTATTAATTAAATCGAAAGAATACTGTATAAGAAAACTAATTTAACATTATTAATTAACAAAATGTCGATGTATAAAAATATTTAAAGAAATTTATACGATTTATAATAAGCTTAAAAAAAGTCCGATATAAAATATACAAATTTAATTAGATTAAGGGGGAAAAAGGGGAGAGTAATAGAAAGGGAACAAGAAAAGATATAATATTTTATTAATTAATATTACGAAATAACCGAAAGTTATAATAATAATAAGCCCGTTTAATTATAAATAAATGTCATTATTTAGTTACGTTATAATTACTTAAACAGAATATACGACGATATTTATTTTAAGGCAAAATTATGTATAATTTATTTTTTGTAACTTTAATACCTAATTATATAAGCGTATTACTTATATACCTCGATAAATATGAAAGTATTAATTACTAAAACGTTATCCGAATTTAAAAAAAACTTCATTTAAAATTTTTAAATATTTTCCATCTTTAATATATTAATTACTAATTAATAAAATATCGGATCGGGTTGACTTGTAATTAAATAAAATAAACGTTATCGGTGATTTCGTTTAAAATTAATTAAATATACGAAAAACTATTATTGAAAATAAATTAATAACCGTTTAAAAGGCCCAAAATAATAACCGGATAATCGGACTGTTCGGAGATAATATTTAATATAGCCGTAAAATCGATTATAGCGCCTAGTCGTAAAAAGCGAGCCGTTATTAATATAAAGATTTTTATTACGAAATTCGGCACGTTATTTAACGCGCGTAAATAAATCGTATCTTACGCTAATATTCTGTTGTTATGTTTTATTTTTAAACTTTTTCCTTTATTTTTAACGTTTTAAAGGAATAATACGGTTGTTTAAATTATTACAATTTTTTGAATATGAAAGAAATTAATACGGTAATTAAAAAAACGTTGCCGAAAATTAGAATATTACGCATAATTTCATAGAGTTAATTTATTGAAGGATAATTATAACGCAAAAAGATATAACTATTAAAATTTAAAAATCGCTTCGTTTATTTAAGTATAAGGTAAAAAAAAATGATAAATATATATAATACGTCTATTAGGAAATTTTCAGCCGATAAGGTAATTTCTTAAGGTTTACGTATAAAAATATGAAAAAAGTTCGGACTGTATTATTAAATACCGGGGATAAATAATTTATAATTACGATTTTAAAGGATTACGAATTAGATATCGGTAAATTTAAAAAAGAGGTATTTAAAATTAAAAGGTATGGCGGTTAAAACCTGAATTTATAAAGGAAGTATTTATCGAAAATTAAATACGGCCTTAAATTAAAAAGTAAAAAACGAAAAAAAAGAATATTTTGTTTATGGCGAAGGAATCCGATAATATAACGTAACCGGAGCCGGACTTAAGTAATGTTAACGATAAGGAAAAAACAAATAAGGCAACCGACGAATAACGGATACGGTAGTTGGCGGTTCGGGAAGAATTCCGGCATAAAGCGATAAAGGTAAAGAATTAAAGTTTACCGGCCGTTATAAAACGGACTTTAACCTGGAAAAAATAAACATAATACTTGATAAAAACGTTATTTTCGAAACGAAGAAAGAATTAAGTAATATTTAGGCGGTTATAAGTACGGAAAGAATAACGGAAATGCCGTAATTAATGAAAAGAACAATAAGGATTCCGAAACCGAGAATATAAACGTAAAAAAAAAAACATTATAAACGGATAGTATTATTGTTTTAAGCGGTAAAACTAACGAAAACGATACCGAAGAATATATGCAAGGTTGATAAAGGTTCAAGCCTTATTTTCCAGGCTGAGCCAAATATATAGAAAATTATTACACATATAATTCATACGATAAATACTATACCCAATATCTTCGAATACGATAACTAATCAATAGTTTTCACGGTTAAGATAGATTATATACCTCAGTCCCCTAAAACCTCACTCTGAAGCAAACTAATGCGTGGTTGCCGAAAAGCTTCGACTTTGATGAACCTTATGCCAGGCAGTAAACCTTAAGAATAAACCTTGAGGATAAACCTTGAGAATAGACCTTAAGGATAAACTTTAAAAATAAACCTTAAGAATAAACCTTAAAGGTAAACCTTAAATACGCATAAAAAGTTATACAAACCCTTATTAATTTTACGGCTTAATTATTCTTATAACTTTATTAAGATAATTAAATATACCGCGTTATTTTAACTATATTATATTAATAATCCGTAACGAAAAAATTTACCAAAGAATTATCTTCTTTAAAATTTAAAGCCCCCATAAAATTATAAAACGGGCCAAAATAATCGATAATACCGTCGATTTAAAAAACCTGTCTTAAAAAAACCGAATTCGGTTTTTAATTTTGGGATACGATTTAATTTACCAAAATAACGGTAATCGATTTTTAGTAATATTTATACCGAAAAATATGAATATTATAAAATAATAATAATAACGGATTTAAAAACTTTAAAATTCAGATTTTAAAATAATACAAACTGAAAGATTACGAACGATAGTTTGCCCGGCTGTTCCGGATTGCGAAAAACCTCCAAGATTCCGATAAAAATCGACGTAAATAGGGGCGGGGCTAGGCAGTCTGCGAGAGGGAAGGGGTGAAGCACCGGAATTAAGGTAGCAATCTATCATTTTATCCAATTGTCTACACGGTCACTTCTCCTCGAGGGAGAACCGAAGAATATATAAACGTTATAAAAAAAAAGAAAACCGGATATTAAAACCTGCCTTAAGTAAACCGGTATTTGTCTAATTATAATATAATTTGATAAATAACGGCGATAACTATAATAATTATAATTATAATTATTATACGGTAACGGCCGATTTAATACGGAAAATATAAATAAAAACCCGGTTTCGAAATTACGAAAAATAATTTTAATAGCGATATTAAAAATACGACACCCATAAGGAAAAAAGAAACATGCCGGAATAAACGAAATAAAAACCGGCCGTAAAAATTATATTTAAAGTTGCGGAAAAAAGTCTTTATATTGTTTTAAACACGGATTAGAAACATACGTAAAATATCGAAATCCAAAAAAAACGAAAATATTAATGAATACCGCGTTTAATATTAGGGAAAAGGTCTTTTAAATTATTTGGAATATAAATCTTAAAAAAGAATTTACGAATATTACCGTAATAAGAATATAAATAAACGTTATATATAACGTTACGGAATAAAGTTTTAATATCGTTTTAAATACGAATTCGGAAGATGTAAAAGGTACGGATACCGAAGATTTACCGGCAACCGGCGAAAGAACGGCAAAAATCCATTTTAATACTGGCAAAATTTCGAATTCCGGTAAGAATACGAAAGTTATTAAATCCGACGTAATAAAACCCGATAGAAAGGGCCGGCTAACGATACGAAAACCGTATCCATTATAAAAAATGTAACCGGGTTTAATAATTTAGCCGGACGCGGCCGAAGTTAAAAATAGAAACGGCGCCGGATTAACGCCAGATAAACGAGACGGTAAGGGAAATATATAAATGAAGAAAACCAGTACCGGAAAAAGTAATAAGGCTGTAAAAATAATCAAAAAAGTTATTTTAAAATAATAGTTAAAAACAAAATATTATATAAATAATATTTTCGTTAAAGGAAAAAGATAATAATTTATTAAATACGGGTCCGATTATATTATAATTTAAGGAGGGGCATATAAAATAATAATAATAAATTAATAAATTAAAAAGTTTATAATTTAAAATTTATGTTATAAATTTTTTAAATAAAAAATATATCCTGAATTTTATATCTTACGACGTTTTAGTTTTTTACGAAATTCTTTTTTCTTTACGATTCTCTTTTTTGTTATAATATTAAAAGATTAATATGTAATTTACCGTTTTAAAAGAAATATATTAATTAATAAAAATATAAAGAATTTTAATATTTAATACCTATAAAAAAATAATAAATACGGTATGAATTAATAAAATATCAACCGTTCTTAATAATAATTTCGCGTAATTAACGTAAAAATAATTAAAAACAGTATGTATAATATTAATGGTAATACCGACGGTAAATATTTAATAAGATGAAAAAAAAGGTATATTCTTATTAGTAATATAATAATAATATATAAAAATAGCGATAAATATTTTGCCGAAAACTTTACGCAATAATATATTACCAAAATCCAAGCTTTCTTAAGGATCTGCCGCGTTAATTCGGAAACGTCTGCGGGAAAAAGTTCGCAATTAAAGATTACCAGTTCGAAAACGGAAAATCGGCGAAAACCGAAAACGGTTTTTAACGACACCGCATTTTCGAAATAATAAGTTTTTAAAACGTAACGGATTATTTCCGGAATATTTATATTGGCAGTTTATATTATCATATAAAAGGTTCATGAAATTATTTTAATAAGTTTAAACGTATTCTTATCGAATAATTAATTTTAAAAGCCGATAATAGTAAATAAACGTTATTAAAACATATTTAAAAAACGTTCGTTATATGAAACCTTTTATAAATATTTTAAAGAAATAATATCGAATCCGGTTATTAATTATTTATTAATACCGGTTAAATGCGGACGTTTTAAACGATAACGGGATATATTAGCTTTAATTTAAAAAAAAGTTATTTAAATATTAAAACTTTTTCAAAAATATATTATTCGGATAATTAAAGTAATTATTCGGAGTAAACAAGTAAAGGTTATAAATAACGCTAAATATAAAATGATTATTAAAGGTTTTATTATTAAATTAATTAATTATTTAAAACAAAACGGCCGTATACGTAAAAATAATATTTACTTTGTAACGGAATAATTATAATTACCGGTTAAATATCGGGAATAATAATTATAACAGTTTTTATATAATTACGAAATGTTACCGGTTTTCCGGTAATTATGTTACGTTCCGGAATAAAAGTACCGAATATATTTACCTTAAAGATCCGGTAACGTTTTACGAAAAGCTAATCGTTAAATTGTTAAACGACGTAACCGGTTTCGTAATAAAGTATTTCGTTTAAAATATTACCGATATTAAAAAATACGCCGAATACGAACAAAGAAAAACGTTTTGTAAAGTTTTAACGTATTTTTGCTGCTTAAAACATTTAAGCAGCCGTATAAGGAATGGAATATAATAAAAACGGTAAGTCGGAAATTAAATCGAAAAATAACGATCCGGATAATAAATAAACAGGAATTAAAAAATATAAATGGTTTTATATAATCAGATAAAAGTTAAAATGCAAAGAATATTAAAGCGTAAGTTATATAGTTAATTATATAATAAAGAAATAAAATTTTAATAAATAAAATAATAAATTTTTAATTAAAATGTTATTTTAAAATAAGAATATTTTCCCAACCGGATACCGAATTCTTTGGATTAATTTTAAACAAAATATTGAAAAATAAAAAGGATTCGTAAAGAATTTAAATAAAAGGTCCGGTATTTAAATATAAATACGGCGGAAAAAGCATTAATTTATAAAAGCCAGACTTTTTTCATAATATATATAACGAAATTATATAAATTAATGTAACAAAGGTTTATTTTTTTAATCTTAAAAAAGGAATATTACTTTATATCCATATATATAATATTAAGTTTACGGTATATGAAACAAAATTATTATGTTAAATTTGGAAGCAGGTATAAAATATAAATAATATTTTATTAATTAATTTAATAAATAGGAATGGAAATTAAAATAGATTTTTACGATATAAATATGTAACGATATTATATATATAATAATAGTTTCTTTAGTGCTTGATTCGGAAGTTATTAGCCGATAAACAATATTTTTATATCAATTAATAAATATTTATAATTAATATATTACTGATATTATACCTTATTTAACTCTGATTATGCAAAATTCCGGTATTTCTAAGTTCTAATAAATAAAAACACTAACCGGGTCGATTATTAATGTAAAAAAACGTAAATTAAATATGGCCGGAAAATCAACGTTTTAATATAAACGTAATGAACCGGTGATATATAAGCGGATTGATAGATAAATTAAGGCTAATTAATAAAATAAACGTATAAGGCTGGAAAAAAGTTATCGAGATTTTTAAGGTTTCGCGGAACGCGGTAAATATATTTTGATACGAAAATTATTACGAAGATTACCGCGGTATAATATTAAAAAACGCTTTTTAAATTCCGAACTTTAAATTAAAAGCGTTATATTCATTCGGTTACCGTAACTTTATATAAAAATGCAAAACGTTCGGAAGCGAATTATTATTATATAAATTCCGTTTTTTCCAGAATATTTTAATTGCCAGCAAATACGTAAAAATGATAGTTACGAATAATTTTTAAATAAATAAACGGTAATAGACGAATTTTCAATTTATCGTTATCGGATTAATAAAAAAGATACCGTAAAGGTATCGATAAATCATTAATTCTATTAGGTTTTTTATAAGTAATTCTTTTATTATTAAACGTAATATTTTAATGAATGCAAAAACTATTAATTACGGGATTAACCAAGGCCGGTTATATTTACGACGTTCTAAGAAAAAGTATTCCGGAATACGTTATCGATTTACTTACGTAATATATTAAGGAAAAAAGAATATACGGCAAAAATAAAAAGGTATATATTATTAAGGTAAAATATATAATAAAATGTTGGCAATTTGGTAGTTTGTTAAATGGAGGTTGAAAGAACTGTAAGACTATTGATTTGTAGTCCTAGGTTTACAAACATAAAGGGTTTTGGCTATATTAGCCAAGGAAATTCCAACCTTCTAGTTAGGACAGAGAAATTAAGTAACCTAGTCCCCCCAAGCCTGAAGAGTTGCGGCAATTGCCGATATAAAAAATATAAATCGTATTAAGCCCGATAAAGTAATTTTAAGGATAACGGCGTAATATTAGGCCCCGAAATTATTATTTCCATGACAGCGAATGTAGAAATCTCTAAAGCCGTTTACCGATTTTTTGGAAATAATAAAAAATATGAGGGTAATAATATATTTTTAACCAAAATCGGTAATACCGCTTTTATAAATCTTTTAACCCGGATTATATCCGACGTTATAAAAGACTTCGCCAATTTAGGCGGTACTTAAAAGCTTATAATAAAAGTTATTAAGTAAAAAGCTTATTATTAGAAATATAAACGTTAAAAAGAGCAAAAGACTGTTTAAAAGATAGGCAAAATTTAACGGTAACGCGTAATAATTATTAACTTATGGCCAAATTAACAAACGAAGATCAAGATTAATTAAAGGGAAATTATAAATAATACTTTATATAAAACTTGGTAAAAAAAAATAAACGTATATAAAATGTAATTTAAAGCTTTTTATAATCTAGAATTATTAAGGTTTATCCTTAAGGTTTATTGCTAAGGTTTACTGCAGCCAGCTGGCATAAGGTTCATCAGAGTCGAAGCTTATCGGCAACCACGCATTCTGCTTCAGAGTGAGGTTCTATGGGACTGAGGTATACAATCTATCTTAACCGTGAAAACCATTAATTAGTTATCGTGTTCGAAGATATTAGGTATAGTATCTATCGTGTGGATTATATATGTAATAATTTTCTGTATATTTGGCTCAGCCTGGAAAATAAGGCTTGAACCTATATCAACCTTGCATAATCTAGAATTATATATACGATATATATTATTAGTTATTACAGTAAGTTTATAAAGAATTAATTTAAATAATACGGCTTTTAAGTTAAAGGGAAACCAAATTTATATTTAAATATTAAAAAGAATTTATAATAAAATACTAAAATATAATACGGAGGTATTTATTATATATTATTAATTTGGAAAAGGTAAATTTAAACCTAAAGAAAGAAATGCGGTAAATAATAATTCAGTAAAAATTGTTATAAATAAAACAGTTTATAAAGAAAACCGAATTAGTTAAAATAAAATAAAGTCCAATTTATTAATACTTTTGAATTACTAAACGAAAATTATTATTTTAAATATATAATTATTTAAAAAAAAACTATTCG
This sequence comes from Monosporascus sp. MG133, assembly GCA_004155925.1. Taxonomy (NCBI): domain Eukaryota; kingdom Fungi; phylum Ascomycota; class Sordariomycetes; order Xylariales; genus Monosporascus; species Monosporascus sp. MG133. The sequence goes on along the minus strand of QJNX01000061.1, from coordinate 108,890 downwards.
AAAAAGGTAATAAGTTATAAAAGAATATAACTTAACGGGCGAAAGCTTATTAATTAATATAAAAATATAATCCTTTTTAGTAATAATTAATTAATTTTAATAAAACAACATTAATAAAAAATATTTTGTTAATTAATAAAAAGATATAAATTAAAAACGTTCCATTAATTAATATAAAAAAAGGAAATTTTAATAAAGGTTTGTTAATTATAGTAGATAAATTATATAACAAATACTATTTTAATAATTAACGTATAAAAATAGTCAGAATTATTAAAAATGTAATAATTAACGCGTCAAAAAAAATTTTATGTAAGGATTTTATTTTATGATATTTCATTATTTAATATACGGAATTAATTTTATTCCGTAGTATTCGGTTAATTATTATGCACAATCTATGCTGGTCGGTGTTAATTGGCAAATTAGTACAGGAAACTAATTATGTTCCGGAATGCTTTATTAATTAATATACGAAAATGATCCTGGTCGGTAAAATTTCATTAATTAGCATAAAAAATATCAGATTTTAGTAATATTTTATTAATTAATATATTTAAATAATATAATTCGGTATTACGACATTAATTAGTATATAAAACTGGTTCCGATCGTAATTCTTTTCTTAATTAATATACGAAATTACTTGTATTTTATTATGTTTTATTAATTAGTATTTTAAAATTGTACAAATCGGTAATACTTTTTTAATTCTATAAAAAATATAATTATTAAATATGGTTTTGTTAATTAATGTAACAACATAATTAATAAAACGATATTTTATTAAATAATATCCAGAAAGAATTTTATTCGGTATTATTTTATTAATTCGTATTCGAAAATTGGTATAAAAATCAAGCTTTATTTATTAATATACGAAAATAGTTCTGGTCGGTAAAGCTTTATTAACTGGTATGAGAAAATGATTTTGTTTAATGTTATTTTATTAATTAATATACTAAATTTGGCGTAAGGGTGAGGTTTTCCTTACTATAAGACGAAAATGATACTAATTAATAAAGCTTTATTAATCAATATCCGAAAATGGTATATAGTTCGGGAAGTTTTATTAATTATATACGAAAATGGTTTATAATCGATAAAGCTTTGCTAGTTAATATCCGAGAATGGTTTTATTTAATGGTATTCTGCTAATTAGTATACGGAAATCGGCATAACAGTAAAATTTTATTAATTAATATACCAGAATAGTCTAGAATCGGAAAGCTTTTTTTAATTAATATGCGAAAATGATTTATGATTAATAAGGGTGTGTTAATTAGTATCCGAAAATAGTTTTGGTTAATGCTATTATATTAATAAATATACGGAAATCGGCGTAAGGGTAAGGTTTTATTTATTGGTATACGAAAGTAATTCTGGTCGATAAGGCTTTATTAATTAGTGTACGAAAATGGATCATAACTAATAAGGTTTTGTTAATTGGCATACCGCAATATGGGTATTTAATAAGGCTTTGTAAATTAATATATGGAAATGTTAGGTATTAAGGGGGCTTTATTAATTGGTGCGGAAAAATGGGTTATAAAGCGATATCTTGCTAATTAGTATACGAAAATAAAGTTCGGGCAAGTTACATATCCCTAATTAATAGCCGGAATTAATTAGGGGGCCGTATTTTGAACATTATTAATATAAGATTACATATATTTCCTATTAAACGTATTATTTTTAATAATAATTTTTGTATTTTGTACTATAACATCGATTTTAATATAATATTATATATTACTTAATAAAGTAGCATTTAAATATTAGTTAGGGGGTTAATTATTAAGAAAGGTTAAGGAAACCGGAAATATATTTACGAGGTTAGGGTTAAAAACCTTTATATCTGAAATCGTAATTTTTTAAAAAATTTCGGATTAATATAAAAAAAACATTTTAATTAAAGCGAAAAGATGTTATATACGAAAACCGATTAAATATTATTAATTAACAAAATAGCGAAATATAAATAGATTTAGAAAATTTAAACAGTATATAATAAAGTTAGGAAAGGTCCGATATAAAATATACGAATTTGATTAGATTAAAGGAGGAGAAAGAGGGAAGGAAAAAGAGGGAAAAACGAAAAAGGAAAATATAATATCTTATTAATTAATATTACGAGATAACCTTTAGTTATAATAAGAATAAACCTATTTAGTTATAAATAAATATAATTACTTAATTACGTTATAATAATATAAAACAAATAAATAACGATATTTATTTTAAAATAAGATTATGTATAAGCTATTTGATACCTTTAATCTTTAATTAAATAAACGTCCTATTAAGATACTCCGGCAAATAAAAAGTATTAATTAATAAAGAAATATGGGAATTTAGTAAATAATTCTTTTATTTAAAATTTTAAATTTGTCTTGATTTTAGTATATTAATTATCAATTAACATAATACTGGGTTAGGTTAATATAATAATCAATTAAAATAAACTTTACTGGTCGGATTTCGTTTGGGGTTAATTATATATATAAAAAATAATTATTAAAAATAAATTTATAGCTGTTTAAAAGTTTTAAAATAATAATCGAAAAACCGGACGGTTTAGAAATACTATCCGGTATGGCCGGGGAATCCATTATATTGCCTAACCTTAAAAAGCGGGCCGTTATTAATATAAAACTTTTTATTACGAAATCTCAAACGCCGTTCAATACGCGGAAATAAATCGTATTTTATTTTAATATTTTGCTTTTATTTTTGAATCCCGAAATTTTGCTTTTATCTTTTAATGCTTTAAACGGGCGATACGGATATTTAGGTTATTATTATTTTTTCGAATACGAAAATAATTATTACGGAGGTTTAAAAAATATTTCCAAATTTTAGAATATTACGTATAATTTCGTCAGGTTAACTTAATAAATGATAATAATAATACGAAAAAATTGTTAATTCTTAAAAATATAAATACGGCCCGTTTATTTAAGCATAAAATAAAAAAATACGATCAATATATATAATATATATATTAAAGAAATATCGTTTCATTTAATATTTTCCTAAAACTTCGGTATAAAGGCGTTTAAAAAATAGGGAACGTATTATTAAATACCAGAAATAAATAATTTATAATTACGATTCCGAAAGATTACGAATTGGATAGCGGTAAACCCGAAAAAGCGGTATTTAAAATTAAGGAACGCGACGGTTGAAATTTTAACTTATTAAATAATGAAATGGTATGGGGTATGGAGCTGCTGTTACAGCTGTTACTGTAGTTGTGACCGCAGCTGTTTTTAGCTGTTTTCAGCTATGGCTGCAGCTATTGCAGCAGTTATTGCAGCTGTTGTTTCTAGCTGTTTCCATTTGCTTTACCGCTGGGCACCTCGACAATTCACTCGGCTATATCAAGTGGGTCAGCGATGGTCTATAAAATGCTAACCTGACAGCTTTTGTATGTAGGCTTCAATAGCAACAAAAGGGACGCCTGACATTCTTCCTCCCAAGCGCTGATTCAAGATGATATTCCGCATGCAATATCGACTTTGATTCTGAGCCCCGCCCCATTTCAATAAATACTTGTTATAAATTATATACGGCTTTTAATTAAAGGTTAAAAAACGAAAAGAAAAATATATTATTATTAAATCAAAAAAGTCCGATAATATATTACAGTGGGAACCGGACTTAGGTAACGTTAATAACGACGAAGAAAATAAATAAAGCAACCGACGAATAACGGACGCGGTACCGGATGCCCCGGAAAAAATCCGGCAAAAAGGCGATAAAAGTAAAAAAGGAAAATTTACCGGTTGCCGTAAAATAAACCTTAATCTGGAAAGAAATCGACGGTAATATTAAATAGAAATATTAAGTAATATTTGTGCCGTTATAAATACGAAAAAAGATAACGAAAATTTTGTTATTAATAAAGAAAACTATAAATATTCCGGAATAGAAATTATAAGTAGGGAAAAAAAAGTAACAGAAAAAAAATATAAATGGTTAATATTATTATTTTCAGTAATAAAGTTAACGAAAACGGTACCAAAAAAAGAAAATAAACTTTATAAGAAAAAGGTAAAAAACAAGGATAATAAAAAGCGCTTTAAGTAAGCCGGAATTATTCCGGTCGTAATATAATATAACGAATAACGGCGATAACGATAACGATTAAAGTTATAATTATTATACGGTAACGAACGGATTAATACGAAAGATATAAATAAAAACCGGCTTCGAAATTACGGAAAATAATTTCAACGGCGTCGTCGAAAATACGTAACCGGGAAAAGAAATAAAAGGGATCGGAATAAATAAAGTAAAAAAAAAACGTAAATAAATATTATACTCGAAATTATGAAAAAAACCCTTTACGTTATTCCGAAGACGTATCCAGAAAAAATGTAAAATATTAAAACCGAAAGCAAAAAAATATTAATAAATACCAGATTTAATATTACGGGAAAAGGTTTTTAAGTTATTTTAAAGCCGGACATTAAAAAAGTAAAAGCGAATATATTATTAAAATATAAATATAAATAAATATCATATTTAATATTTCCAAAAAAAAGTTAATATTATTTTAAATACGAACCCGGAAAAAGAATTGGCCGATATTTATAATTTACCGCTAACCGTTAAAATAACGGTAAATAGCCGTCCTAATATTAATAAAGTTTCGGATTCCGATAAAAATACGGAGGTTATTAATTTTAATATAATAAAGCCCGGTAAGGGAAACCGGTTAATGATATAAAAGCCGTAAACGTTATAAAAGATATAAACGGATTTAATAATTTACTTAAACGCGGCCTAAATTAAAAGTAAAAACGGTACCGGACCGCTGCCGGATAAATAAAACTTAAGAAAATATATAAGTAATAGGGATTAATCTTAGAAAAAATAATGAAGCCGTAAATATAGTAAGAAGAAGTTATTTTAAAAAAGCGATTAAAAACAGAAGAATATACAGATAATATTAATTAGAGGAAAATTATAAATAGTATTTAAGGTAAAAGACTTAGCAGAAAAAAAAGGATAGCTATATAAAAAAGGTACTTTAAAGCTTAATTCATTATTAGCGATAATTAATAAATAAATAAAGTTTATAGTTTGAAATTATATATAAAATATATATTATTAAATATTACGGAAAATTTACAAGGTATTAATTTTGATAATACGGCTTTTAAGTAAAAAGAATTCAGGTTTATTTTTAGAAGCTTAAAAAAAGTTTTATTAAATAAAATGCAAAAAAGAATAAGTAAGTTTTTATTATATATCATTCTTTTAACAAAAGTAAATTAAAACGTAATAAAAGAAATGCGAAAGTAATAATAAGATAAAAGTTGTTATAAATAGCAAATGTTTTTAAAAATGTTGAAATAATTAAAATCTAAAAAGGGTTAATTTGTTAATATTATGTTAATTAATAAACGATAATTATTATTTTAAAGCCGTAATTATTAAGGAAAATGTTTCAAAGAGGGTCATAGATTACGAGAGGATATAATTTAACGGCCGAAATTATACTAATTGGTATTAAAATATAATATTTTTCGGTAATATTTAATTAATTTTAATAAAAATTCAATTAATACGGAATATATTATTAATTAAAAGAAATTAAAAACAATTCGTTAATTAATAAGAAAAACGAAAGACTTAATAAAATTTTATTAATTATGGTAAATAAATTATATAATAAACGATATGGTAATAAATAATATAAAGAAATACTTTTGGTTAAGAAAAATATAATACTTAACGCGGAGAATGATAATTTTAACGTCATCGTTTTATTTTGCTTTATTTTATTATTTGGTATCCGAAATTGGTTTTATTCCGTAATATTCGGTTAATTATTAAGTACAATCTATTTTAACCGGAATTAATCGGCATATTGGTAGATAAAATTAATTATATTGCGGAATTTTGTATTACTTAATATACGAAAATAATTATAGTTAGTAATGGTTTTATTAATTGGCATAAAAAATATCGGTATTTAGTAAGATTTTATTAATTAATATATATAATTAATGCAGTTCGGTATTCTGGTACCAGTTGGTATATAAAATTAGTACCGATCGGTGTTATTTTAATAATTAATATCCGAAATCAGTTTTGTTTTATTATATTTTGCTAATTAGTATATAAAAACATTCTGATCTGTAATATTTTATTAATTAGTATTAAAAATATAATTATTCAACAGGACTTTAATAATTAACGTAAAAGCATTGGTAATATAATTTTTTTTTGCTAATTAGTATATAAAGAATATTTTATTTGGAATTATTTTATTAATGAGTATAGGATAATAAACGCTATTTATACGGGTTTATTCATTAGTATACGAAAAGAGTTTTATTTAATCCTACTTTATTAATCAATATACGGAAATTAACGTAAAAGTAAGGCTTTATTTATTAGTATACGAAAATGTCCTTAATCGGTAAATATTTGTTAGTTAGTATCCGAAAATGATGCTGGTAAGTAAGGCTTTATTGACTAATATACGAAAATGCTTTGAATTAGTAAAGTTTTATTAATTAGTATACGAAAATGGTCCATAGCCGGTAAGCTTTGTTAATTAGTATATAAAAATATAGTTATTTAATAAGGTTTTGTTTAATAATATATAAATATATTAAGTTTTTAATAAGGCGCTATTAAATAAGGTAAAAAGATGGCCTATAAAGGGATATTTGCTAATTAATATACGAAATAATGCCGCGGAAAGTAATATTCACTTAATTAATAGCCGATATTAATTATAGGGCCCTATTTTGAATATTAATTAATATGAGATTATATATAATTCCTGCTAAATATATTTTTCTTAATATTATTTTATAAATTTATATTTAAAATCGATATTTATAAAATATTAGATATTAATTAATAAAGTACTATATAAATATATTAGTTAAATGATTAATTATTCAGAAAGGTTAAGGAAACCGTAAATGTCTTTACGAGGTTAAGGTAGAAAACGTTTATGTTTAAAATAAAGTACTATATAAATATATTAATTAAGGGGTTAACTATTCAGTAAAGTTGAGAAAACCCTAAATATCTTTATGGGGTTAGAGATAAAAACGTCTATGTTTGAAATGTGGCAAAAATAAATAATAAAGGTTAATTTTTTTAAAAAAGGTAAAAATGTACCTTGCTTCCTTCAGGGATTTAGTAGCAAATAGGGCGTAAATCCTTTAAATCGGATTCGAACGGGCGCTTTCCGGAAGGTATTCCAGCTATATTATTATTAAACCATTAAAGTTTTTATTTATAAAAAGGTTTGATAATATTTAGTTATATATTACAGTTATTTCGTTAATAATTATAAAGCAGATTTTGGAAAAATTTGCCGATGGTGCCAATAATGTTATATAGGTTATTAACGATATCTTTATTTAGATTAATTATCGCTGGTAATAAGATATTTTATTTTCGGTGGTAAAAAGGTTAATAGTTATAATTAATTATCTGGATAAAAAAGGGCAGTAATAGGATGCCAATTACGTACGATTATAAAGAAAAATATTTTGTTTTTGGTAAGAATTATAAAAAATTTTTTTTGGTTCTTAATTTTTTTTTATTTCTTAGTTTAAACTTCTTATTTTTTTCTTTTGTTCTATAACGATATGTTAAATTAATCAGGTATAACGGTATTAGGTGGGCCTGTTAGGCCGGAAAGCCGATTTCTTATTAACGGTACGTTAAATTAATTAAGCGCAACGGTATTATTAAGGCCTGTAAGGTTAAAAAGCGTATTTTTTTATAACGGTATGTTAAATTAATAAAGATATATTAATTTAATTATATATAGCGGCTAGTATGTGCCCGTTAAGCCCAAAAGCGTATTTAAGATAACGGTTTTTTAGTTTAATTAGGTATAACGGGCCTTAGAGGCCCGTTAAGCCCAAAAACGTATTTTTGGTAACGGCCCTTTATTTTAATTAAGTGCAGCGGCGCCCGCGGGCCCGTTAAACTTAAAAGCGTATTTTTCATAGCAGCCCCTTATTTTGATTAGGTGCAGCCGCGCGCGTAGGGCCCGTTAGGCCCGAAAGCGTATTTCTGATAACGCCGCGCCCGGTTGATTAGATATATCCGCGCGCGTGGCGGCCGTTAGGCCCGAAAACGTATTTCTTACAGCCTTGCCGCCGCCTGGTTGGGTGCCGCCGTTTTGGTACCCGCGCTACTTTCCAGAACGGTAATTCTTATATTTTAAACCGATACCGTCGCCGCCGCCGCACGCCTCAGGCCTAGCCCTACGCCCGAATTTGCCCGGTGATTGAAATTTACGTATAAAGGTATTAAAATACGCAACGTACTATTAAATATTTAGAAGAAATAATGTATAATTATAATCTTAAAGGATTATAAATTAAGTAGCGATAAACTCGAAAAACCGGTATCTAAAATTCAAGTATATACCGGTTAAAGCGTTAACCTATTAAATTAAAACATATTATAAAGTAAATATAATTTTTAATTCAAAGTTAAAAAACGGAACGAAAAAAAAAATTCTTATTAAGGCAAAAAAATTCGATAATATATTACAGCCGCAGCTGGATTTAAGTAATCCCGATAACTGCGAAAAAAATAAATAAGGTAATTAAGGAATAACAGATGCGGTACCGGGCGTCCCAGAAAAGGTCTGGCAAAAGGCGATAAAAATAAAAATTAAAGTTTACCGGCTGCCGTAAAGCGGATTTTAATTTAAAAAAGAAATCGATATAATATTCGATAAGGATATCGTTTCCAAAATAAAAAAATTTAAATATTTGGTTATAAATATAGAAAAAGAAAACGGAAATCCTATTATCAACGAAAAAAAAGATAAATATTTCGAAGCAGAAAATATAAGCGTAAAATAAAAATTAAAAAAGGACAGAAAATATAAGTAGATAAGATTATCAGTTAAGGCGATAAAGTTAACGAAAACGATATTAAAAAGATTTTATAAAAGAAAACGGGTATTAAAAGCTGTTTTAATTAAGCCGGTATTTTTGCGGTTACGATACGATATAATAAACAATAATGACGAAGATAACGATCATAACCATAATTATTATACGCTAGTAAACGGGCTGGGATGGAAAATATAAATAAAAATAAAGGATATATTAAGATTCCGGAAAATAATTTTAATGCTGTCGTTAAAACTATACAGCCAGAAAAGGAAATAAAAATACCGGAATAAATAAGATAAAAAAGGTATAAATAAATATTATATTTAAGGTTCTGGGAAAGAGTTTTTAAGTTATTCCGAATACGTATCCGGAAAAAATATAAAATATTGAAACCGAAAAACCGAAAATATTAATAAATACTATATTTAATATTACGGCAGAAAACTTTTACGTTACATTAAATAGGGTTTTTAAAAAAGGTAAAAACGTAAATATTACCGAAATAAAGATGCAAAGAAATATTATACATAACGTTACGAAATAAAACCTTAATATTATTTCGAATACGAATCCGGAAAAAGCGAAAGATACGCATATCGAAAATGTATTAATAACTATCGAAGAAACTGTAAGTATCCGTTTTAATACTGGCAAAATTTCGAATTCCGGTAAAAGTATAAAGGTTATTAAGTTTAACGGAATAAAGCCCGGTAAAGGGGGTTAGTTAATGATACGAAAGCCGTACGTATTATAAAAGATATAACCGGGTTTGATCACCTAGCCGGATACGGCTTAAGTTAAGAATAAAAATGGTACCAGGCCGATACCGGATAAGCGGAACGGTAAAGGAAATATACAAGTAAAGGGGACCGGTACCGGAAAAGTTAATAAAGTTGTAAATATAATCAAAGAGCGTTATTTTAAAAAAAGTTTAAAAAAATAAAATATAATGAGAATATTTTCCTTAGAGAAAATGAATAATAATTTATTAAATCCGGGCCCGATTATATTTTATTTAATATAACAATAATAGAATAATATATTAAAAAGCCGATATTATAAATGTGGGGTTATAGCTTTTTTTAATTAATAAAAGAAAATATTTAATTATATACTTTATAACGTTTCGTTTTTATACGAAACGTTTATAATATTTATAATATCTTTTTCCTTATTATAATATTAAGATTATAAATCTAAAATTTACCAAATTAAATTAAATATAACAATCGATAGAAATATGATAAATTTTAATTTCCGATACCAGCAGAAAAAGGATAATATATCCGATATTAATTAATAAAATATAAACTCTTTTTTTACTATAGCCAGGTACGGTTTACGTATGAATAATTATAAACGGTATACGTGATATTAACCGCGATACCGGTAATAAACGTTTAATAAGATCAGAAAAAGTATTATATTCGTATTAATAACAAGATAATAATATATAGAGATACTAATAGGTTTTTTAACGGAAGGTTCGTATAATAATATATTACCGAAATCCAGCCCGCGTTTAGGAACTTACCGCGTTAACTCGGTGATATATTTGGAAAAAGTTCGCGATTAAAAATTATTAGTTCGAAAACCGAAAGTTGGCCGAAATTCAGGACGGTTTTTAATAATACCGCATTTTTAAAATAATAAACCTTTAAGATATAACGGATTATTTCCGGAATATTTATATCGATCGTTTTTATTATTATATAAAATATTAATAAGATTATTTTAATAAGTTTAAATACGTTATTAACGAATGGTTAGTTTTGACGTTTGATAACGGTAAATTGATTTTGTTGAAAAATATTTAAAAAGCATTTATTTTATTAAGTCTCTTATAAATATTTTAATAAAACGATATCGAATCCGGTAATTAATCACTTATTAATACCGTTAAAGGCCGGATGTCTTTAATAATAACGGGATATATTATCGTTAATCTTTTTAAAAAAAAAGTTCGGATATTATAATTCCTTTGAAAATTTGCCGTTCGAGTAATTAAAAAAGATTATTCGGAATAAAAGAAGTAAGCGTTACGAAAACTACTGCATACGAAATTATTATTAAGCGTTTTTTTATTAAGTTAGGTTATTATTTAAAAAAGAAATCGTATACGTAAAGATAATATTCGTTTAATAACGTAATAATTACAATTACCGGTTAAGAATCGGGAACGGCAACTATAACAGTTTCGATATATGTACGAAGCGTTACAGGTTTTCCAGTAATTACGTTACGTTCCGAAATCGGAATATTAAATATATTTATTTTGTAAACACGGTAACGTTTTAGAAAAGATTAAGCGTTAAGGTTTTAAACGATATTATTAACTTGATAACGGATTATTTGGCTTAAGGTATGAAGAATATTAAAAAGTATGTTAAAAAAACCTTTAATAGGGTTTTAGGCCTTTTTCGCCGTTTAATATATTTAATTTGCCGTATAAATAACGGAATATGATAAGGACGATAAGTTTAAAATGGAATTAAAAAATAATCATCCGGATAAAGAATAAATAAAAATTAAAAAACGAAAAGAGTTTATTGTAATTATATAAGGATTTATACAGAGAGAATATTATAACCTAAGTTATATTGTTAATTATACGATAAAAAATAAAGATTAAGTAAATTAAATGATAAATCTTCAAGTAAAATATTACTTTAAAATGAAAATATTTTTCAGACCAGATATAAAATCTTTTTAATGGGTACTAAAAAAGTTAATAAAAAAATAAAATGATGCGTAAAATATAAAGACAGAGGGTTTAATGTTTAAATATATATACGTCGGAAAAAGGATTAGTTTATAAAAGCCTGGCTTTTTTATAATATATATAACGCAATTGAGTTAATTAGGATAGAAAAGGGTTATTCTCTTAATCTTAAAAAGGGAATATTACGTTATATATATATATATATATATATGAATATAATATAATGGTTCCGGTATATGAAATAAGGATATTATATTAAATATTAAAGACGGTATAAAATAAAAATAAGATTATACCAGTTTGTTAAATAAGAAAAAGTAAAGGTTAAGATAAGTTTTGCGATATAAATATAAGACGATATTATAGATATAATAATAACTTTTTTATACATAATTCGAAAGATATTAATAAATAAATTTTTTTTTATTAATTAAAAAATATTTACGACTAATATAAAACGGGTGTTATATTTTGTTTAATAATAAATATAAAAAGTTCCGAGATTTTTATTTATTAAACAGCAAAATATTAACCGGAATAAATATTAATATTAAAGACTGAAAGTTAAATATAACCGGAAAAGTAAGTTTTTTAAAATAAAGGTAATAAACCGGTAAAATATAAATGGATTATTAATTAGACGAAAATTAATTAATAAAATAACTTCGTAAGGCTGGAAAAAGGCCGTTAAGATTCGTAAAACTTTATAAAACGGAATAAATATATTTTATTACGAAAATTATTTTAAAAGTTACGTCGGCATAATATTAAAAGCCGGTTTCGGAATCTCGAATTTTAAAGTAAAAGCGTGAAATTTATGTAATTACGGTAGTTTTATGTAAGAATACGAAACGTTCCTAAGCGAATTACCGTTATGAAAAATCCGTTTGTTTCGGAACATTTTAATTATTAAAAAATACGTAAATAATTATAATTACGAATGGTATTAAAATAAACGAACGACAATAAACGAATTCTTAATTTATTATTATCCGACGGGTAAAAGGTTCGCTTAAAAAATATCGATAGGTTATTAACATTATTAGAATTTTTATAAAGAGGATTTTTTTCTCGTTTACTAAACATAATATTTTAATAAATGCGGAAGCCGATAAATATGGGATTAATTAATACCGGCTATATTTACGACATCTTAAGAGAAAATATTCCTGAATACGCTATCGATTTACATACGTAATATATTAAGGATAAGAGAAGATATTTTAAAATTAACGAAGTATATATTATTATAATAAAAAGTATATTAAGAAATATGGGCTATATTAAATCCTATAAAATAATTATATAAGTTAAATTCTTTTTCGCATATTCTAAAGATAACAACGTTATATTAAGTCCCGAAGTTATTATTGCCGTAATAACGAATTTAAAAATCGTTAAAGTTATTTATTAATTTTTAAAAATTATAAAGAATATAACGGTAACGGTACGTTTATAATTAATTTCGGTACTATAGTTTTTATAAATCCTTTAATTAAAATTATATTCGACGTTATAAAGAAGCTTATTAACTTATTCGATAATTAAAAGTTTATAATAAATGTTATTAAATACAAAGCGTATTATTAAAAATACGAACGATAGAAATAATAAAAAGTTGGAAAAGAATAAGCAAAGTTTAATGGTAATACGTAATAGTTATGAATTAATAATTAAGTTAATAAACGAAAATCGAAATTAATTAAAAAAAGTTATAAATATTATATAAGGTATAAAATATGGCGAAAAAATAATAAACGTACGTAAAAGGTAATTTAAAGCCTAATTCGTTATTTTTAATATTTAATATATAAAGTGTTTTTTTTTAAACTTTAAAGTTATATATAAAATATATATTATTAATCATTACGGAAAATTTATAAATTGTGGATTTTAATAATACGGCTTTTAAATTAAAAGAAAACCAGGTTTTTATTAAGAAACCGATTATTCTTAAGGTTTATTCTTAAGGTTTATTCTTTAGGGTTTATTTTTTAAGGTTTATCTTTAAGGTTTACTGCAGCCAGCTGGTATAAGGTTCATCAAAGTCGAAGCTTATCAGCAATTATGCATGTAAGCCTCCTAAGCCGACATTAGTCGAGAAATTGTGTGCTTACGAGGGCCCAGCAGTCTGTTTTAAAGTAAGATTTTGTTTCAGAGTAAGGTTTTATAGATTTGAAATATATAATTTATTTTAACCGTAAAAACCATTAATTTGTTATCGTGTTCGAAAATACTAGGTATAATTTTTATCGTATAGATTATATGTATAATAATTTTCTGTATATTTGGCTCAGCTTAGAAAATAAGGGTTGAACCTTGATCGACCTTGCATATTAAGAAACCGAAAAAAGATTTATAATAATAAGATACAAAAGAAATACGGAAATTTTTATTTTATGTCATTATTTTATAAAAGGTAAATTAAAACGTAATGAAAAAAAAACGGTAAATAATAATTAGCTAAAAGGTATTATAAACAAAAAGGTTTATTAAAAAACCTTCCTTCGGCATAAGCATTACTAAGGATCGATTACTGCTATTTTCGTAAATTAAATCGTATCCGAAAATTAAGAGCCGAAGTCGATCCTTTGGGGATAGATTTTCTGGCTCGATGGTAATATCGATGGGTTTAACGCGTCCGGTAGCCTTGTGGGGATTTTGTACCGTAAAAGAGGTGGTCTTTTTGGAAATCCCACGGTTGCGGATTACCGGTATTATGTATTCGGAATTACGCGGCATGTTCAGCTGTTTTAATGAAGCTATGGGAATGATCAAGACTGGCGAGGGCTTGCATAGCCTTTTATGCGCACTTAAGGTTTACCATCAAGGTTTATCGTTAAGGTTTATTTTTAAGGTTTATTCTTAAGGTTTATCTTTAAGGTTTATTTTTAAGGTTTATCCTTAAGGTTTACTGCGACCATACGGAACTAGCCAGCTGGCATAAGGTTCATTAGAGTCGAAGCTTATCGGCAACCATTCTGCTTCAGAGTGAGGTTCTGCTTCAGAATGAAGTTCTATGGGACTGAGGTATATAATCTATTTTAACCGTAAAAACTATTAATTTTTTATCGCGTTCGAAAATACAGGGTGTAATATTTATCGTGTGGATTATATATGTAAGGAATTTTCTGTATATTAGGTTCAGCCTGGAAAATAAAGCTTGAACTTAGATCAACCTTGCATTAAAAAACCTAAATTAATTAAAATAAAATAAGGTTAATTTATTAAAAAAGAAATTAATTATGTAATTATTAAAAAAGAAAATATTCAAAAAAAGGTAATAAGTTAAGGCAAGATATAATTTCGCGGATAAAACCTTATTAATTAACATAAAAATAAGATTCTTGCTGGTAATAATTAATATTTTTTAATAAGAAATAAATTAAGAGTAAATATTTTATTAATTAAAACAAAGAAATACATTAGAATTTTGTATTAATTACTATAAAAAGAAAAGTTTGATAAAAGTTTATTAGTTATGGTAAATAAATTATACAGTAGACGATATTTAATTAATTAATATTTAAAAATAATTATGGTTAATAAATATATAATAATTAATACGGGAAAATAATAGTTTTAACATAATCGTTATATTTTGCGATTTTTTACTATTCGGTTTCCGAAACTGGTTTTATTCCGTAATATTCGTTTAATTATTATGCAAGTTTATCCAAGTTAATATTAATAGGAAAATTGGTATATAAAAATGGTTTTGTTCCGGAATATTTTATTAATTATTATACGAAAATGGTCCTAATTAGTAATATTTTATTATTTAATATAAAACATATCGGTATTTAGTAGCATTTTATTAATTAATATATATAAATAATGCAGTTCGGTACTACGGTAATAATTAGTATATAAAATTAATTCCGATGCGTATTATTTTATTAATTAATATACGAAACAGGTTGTATTTTATTATATTATATTAATTAATACATTAAATCGTTTTAATCGGTTAATATTCTATTACTTAAAAAAGAATATAATTATTAATTAAGGTTTTATTAATTAACGTAAAAAGATAGATAATAAACTCAGATTCTGTTAATTAATATATAAAAATAATTTTGTTTAGTAATGCTTTATTAATTAGTATATAAAAATCGGCATAAAGGTAAGGTTTTGCTTATTAATATTAGAACATCGGTATTTTAATAAGGTTTTATTAATTACTATACGATAATATTTTTAGTCGGAGAGGTTTTATTAATTTATATACGAAAATAGTTTATGGTTAGTAAAGTTTTATTAATTAGTATACGAAAATCGGTGTAAAGGTAAGTTTTTATTTATTAGTATACGAAAATAGTTTCGATCGGTAAGGTTTTATTAATTAATATACGAAAATAATTTATAATCGGTCAGTGTTTATTAATTAGTACTTAAAAATATAGCTATTTAATAACGCTTTATTAATTGATATATGAAAATATTGGTTTTTAATAAGGTTTTAATAATTAGCACGGAAAAATAAGCTACAAAACGATATTTTATTAATTAATGTCCGAAAATAAAGTTCTTATAAGCAGTATCTATTTAATTAATGGCCGAAATTAATTATGGAGCCATATTTTAAATCTTAATTAATATAAGACTATATATATTTCCTGCTGGACTTATTATTCTTAATATTATTTTACTTATTAGTATTAAGAAATCGATATTTATAAAATATTATATATTAATTAAGGGGTTAACTATTAAAAAGAGTTAAGAAAACCGTAAAAACCTTTTCGAGGTTAGTGTTAAAAGCACTTATATCTAAAATATTATTATTAATATAAACCGGACGATTTAGGTTTAATAATTAATTAATCTAATTAATTATTATACGTTATAAACGATAATGTAATAATATTATTAATTTTTAAATAATACGTTATACCGTTAGTGTAAGGGATAATCCTTAAAAACTTTTTATTTTATAATATTAAGATCAGGTTAAAAAACTAAAGACAACGTTTAACGCCTTAAGATTTAGGTTAATACTTTATAACAGGTCCAGGTTAACGAAATTAAAATTAAGCCTAAAAAATCCGAATCTTAAAATGAAAAAGGTAACGTTTAAAATTTCCTTATTTAAGTACGTATTTATTTCCGTTTTAAAAAGATTTTTAATAAAGCCCACCAAATTTTTACGGTTACTGTATTTTTTAAAATGGATATTTTAAGTTAATTCGAACTTATTCTACAGGATTATATGGAAAATGGAAAGTTAAACTAGCAGCAAATTATTAAACCCTTTTTCGAACATTACGTTAATTTTAAGGAAGAATTAAGGGCCAATTTCGGATATCTTAACCAAAAAGGGATTATTACGTAAAAGATTTTTGATTTAAAATAAAAGCAACCAGCGTTAAAATATACAATAACGTTTAAAAACTTTATAAATAAAATAAAATGGGTAAAAACAAATTAATAACCGAATTAATATTTTTTATAAAGGTTTAAAAGATACCGTTAAGAATAAAATTATTAAAATGGTACGATCTAGTATATTAAATAAATATATCGCAAAAGCCGTAAAAATCGATAATCTATAACAGGAACGAAAAGGTTAGTTTATCCCCAGGCCTATATTTTTAGAAACTAACCAAACTAGGAAACGCCATACGCTTTCCACTTACTATAAAAGGGCACCAGGACTTATGAAACTAAAGATAACCCGATAACGAAACCGATCCTAAGTCGACTATTATAATTCTGGCAAAATGGACCATTTTAGGAGCCAGTATAAGGTACCTAAAATATAACGTCTTAGTTAAATGCCGGTACCTAATAAGCGGTTAGGAAACAAAAACAAAAAGGTACTAACTTTCGCTATGGTTAAAACAAAACCCCCTAACCCTGCCTTAAAAATACGAAAAAGGTTAAGAAAAACTAAAACATTTTCCTAGGCCGTAATTATACGATAACGTACCGTTACAGCCGGTTCAACGATTACCTAATAATTTCGAAAACATAACGGTGGAAAGAGTTAATACCGGCGAAATTAATATCTTGCGTATAACAGAAAAAGCAATAACGATAGGAACAATAAAGTCTAAATAAATAGATTAAGAAGTACCAAAGTTAGGACGAAAACCTATATCCACAAAGGCCCGACCGATATAGAAAATTACATGCCATCTATTATATACAAGCCCATTACCCCCGATATCAAGAATAATAAAAGTACATCTAATAACGAATTAAGCGTATATATTAACAAGGGTTCGGTTTCATAAATCAAACTGTCGAAGATATTAAAAACTAAAGGTAATACCGATATTTACGTATTATGGCCACATAAGATATTATTAACATCCTTATAATAAAAAGGAATGAGCCAAGAAGAAAAAGTTGCCCCGAACAAAATTTTATATGCTACTGCGAATGGTATAATTATAAGCTGCAAAAAGGAGAGATATATCAGATATTTATAAAAGCTTTATAAAAGGTTATTATTAATTTACGATTTAAGTTATTATTTACCAGAAATCCTAATGAAAACTATAATTTATACGAAGAAATTTAAAAATAGGAAAAGAATATGATATAATACGACGCCTAATAGCAATAAAAATATTTCCCAAAGAAATCGATATATATCCGACGGAAAAGGTTTTACGCATAATTTTTTAAATTAAAAACTTGACTACGATACCGAATAAGTTAATTGAAAAAGATTTAAAGCATTAATTAAAAGAATTAAGAACGTATTAAAAATTTAAAGCTAAGCTTAAAAAATAAATATTATCTATAAGAAATTTATAAGTTAAAAAAGACGAAAAAAGTTAATATATATTTTTTTTTAAAAATTATATACGATAAAAAATAGTTTTACAATTAAAATACGAAGTAGGAAAAACACGGTATAAAGTTATAATAAACTGCAAAACCGACCCGAATTATATTAAACCGGAAGTAATTAATAATTTACGTTTACTATAAAAAATAAAGCCGAAATTTACGAAGTTAAAATTTTTAAAAGGTACCAAATTTACTCATACTAATAAATAAGTTAACCGTGAAATTAAATATGTCGAAACCTATATTTAAGAACGTAAATAAATTATTAGTTTCGATGTAATTTCGCTCCGGAATTACGACATACTTTTCGGAAAAGGATAGTTATATTAATATAATATCTTAATTACTTAGAAACCTGACCAGGTAAAGTTCGTTTTAATCTTTATTAATAAAAATAATTTAGAAAGAAGATTTTATTATTTAGCTAAAAACGACGATAATAGGTGTAGGTATCAGGATACGGCAAAAACCTTATTATGTAAAGGAATATAATATAAAAAAAATAGGACGAAATAAATACGTCCGACGCGTTGTGACCATAATTGAAATACGGTTATATAAAATAAACGACGATTTATAATATTAACCCAAAGGGATAAATGGAATAATTATAATATTATTATAGAACTATAAATATAAACGACTGTGTAAGAAATAAATCGAAATAAAATCATTGTATTATAATAAATAATTTTACGAAATAATTTTAAAGAATAATACAATAATTATCTTTTATTTTATATATAATTTAAACTAATAAGAACGATACGTATTACGAAAATACCACGTAAATAAGTGACGTAAAAGCTATATCCGGCGTTCCAAACTACTAATAAGGTACCTTATATTTTTCGTATTAAAAAAATTAAAAGTTACGATTAATAATTAATTGCCGACAATTAAAACGACGTTACGGTTAAGAATTACATAATTTTTCCATTAATTATTAAAATAAAGGCTCGCTTTTATAAAACCAGATAGTTTATTACCTTAAACCTACGAAATAGATATAAATTAATTCGTATTATATCAGAAAACGAATAGAAAATAGTTTTCAGGACCTAGTACGGGTCATACGAATACTTAATAATAACCTTTGGGCTTATTAATATATCTTTAATGTTCGGGAAGATGGTTAAACACGAAATACTTAAATATCTTAATGTATTTATTATCTATTATTTCGATAATATTTTTATTTACTTAATTTCGGAAAAGAAATATGAAAAATACGTCCATAAGGTTTTTGAGATTTTATAAAACATTAACCTTTTAGTTAATCCCGAGGAAAACGAATTCCATAAATAAAAAGTATTATATTTAAAATACGTTATTGCTTCCGGATATATTAGAATATACTTTTAAAAAATAACAGTAATTTAAAAAGAAAAGGTATTTATTATAATTACCGCAATCTAAAGTTTTCCTTACATTTACCAATTATTACCGGAGGTTTATTTATGACTTTAACAAAATTGCGATATTTTTATCCAACGTAATTAAAAAAGGAAGTTAAATTCTAGTAAAGAGTAGAAATAAAAAAAGCCTTTTAAAGGATTTAAAGGGGAATTATTAGCGAGCTAATATTAATTATATATAATTTAAGTCGTCTTATGAAGCTAAAAACTAACATTTCGGATTATATATTAAGCCTATTAATCAGATATAAATATATAACGTAACCTACACCTTATTCGTTTTATTTTTATAAATTAAAGGGAATTAAGTTAAATTACGTTATCTTAAATAAGAAATTCTTACCTATCGTTAACGCTTTTAAGGAATTTAAATATTATCTTAAGGGAAATTTATATCAGGTTAAAATATATATAGATTATAAAAACCTTACCCGGGTTATTATTACCCGAAACCTAAGAGGACGATAATTCCGTTATATAAAATACCTTTCGGAATTTAACTTTATTATTATTTACAGAAAGGGATCGGAAGATGGCAAAACGGACGCCCTTAATAGACTACCAGATTTAAACAAAAAGACCTTGAGATCCTATACCAGGTCTTCGACCTAATAAAAAAGATATATAAAGTTACGACAAATTAAAAGAATCAGGAAAATAATATCCAACTTATATCAAAAGTTTAAATAATATAACAATTAAATATTAAAAAAAGAAAAAACAGATAAAACCTAAGTATAAAAGAGATATTAAAAAAGTTTAAGACGTGAAATATACGAATATCATCTATATGGATACCCTAAAGTCTACATTACCGTAAAGCGGTTATAGCGTACATATTATTTTCTTGAAAGAAAATTAATAATAAAAAGAGTTTTGTAAAAATATAACCTATGCAACAAAATAAAAACACGATGCCATAAATGATACGGAGAATTATAATTATTACCGGTCGCAGAACGACCATAAAATTTAGTTACTTTTAACGTTATTGCTAAATTACTATTATCAGAGAACCTAGTACTAGGTATATATTACGATAATATCTTTAGAATCGTAAATCGATTTATAAGACTTTCTTATTTTTAATTATTTAACGAAAATATAAACGTAAAATAATTAACGTACTTTTCTTTTAAATACTGTAATAATATATATAATCTCTTAATAAAAATAATATCTAATAAATGTATTATATTTACTTAAAAATTTTAGTAACGCTTTATAATATAACTAGGGCTAAAATATAAGTTTTTAAACGCCTTTAAACTAAAAACGGGTAATTAAACAGAAAAAATTAACCAAACGCTTAAAACTTACTTATAGTATTATATTAACTAGAGATAAAATAATTAGGTCGAAAGGTTATTAATAACCTGGTTAACTTATAATACGAATTATTACGAAACTATTAAAAAATAGTAAATAACGTGAATTTTAATTTTACGTTAAATGTTTTCCGAAATTTATAAAGAATAAGGATAATTAATGCCGAAGGAATTTTTACTTTAATATAACTTAGATAATTATATTTAAAAATAAAAACAAAACTTAAATTCGGACGTATTTAAATACAAAAGTATTTTAAACTAAAGAAAGTTAATGAATTAACCTTTTAAAAAAATTGGTTTATTTAGTTACAAAAAATATTTAAACTTAATAACCAATCAAAAAACTTAATTTTAAATATATCGGATTCTGTAAGGTTATAATGAGAATCTTAAAAATAAATACTAACTAGAATTACGTCTTAAAATTAAGTTCCATCCCGTTTTTTACATCTTTTTGTTAAATTTAACAATAAACAGGATTTAAATCCATACGGGATAAAAAAAAGTTAACATAAGACGTATTAATATAAAAGGTTCAAAAAGTCCTTAATATCAAAAAAAGGATGGTGAAGAGTAATACATAGTTAAATAAAAGAATTGCCGAAAATTAAAAAATATATAAGAATCTATAAAAACCTTATGAAAGCTTAACGCCTCTTAAAAAATTTCTACTAATAAGGTTAAAGAACTTAAAAATAACATTCTAATTTACGTTATCGAACTGCGCCGGATTAAAGGCGGAGTTAACCCAGTTAGCCGTTTATATTTCGGCTTTAAATTATTCTTATTATTTCAGTTCGTCTAAATCCTTTATCTTATAACGAACCATTTTAGCAGCCTTTTTACGTAATATTTTTCCCTATTTACGAAAACGCTGCAAACGGGTTAACGCCTTAAAAAAATATGGCGGTATGTCTTTTCTCTTTTTTAATTCGATTTTTCTTTCAGAAAATACGTAATATTACTTACAAATCTATATTACCAAAATTACAATAAATATATTTCTTTTCGTCGTAAAGATTATAGCGGGATTTTCCTTTTACAACGATATAATCAAAACGATTAATACGGAAACAAACCGAATAGTAATGTATATTTATACTAAATTTATTAATAAAAAGAACGAGGTTTTTATAACGATCCGGATCGAGATTAACCTTTATTTTTCTTATTATTAAGGATACGACCGGATATAACGACGTATAACGAACTTGTCATACATTTACCTAGAGGTATAAGCAGTATCTAAAATGGGGTCTTAATTTGCATGTAATAATAGCATAATAAATGAATTGTTCGTTAAAAAGATTTGTAAATTTTTTTAAATCAGAAAAAGATAGTTTTAATTAAAAACTTAGATTAATAGCTAAAGAACGAAATTAAATAAGCACTATCTACATAGGAAACCGTCCGTTATATATCCATCCTGAATTTATTAAGTATGTTATGGATTTGTATAATTTGTGTGATTTATGTGATTTATGTGATTTGTATGATTTGTGTGATTTGTGTGATTTGTGTGATTTGTGTGATTTGTGTGATTTGTGTGATTTGCGTGATTTGTGTGATTTGTATGATTTGCATGATCTGGTCCCAGATTACCCAGATCCTCCAAATTACTTTAACTTTGGCGCGGGGAAAGATAAGTTTTCCTAATCTAAAGATTAGCCGTGAGGAATCTATACCAGCCTTTAAAAGTAAGTTTCTTTAAAGATAGGAACACTCGTTTTTATATTACAATACCATATTCCCTTTTCAGGGATCTTTATCCTGCAAATAAGAATCGTAGGTGGCCTTTTTATTTTGTTAAAAGGGTTTCCCTAACTTTTTAACTAATTTTATTTTAAAAAGTCGAATTAAAAAAAACGAAAAAGAAAGTTACGTATAAAGTAACGTAATTTTCGTATTATTTAGGTTAAAATAATTGAGAATTTTAAGGTTAAGGCCTTTTTTATTTAAATTATATTCGTTTTGGCGAATTTAAATTTATAAATCTTTTTAACTATTCGAACTGTAATTATTATATTCGTTCCTAAGGTTTATTTTATAACGTTTAAACTATAAAGTTTTTTTAAAAAAATAAACGAAAGGTAATAACGTTTATAAAGGGATAACGTATTTTAAACGATGGATTTTTGGCGTACTAGGAAATTATAAAACAAGAACGTCGCCAGTAAAAAAAACATTTAATAGAAATTATTAAAAGGCTAAAACGGTTACGTTTTTAACAGGACCTTTTTTTTTTAAAAAAAAGGGGGCTTTAAAATGTTAAAGGAAGGTTTAAAGTTAGGTTATTTAAAAAAATGGAAAAGGTTAGAAAAGGAATAAAGTCGCGTAAAAACGGAGCAGGTTCAGCTGGCTTCCGAAACAAACGCTATAACGGAGGCGCCCTTTTTCGATTAGAACGCCGTAAGCTTGGATTTGGACGGGGACCGTTATCGCCTACGACTTTGGCCGTATTCGAAACGGTCGGTTAAGATTTTATCGATAGAAATTTTAATTAGGTTTATCGTATTTGTTAAGTACTTAAATGGTTTTTATATGTTATCTTTAAATAGGTAATTTATTTCCTTAATTAAATATTAGATTTTATCTTTAATTATTTTACAATTTAATAATTTCTCGCTTTCGTATTTATTAATACTTTTGCGATTTCGAGATTCTTTTTTAATAAGGCGTTTATTAGGGCTAATTTTAATAAGAAAATATGGAATATAAGGTATATTCTCATGGTTACAAGTAATAATAATTTGTAATTAATTTTCGAAATAAAATTTTTATTTTAAATAAGCTAAACTTTTTAAACTTAAGATTATCGTTAAGCTTTCCTGTCCCAATTTATAAAACATTTAACGTTACGTTGCATTTTAAACGTAATAATAAAAATTTATTTTCCTTCGTTAAAATTAGTTTTTTTAAATTTCTATTTTATCATAAAATTAAATTATTACTTCCTATAAAAATTATAATTTTGTTTAAAGTCGGGCTTATATTATTTTAATTTCTGTTATTATTATTTCGATTCGAAACGTTATCGTTATAATAGCCGTTATTTTATATATTAATTATTTTGGTTTTTAAATTATTACTTTTTTTATATAGTTATATAAGCTAATATATTTATATATTTGTTAACGGACGTTTATACGGTTATTTATCTAAGTGATAAAAATTTTACTTTATTATTTTATTAATAAATAATATAATTTCGAAAATATTATTTTAAAGTTTGATTTAATCGTTTCATTTACTTGTTTGTTTTAGGGTAATAAGTTATTAAAAGATTTAATTTAATATTAATTTATTTAAAAGGGTTAGTACCGAATTTAAATGTAAAAAAGTTATTTCTGTTAAAAATAAATCTTTTTAATATTCCGTACTTATTAAAATAATATCCAATAAAAACGTACGTTAATTATTTTGCCGTTACGTTCTTTATAATGTAAAAAATATTTGTATTTGGTAACTTTATTCATAATTATGTATATTTTAATATGTTTAATTTTAGTATTCAGCTTTTTTAATATCAGGAAATTAATAATAATATCTTAAATTATAGGATTCTATATGTTATTAAATATGTTTATAGGTTAATACAATTTATACGGCTTATAACAAGTTATTTTAATGTTTTTATAAATATTATATTGTTTAATTATTTATTAAATTATTTAGGAGAGTTGTAAAAAGTCATATATTTTTAAATAATCCTTTAATAATTTTAAATATCTTTTAATATTTACGTAAAGGGCTTTTATGGAATTCTTTAACTAATTTTTTGCGGTGTTAATAAGGGATGTAAACTTTGCCGTAAAATAAAAATTGGTTCTTATTATCTCCTTTTAGTTATTTAATTCCTTTTTATTCCTTCGGGTTATAAGAACTTTTAAATTAGGTAAATTTGTTTAAAATCGGCTGCTTTAGGGTTCTATATAACTCTATTATTTTATCGTTTTTGCGATATAATATTTCTATATAACGTTCGGAAATATTTAAATCGGAATTTCTTATTTAACTTAAGATATTTATTTAAATATTCTTTTAATTTTTAATATAATAAGTTTTGTCGTTAGATTTAAATAAGAAAATCATTTAATTTTTATAACGTTTATTTAGTTTTTAGGTTATTATAAATTAGGTAAAACTTTTATAATTTAAATAAATATTAAATAACTTTTTCGTTTTATTAAGGAAAGGTTTTTACTTTTTAAGTATTAAAATAATCGTTAATAATTCCTTATCGTAAATACAATATTTAAGTTTTACGTTTTTAAAAGTTTTAAAACCGGGGTATTATTTTGCGTTATTTTTTAGTTACTTTGAAATTACTTGAAAGGCATAATCTAACGCGTTTGTTTTAAGTCTTTCTTTTATAATTTGGTCGCTTTATTACCGGGGCGCTAACTATTTTATCCTTAATATTTAAAAAAAAATCTTTTTTACTATCTTTGAAAGTTCGAATATTTTTTTAATATAATGTTTGGAATGAAGTTTACTTAAAGGATTAGAAAGTTTGTTATAATTTTTAATTAAGGGTTGTACGTACCTGTTAAACACAAAAATTAACAGATGGTAGTAATAATAGTTTTATTTAGGATTCGTTAGGTTTTAATAATTTTGAATTTATAATTTTAAATCTGAATTGGTTTAATGATAATGATAAAATTTAAGAAATTTAACTTTTAGGTATATGAAACGTTTTTTTGACGTTTATTATTAAGTTAACCTTTTTAAACGTTTCTAGGATTTAAGTAACGGATTCTTTATATTTTCTTAAGGTTTTTAAGTAAATAAAAATATTGTTTAAGTAAACGAATATAAATTTGTTTAGGTATATCCGGTGGATAATGGTAAGTATGTACTAAAAGCTAGCTTGAGTATTGGTTGGCCTTTGTTGTATAATTTTATCTTCGTAATATCCATAAATAATCCTAAAAGCGGTTTTTTATTTTTCGCCTTTAATTATACGGATTGGGTAATAACCGTTTGGTAAATTTAAGGCGGTAAATTATTTGGTTTTGTTAATATTTTCCTTTATAGTATTTTTAAGCGTTAAGAAATACCCATTTTTAATAATATTATTATTTAATTATCGGTATATGTAAATTTGTCGGTATATTAAAGTCCTATCCTTACAAATCTTAATTTTAAAAATTTTTATTTTTGGTATTATTATAACTAGATATCTTGCAGGTAATTTATATTTTTAAATATAACCTTTTTGAAGGCTACGTTAAAGAAATTTTAAACGTTTTTTTTTCAGGTTTATGTTAAAAATTTGGCAAAGTTTTAAATAATATACTTTTTTAATAAAAATTTCATAATTTTATTAATTATAATTAATTAATTTTTCCTGTGTTCATTTTCTAAATCGCTTCTTAAATCGTTAGCATTTAAAGGGTATCGTTATCCTTAGATTAAGAATCCTGGCTTTTTGATGGTATAATAGATTATATAAATCTTTTTTATATAAGGTTATTTTAAGAAAGTATTTAATCTTTCCAGTTACTATATGGATTATTAAAACGAAATTACCGTGTTTTTAAAATAATATCGTATTTTAAGATATTAACGATGTCGAAAATAACCCTTTTTTAGTATTTTTATATTTGGATTACGAATCTTTTAGTTTTTTAGAAAATTCGATTATTATCGTAAGTAGATAGGTTGTTATGGACTGTCCGTAATTTGTATAATTATTACTTATATTTCCAAAAGATCTAGTACTTTTCGGTTACCCTGGAAAAATTAAAGTTTCCTTTTGTTCCGGAATCGATTATGGCGATAAATATTTTATTTTTGTAATAAATGGGGATTTTAATCTGGTTTCGTATTTTCTCTTTGTTATATATAAGGTTTTATATATAAGGGCTTTTTGGTACCTTATTTTCGAAAACCTTTATAAATTTTTGATTAATATATTTTGGGGACTAGAAGACGTTTTTATTTGCGTACTTTCCTAGTCGCATATTTGTTATAGTGGTCGTTTATACATTTATATTTTTTTTATTATCGTATTAGCATTTAAAGGTGGTTATTCTTTTTAGTTTTTTTCTGGTTTCTATAGTTTTCGAATTAGGGGGTCGTTAAGGCAAATTTTAGAAAGGGATATTTTTATCGTTAAAAGTTCGTATTTGATATAAATATCGGTAAATAATATAAATATCTTCACGTTATGTCCTTTCGGTATTGTTTTAATTTAAGGTATAAGTAATAAAGCCTAGTGTAGTTTTGTTATTAGGGGTTTTTTGTATATTTGCATTTATGATCTGGTCTTGCAAGCGGTTTTTCGTTATATTTTAACTAAAAGTCGTTATTTCTTTTACCGCTTAAATCGATAGAGTAATTATAATTCGGGCAAATAGGAGGATATAAAGATTTAGAATTATTTACTAGAGGTTTTAAGTATACCGTATATTTTAATAACTTATAAAGCTTTAAGGATAACTATTTATAATGGGTCCCGAAATCTTTTCGTAATTAAGTACCTTGGTCGTATATTTTATACTTTTATATATCGAGGTAGTAAGTATATCCTAACGCAATAGTTATTTTGGAAGCTATTTGTCCTGGATAGTACTTGTAAGCTTTAACCGTAATAGCTTTGCAAATAATATAATTTTTATATTCTAGGTCGTCGTTTTTAGCCCTGTTAATCGTAATAATAATAAATTTCTAATCGGCGGAAATAAGGCTTACTTCCTTTTATTCTTTTCCTCGCTATCTATTTCTTGCTCGGCCGCGCGGACCTTTTTCCTAGGCTGCGGAATTCTTTTTCTCTTTCAGTTTCGGGGTAAAAAGTAATATTTGCTTTTAAAATGGCCCTTTTTACCATAATTAAACTATTTAACTTTCAACTTATTTTTTTTAAACTGTTTCGAAACGGTATTAGTTTTATTATAGACTTTATTCTTTATTTCCTTTTTTTATTAAAATGTTTATCGTTACTTCGTCTACCGGTTTCTTTTTTCTTAACGTACCGATTAAAAATACGTCTGTCGGCGATGATAACCTTATTAGGAATAACGTCGGAGGATCTAAAAATAATATTTCAGTTTACCTTATCGAATTGTAAAAGGTCGAAACCGGGGTTAATTCAGTTGGCCGTTTGTATTTCGGCCTTAAACTGTTTTTGCCTTTCCAGTTTATCTAAATTCTTTATCCTATGACGAACCATTTTAACAGCCTTTTTACGTAATATTTTTTCCTATTTACGAAAACCTTATATACGTGCTAATACCTTAAAAAGCAACGTTTCAGTATTTCTTTTCTTTTTTAATTCGATCCATTTTTCGAAAAATACGAAATATCGCTTACGAATCCATACTAGTCAAATCGTAATAGGTATATTTTTTTTCGATCTAGAAACTATAACGGGATTTGCTTTTTACCATGATATAATTAAAACAATTAAGGCGAAAATAAACTGAGTAATGAAATATATTTATACCGAATTTATTAGTAAACAGAATAAGGTTTTTATAACGATCCGGGTCGGGATCAGCTTTTTTTTTTTTTACTTTTAAAAATACAGCCGGACATTACGACGAATAATAACATAAAAAATTAAAAAATTAAAAAATTGTTATTTACTATGTAAAAAAATTTTAAGGGTAAAAATTATAAAGGAAAGAAATCGTATTATGGCCCAGTTAACCTTAATTACCTTAAACGGCCGGAATTATAATAGGATAAACCCCGATCGTTATTTTAAGATTACGTAATTAACGGTAATCGAACGGAATCGGTTCGATTACCTTCGACCAAATAGTAAATAATCGAACGGAATTTATTTAACCATTTTCAACCAAACAATAAATGGTTAAATATAATTTATTCAATTACGTTTAATTATAAAAATTAAAAAAATATATATACGTATATTATTTCTTATAATTTAAATAATACCAACTTATAATATAACTTAATTACCTAAATTACCTTTAATATTTGCTATTACCAAACGTAACTATATTTTTAATTTATTACTTAAATTCCTATAATATTATTGCTAACATAAACCGTACGACTTAGGTTTAATAGTTGGTTAAGCCAGTTAGCCGTCACAGATCTGGATCGGTTTCGGATGGACCTTATTTACTGATAATTCCAGCGTAATAAACGCTAGCAAGGTCTGCGATGGCCTTATTAAGGGGTATATCGGATATAAGGGATTATGGTCGGAAGGAATCGGGCCGTTTGTTACGTTAATGGATAAAGGAAACAGGGGTAACAGTTAATTTATATAAGGGATTAATTCCCTAAGACCCTGAAAAAGATAGTTAGCTGTTATCATCATCAACAATCGATATACGGATAAAGCTGCAACGAGGATACTCATATTTCGTGGTCTTAGACTGTTTGACATAAGCTTAGAAAAAGTAAGCTATGTTTAACATCACTCTTTATATAGGCGACTGCCGGTCTATAGCATAGCCTTAGGCCCCGCAATCTCGTACCTCTCTGTTTTCATTCACGGATCTAAGCGATCTTCTTGAATAGCTTCGGAAGCTAAAGCTGGAATCCCCGCTTTAGTATATATATATGAAAAGAAAGCGGGGAGATCGAATCTATGCACCATGGCTTTGCCACCGTACTCTAGCTTCAGGTTTTGATGGCAATAACAGTAACACCACCACCAAACATGGATCAGGTGCTCCTTAACTACTGCCCTCGCCCTTTTCCATTCATGTTCCATTGTAGATCAAGATTTAGGTGCTATCCCCCTCCCCCTCCCCCTCTTCAATTCGAGCAGTTTGGCAACGACCCGCCTCCTAGTCGCAGGATACACAAACATGGAAGGAGAATGCGATAGGTACGGGCCGGTAACAATACACGAATCTGCTCTCATAGGACGCGGCGGCCTACAGGCGACATGTCGCAGGCATATGTGCTGTCTCAGCCTGCGTAATTGCCGTACGCGACATATTGTACAAATCGGGTCCACTTAGTTTCCGAACACCTTAAAATAATACGAAAAATACTTATAAAACCACAACACCTTAATAAAAATAAATATAAAAATAGACTAGTATATATTAAAATTAGGGGATTTAAATTAACTTATTAAATAATATTTTTTTCTAAGTATTCCTGGGTAAAAACATATTTAAGCGATAAAAATTTTATATACGAAAAGAAAAATATAAAACATTGCTTATTTTTAATATATATAAAAAAAGCAATATAATTATCTTAAATAAGATTTAAAGCTATATAAGATTTAAAAGTTTCGTTTTAATTAAACGTTATTTAATATTTTATTTATTTCTTTAAAGTCTGAATATAAAATAGCGGTTTTTGATAAAAATTAAATATAATTTATTAAAATTATTACATAATTTTATGAAATTTATTATATGATTTTATAACGTTATAAGGTATTACCTTTTTAAATTATGCGGTTATAACTTTAAAACTAAAAAAGTTTAATATTTTTACGCTTAATATTAAAATAAATAATTAAAATTTATATTATACGACTAAATTAAAAAGATAAAGAAATTTATTATTTCTTTTTATTATATAATCGAATAATCATATGCATTTTTATATTAAAAGTTTATATAAGTAATAAACATATATTATTTTTTTATCTTATATATATATTTATTTTAAGAATTTTTAAAATTTTTCTAAGTATTATTTTATTATAAATTTTTCGTTTTTCGGTTAATTATATATATAATTATCTGTATTAAAATTTACCAGTTTATATAACGTGTAGGTGTTGTGTTGTGGATTTTTAAACATCTTAATATGATCAAATTTGCTGTTCGGAAACTAAGTGGACCCGATTTGTACAACCCTCCAGCTAAACTAAGATTTTGCGACTTCGAGAGACTTTAACGGTCCACTTTAGACCCCTGAGTGATCCAATTTAGTCATGTGTCCTATGGAAGGACGTGGAGTGAAGCGTTGCTCCCCCATCTCAACCTCAACTTCTTCCCCGCTCTCGGTCATATATCATCTCCCGATCCCAGGGTCTTCGGCCCGATGATCGCCGGTATGAGTCTCATCACCTAAGCAACCTTGGCCCTTAGCGGCGTTCCCGATCCTGGTAAATTCCCGGTCCAAGCCTTAATAATCCCAGACCCCCGGACCCTTCCAGTGTAGAATTGGAACCAGAGGCGGTCAGCGAACGAAATGTTTCCCCTTCGTAATAGCAAGGAAGCTGAGTCGTGATTATCAACCGATAGCTAGTAAACAAAACCAAAGGACGTTCACGGGCTTCAAATGAAACGCCGCTCGATTGCTTCCCCAGATTTATTCCAGGTTTCCCCGCGTTTTGAGTCCACCGTCACGCCTATAAGTAGCCACAATACCTGACCAAGCACCTGTTAGCGAGTTTTTGCAAGGCGAGCACCCGACTCTGCGCTAATACCATCTGTGCTTGCCTCTCTGCCCCTAAACATCCTCGTCCAATATGGCGGCGACCACTACGACGCAGCGATCATCCGAACACGTCGAAGAAAAGCCAACTGCCGGTTCTACAGACAGTGTGATAATGGACGAGAAACCGGCCGCCACCGAAGGTGAGGTCGTCGACTACACCGGGACAAGGAAAAAGACGGACCCGGTAGAGATCGCCCTCGTTCGGAAGCTAGACTGGCGCATCATGGTTGGTTTGGCACGCGTGTCTACATCGAGTACCCACACCCCACTGATGGTATTCTAGCCCACGTTATGCATCATGTACTTCCTTAACTACGTCGACCGAAACGCGATTGCCCAGGCCCGACTCAACGGGTTGGAAGAGGATTTGAATAGTAAGCAGCTTCTGTCAACTTTAGGTTTACTTTTGGGTGTCACAAAGACCAATGGCTGACTAACGGTGCTTTAGTGACCGGCTCTCAGTTTAATACGACCGTCAGCATGTATGGGGCATCCTCATAAGCAAGAAGCTTGTACGAGCGGAGATTAACCATTGATACAGTCTTTTCGTCGGCTATGTGCTCATGCAAATACCATCGAACATGCTCATCACGCGGATCCGACCCGGCATCTATATGAGTGGTTGGAGTAGGTAACTTGTCCCTAGAACTCTGCCATATCCCCCTCTCTTCTCTGTCATTTCGACGAGAATATCCCTTCATGGGGCTCATCAGCATGGGCTGGTCCTTTTGGCGGTTATCGGCTATCGGCTGGCTGACCAGATAAACCTGCCACAGTGCTTGTATGGGCCGCCGTATCTGCCTGTACGGCGTTGGTTCATAATTTCGGCGGTTTGGTTGCCTGCAGGTTCATGCTTGGCATTACGGAAGCGCCGGTATGTAAGATCGCTGGAAACGATTCATTTCGCGATATACTGCTGACGCTGTAGAAGTTCTACCCTGGGGCGACCTATATGCTGTCCATATTCTACACACGGAAAGGTGCGCTTTCTTAAGATACCTGAGAGCACTATGTACTATTAGGATGGGTCACACATACTGATGTCCTTTCTCCACGATAGAGGTCGCATCCCGGATTGCCATCCTGTATTGCGCGCAGATCCTGGCTACAGGCGTTTCCGGGTTGATCGCTGCGGGGATCTTCGAGGGCATGCATGGTCTTTCAGGCTTGACAGGCTGGCGATGGCTCTTTATCGTTGAGGGAGCAGTAACAGCATTAGTGGCCCTTTTCGGATTCTTTCTGCTACCTAACACGCCGCTGACGACCCACTGGCTGAAGGCGGAGGAGCGTGAACTCGCCCATGCGCGTATGGAGCGTGACAAGCTCGGCGATTCACTTGAGCAGGCCAGCACCATGGAAGGTCTGAAGCAGGCCGCGAAGGATAAGCGAACGTAAGTTCATATTCGGGGTTCGGTATATTACCAGCGTCGGTCTCCGGCGATCGTGTTCGGCCCAGGGCGTTCTCGCCGCTTTCCATGTTCGACTTGAACATTGGCTGATCACCATCCGCAGTTGGCTATTTTGTCTCATGCAGAACTTCCACCTGTCCGCTTGCTCGTAAGTGCACTTGCCGTGGACGTTCCCTTATGCCCTTTCAAGTTGCTGACCGACCCTTGCAGGTTTAACTCCTTTTTCCCAACGTAAGAAACCGTCCTGCCCTGCCCAGGGCTGTTGCCCCTGTGCGTAATGTTCATGGTTGAGTTTGAACTGACCCGAAATTGCAGTGTCGTCAAAACCCTGGGATTCAATACTACTATTACACTCGTCTTGGCGTGTCCCCCTTTCCTCTTTGCCGGCGCTGCTGGCATTCTGTGGGGTAAGTGGGAGAACGTTTTGGTGATCGTGTATCAGTTGACTAACAAGACGCGAAGGCTGGAGTTCCGGGAGATACCACGAGCGCACGCTGCATATTACGGCGGGCCTGTCCATTGCCATTGTTGGATTCGCGGTAGCTGCCAGTACGCTTAACACTGCGGCACGATACATCGCCTGCTTCATATTCGCCATGGGGGCTTATAGCGTCAGTAAGTCGGCCCCAACCCCCTCGTTTTCTGCTTGCCACTACTGGCCGATGATCACGGACTGAGGACCCCCGGAATGTACACCTCATCCGTACAATCTAAGCGTCCCCCCTTCTGTTTGAGACTTGTGGCTGACCTCGGGTTCAAAGATTCTGTTATCATCGGCTGGGCATCGTCGACTCTGAGCCAGACCAAGGAAAAGAAAGCGGTAAGTTCGGGCCGGTGATGATAGGTCAAAATCCCGACCATGCTAATGTGCATGAAATAGGTGGTGCTCGCAATGACTAACGTCGGAGGCCAAATTGGATATATTTATGGTGCATATCTATGGCCTAACTCTGACTCGCCACGGTAAGTCGATCCTTATGGCACATGCCCTCTTTGTCCGTATCAACTCTGGTTGTTTCCGTTTGACGTTTGAGCCACTCGGGTGATCCAACCTACCAGCGAAAAGGGAAAGAAGATAGTGGCTGACTTTGACCACTGTAGATACGGGATTGGATTTGGCGCATCTGCCGGATTCGCACTGTTGTCGATCGCTTGCGCCTGGGCCATTCGGGTCCTGTTAATAAAGGAGAACAGGAAGATCCGGGCTTCGACCACGGAAAATGTCAACCTGTACGGTTATTAATCAGCCTAAGTCGGCAACGCGACATTCTGAGACAGTACACGCATGGCTTCAGGTTAACCCTTGGTTTAACTCCACTAGCTGCCAAGGTCGGGCCAGTCCAAGCGATGGCTGAAACTTTTAGATTAATTTGGCCGATGACAGGGCCCTCACTTCGTAATAGGCAGTCTACAGAATAACAGCGTTGCGAAACGGTTACCAGGCACTAACCAAAGCCTAATAGTCATGTTCAAACCGTGTCAAGATCGAAGACGATGCATATGGCCTACATCAACTACACCTAGAGGATGGAGCCAGAAACTACAGGGCGATATACAAGCCTACCACTCGGACACACTGAGCCCACAGGGACTTTGTGTTTACGACGGTAATAATAATGATGATGACGGCCCTGACAGACCAAGTCTGCTGGATTGCTTCCGCTTGGTTACGATAGACCATACCACTAAAGGGTTCGGGACAACCCGGCCCCCTCCTCTTAAGACACTAACGTAGGCATACTGTTGTTGGCTGGCTGTCATCTATGTACATTCATATCGTTGCCATTATGTTTCTAAACTTATAAAGGTTCCTTTATAAGGAGATTCGAATAAGCACAGCGTTTTATTACTTCGATTGTATAATCGACTATAATCGTTGGCCAGGCACGAGATATTGAATATTATAGAAGACTTACCCGGGGCGGACTCTGCTATCCGGAGGAGCTTACCTACTGACACTTGATCACCGCGAATGCCCCTAATCACCGGCCATTCCCATTCATATTCCGCGGCACGTGCAAGAATGTTGCCTACGTCATGGACGGACGTGTAGGGTATCTCGTCAGCTAGTGGACCTTCAACCCCGGTAGCCTGCAGCGTCTTGGGGTCGATTTGCAGGGTATCGTGGTGACATGTTTTGGTACCATATGGAGATGACCAAGGTAGTTCATGGAGGCGCCAGGCTGAAATCTAGTGTATTCGAGGACATTGTAGAGCCTATTCAGCTCCTGGGCTTCCATATCAACGGCAAAAAGCGATTGTATTGCCTAAGTTACTCTTTTCTATTTGTTGAGATTTTGCAGGCAGTGACTTATCTCGCCCTTGCCGGTGTACCACGGAATGAGGACGGTCGAAGTGTCCAGCTTGGTACCGCTAGCCTTAAGTCAAAATCACATTGTTGTCTTCCGTCTAACTATGGCCTTTAGCAGAGGGTTTAATGAATGCATCCGCTGGCAATTCGGATGGCCGGTACCGTCCGACGCCAGCTTCCAACCCTGTATGATAAGCCGCTTCTGTGTTTCGCTCCCAGGGCCGAGGTGGACGGGGAAGAAGCATAGTACAGGATGCAGGCGTTTCACTAACCGGGCTAGTTCCGACTTGCCTTTATACGTCGTTTGCACCCATTGTATGCCCGGCAGCGAGGGAAACTGCCGGAGACTAGGGTTCCTGAGTCGGCTCCGCGTGTCGGCCCTTAAAAGTGTAAGACATTACCTTCCGGAGCAAGGTTACGATATCGTGTTACTAGGTTGTTACAGCTTGTCGAGACCTTCCCTAACCAGTTTTAAGATAATGAATTAGCTCTGAAGTAAAACAAACATATGCGTTAGCGTGTCAGGAGCAAAGCTCGGGATACGCGGAACCTTCTGGATAGGGGTCCTACGGCCATATATAGGGGGCCTTTTCCCTCAAATAATTAAGGAGGGCCGGCGTTAATGGTCGCCTTTAATATTACCTCAAGGCTGTTCCTGTCTTTTACTATATGCTACCTAATACCCCTGGCATAGCGTGGAGCTAAAATAACGTACAGCTTATAGTTCCGGTAAGAGTTATTTTAACGGGTTTGGCAAGTAGGATTCGGTCATATTAACAAAGATTATATATCATATTGTTAGCTAGCAAGGGGTGCGCTAGCATCCGATATACGAAGCGATCCCTTTAATCGGAACATATATATTCCGTAACTAGATTACTTTAAAAATTAATACGCGTTGCAAATGTGCACGTAATTAGCCATTTAATATAATATAATTAATATCCTTTATATTTAATAACTAAAAGTCTTTTTAGCTAGTTCGTGTTATTATTAATTAATTTGTTATTATTAAGAAAATATAAATTATATAATAAAAGTAAATATTTATATTCTTTATTATCCATAATAGTAATAGTATTATTAACGTCCTCCTTTATTTATAAGGACCCTAAGGATTTAAAGTGCTTTAAAGACGACTTCCGATTTAAAATATAAGCGCTTAATATATGGAATTGTTTAGATGCCGATAAAAATATTCCATAATTTATCAAACTTACGAAAGTCGATATAACCTTTTATCTGAAAAAACCATTAATTAAATAACGTAAACGATACTAACGATTAATTTCTTTTCCGGAATTATATACGTTAAGAAAGCCGATTAAACGCATTATTTTATAAATGTTTTTAAAAGATTTATAAAAAGTATTAAAGTTTATATCTAAAATTTCGTAATATATATTTATGAAAACTGGAGATCGAAAATCTTTTATTATAATATGTTACGGCTAGCACCATACGGTTACGCCGGGGCACAAAAGATTGGCGGAATGATCGCAATTGTGGCAATCATTCTGGTGCGTACAGCTGCATATATAGGCTGGAGGTGTGTCACGGGACCCCGACCGTAACATAATATTAATAATCTTATAATTTAAGTTTTAAAGTGAATATTTGTATCGATTAAGAAAATAAACTTTTTTTTAAAAAAAGCTTTAAGAATAAAATTCGTTAAGTTGGTTAAGACCTTTAAAGTATATAAGAAATACGTTTTTAATAAATATTTAATAAAAATATTATAAATAGTTAAAGTAAGTTTAAAAAAATATAAAAGTTAAATAAGTAAATCGTAAAATAATAAGAAATTATGGCTTAAGGGTAACGATATAATATGGTAGAAATAAAAATAATAATCGTATAAGTTAACGACTTAAATATAATATTAATTCTTATTATCGGAATTTAAATAATAACTTTTTAAATAAGACGGAAAAAAATAACGGTACGATTATTTATTAAAACATAACGGTTAATTTTATAAATTATTAAAATATAAATCATTTATAACTAATATTAAGAAATTTTAAAAATAACGTTTCCGAAATTTTACGGAATACTTATAATTTCTATTAATTAAAATAATTTTAAATTGGAAAAGATTAAAAATATTTAACCTTTAACCGTAAAGAAAGATTTTAGGATATAGGTTAAAATAAAAAAACCGTAAAAGTTTTTATTTAAACCGAGGTAATAATAAATAAAAACGTTAAAAGCTAAATCCGTAAAGTAGCCGTTATAAAACGTATTTAAATACTTATGATATATTACTTTATTATTATTATATATTACTTAAAATAACTTCAATAGATTTCCGTTTTAAGAATAAAATAGTAAGAGTGTGATCGATAACTTCTTAATGGCCTAATGGCCTATTAACCGTATGTACGTTAGTATATATAATAAAACTGGAGAGGTATAATGTATTATTTGTATCCGCTCCAGGGCCTTGGACCTGAAGAAGTTAACGCCTTCTTGGCTGACGTTACAGCCTTTTTTTGTACGCTTTTTAACTGTTTTACGATGATTTCGTAACGTTGGTCCTTTAAAAAAGAGATGGGTTTTTTTGAACCGAATACTTCTGCCGTTCGGGGAAAGGATGGCGAAAATACCGCGTTCGTATTTAAGGATTTTGGTTTTCTTCGTAATAATATAGGTGGAGAAATTTTACCTCATTAAAATCAGGCCCTATTTTTAAGGTTGGGGCTGTGCCTGCGGCGCAGCCGTGGCTAGCGCTTTTGATCAAGAAGTAACTGCAAGGGTTAGATATATCGATTAAACCTTTTTAAGAAAAAGCTTTACAAAAATAATAAAACCTTAAAAATAAGGCCTAATGGCAAATTATGATTTTTCGGGTTCGTTTTGAATAATCTTATATAAATCTTTAAAAATTATTAATACGAATTTTTTAAAGATAGCTTTAATTTAACGTTACTTATTTCGTAATTACGAAAAATTAATACAAAATTAAAATTTTTATTTTTTTATAAATTTTTGGTTTTAATTAGGACGAAATTAATATTATGCGTCCGAAATAATAACTGAAAATTTCGTTTTAAGTATATTTTAATTTTTATTTCCTTTTTATTAGTACGATAATAATATAATCTTATAAGTTAAAATAAGAATATATAAAACTTAAGATTACTTATAATAAGTTCCGAAATATATTTTTTTCTTAATTAGCCGAATACGGGTAACGTCTTAAAAAATTTAGAATAAATATTTTAAACCTTCGAATATTTAATTTTTTAAAACGAAACGTTTATTTTTATGCGATATTTTTATTAAGTTTTTATTAATATAAACGTAATTAACTTATACGTTAACGTTAAATATACGGCCGATAACCTTATAAAAACTTTATGCCGTCGGCTTATTTACTTTATATTAAGCATTATGTTTAGCGGGTAAGGCCGTATTTTACGGAAGGAATAGGTAAATATAATATATAATATGGTTTTCGGAAAATTTAATATTTTTTTCGTTATTAAAATAAATTTCGGAAAATTTTTAATTATTTAATTTTTTTAATAATAAATTTGATTATTATTTAAGTTACGTTTTTAGTTAAGTTAGCCGAAAAATAACGAATTTTTATATTAATAATATTATATTTTACCTTTATTTTAATAATTGCGGAAATAAAACAGCTTAATTTAAAAATATTCGAACGTATAATTGCCGGATAATATAATTATATTAATTTTAATCCTAAATAATTATCGAACGATTAATTTTAAATTATTATATTAAATTTTATTTTCGAACGACGATATAATTTAGTTATTATTAATAAAATATATTTTTTATTAAAATAAAAAAATTTCCGGCTTAAATATATTAATATCCGTAACTTACGTTTTATTTTTTTTATATACGTATATTAGTTTGCATATATAATAATTACTAACGGCGATATAAAAAGAAATTACGAAATATAAAGGTTTTAATAAAGCCAGAAATTTAATTAGGTATGGTTATAAGGTAAAAGTTAAGCGTTTTAATATTAATTATTTCGAAATTAATATTATAATTTTTTTTATATTTAAAGGTTAACGTTCGAATTAAACGTATTTAAATTTCCTGTTAATAAACGCGCCCGAATTATTAAATAATTTCCTTATGGTCCAATTTAATAGCTTATATATTATTATAAAGAGTATTATTTATGTTAATAATAAAAAAAATTATATATATCCGAAATTATTTAATTAAAATTATGGTAAACCAGAGGTATTTGTTAAAGGTTATAAAAAAAGTTATTAAATTTTATGATTCCGAAATACTTTATGGAAACCAAATTTACGTATACGATAAATTAAAAAAACTAAATAATCTTATCCGTATCGTAATATTTACCGTCGTTTTTAAATTAGGTATAAATATTCCGGATATTAATTAAATAATATAATAAAAAATACCGAAAATATTTCGATAAAGGATTTATGATAACGATTTAATTAAACGGTTCGTAATTATAAACGAGTAAATATAATTAATTATAAACAAATTATATTATTTTTATTTTATTAAACATTTAATAAGTATAAAACAAAACGGTTTATTATAAAATTGGTTAAAATAATAATAAAAATCCAGGTCCGATAAGTTAAAAACCGTACTATTTATCAAAATATAAAGGTTATAATAAAAATCGACGTCGCGGATTCGGATAATAAAAAAAACGATAAATTATTTATCGTAAATAATTCCGATTAAAATAAGATAATTATCGAATTTTAATTTTAATTTTCGGCTGGTTAAGGTATTATTCGCGTTATCCGTAAACCTCCTAAATAAAATAGTTTTAATTTCCGGAATAGGACGAAGATAAAGCCTTATTAACGTATATTATTTAACGGCAAATACGGACGTAAAACAATTTTAATATATTTAAAAAAATTATTATATTAAAAAAAGATTATAATAACTTTATCCCGGCTGGACTTTATTATAATTTATGTACGCTTAATTTTATTTATATACTTAAATTTTCGAACCCGAAAAAATCCGTATAAAAATAACCAAAAGCCGGTTCGTTAAAAGCGGTTATTTAGGAAATAATTAAATTATGGTATAAATAACGAACGAACGAATTATTTCTTATACGATTATTTCCGTTCGGTAATAAAAAAGCAAAATAAATATTTATTTTTATTAAATTTAAACGGTTTTTATTTAATACGTTCTTAATTAGGTTAAATAAAGTTAAAAAATTTTATTTAATCCAGAACATAATTAAATTAATTAAAACGGTTCCCGAATTCGATAAATGGTAATATTAAAACGTTTTAAAAAATCACTTTTTTTTATATTATGTTTAATTTACGAAAGAACCGTATTTTTTATATCGCAAAAAACGCAAAAAATTTTCCATAAACGATAAATTAAATTTAATTTAAAATAATGGTACCGTATTTTTATATCCCATACCGATTTATATAAGTTACGGATTATAATTACGTTATAAATTTAACAAATATCAGAAAAAATCGCGTAATTACCATAAACCGCGTTCCGTTTTAATTAAGGTTTATTAATTATAACCCTTCGGTTTAAACTGGTAATTAAAAATTTAACGGTAATTTTAACAATTTAAATACCGATCTGGTATACGGTCCATATACTTTCGTAATTCGGAATTACGACTCCGGTTATTGCGATATTTATATCCGTACGCGTAATCCGTAATATAATAACTAATCCTAATTAAAAACTTACTTTATTTCTTTTATTTATAATATCGGCTTAAAATCTACAATTTCTTAATATTTTTAATTTACTACAGCTATTTCCGTTACAGTATCCGTATTCGTTTAATTCGTTTATTTTTATTTCGTTACCGGAATCGCCAGTATTACTAAAAGGTAACGATACATAATTTAACGTTACGAATAATATATCGGAAAATAAAAATAAAATAATAATCGTTATCGAAATCAAAAAGTTACGCGTTAAAAATAAACGGTATTTATTTAATAATAATAATAACCATAATACCAGGTCGAAAATTAAGAAACGAAACCCGGCCGGTTTTAATTAAGGTAAGTAACAAAAAACACGTTCGGTTTCGAAACGGGGTCAGGATTGCGATCGTTAATAAATAGGATATATTAAAGATTAAAACGTAACGGTATAACTTTTTACGGTTTTTAACAGTATATTTTTAAATTCGTTAAAATACGGAACATTATAAATATATTTTTTTAATTTCCTTAAATCTTTACGGAATATTAACGTTACCTTAAAATCCGAAACGATATTTTTTTTACGTTAGGATAATTTAGTTATATAAAGCGGCAAAATAATATAATTATATTTATTATTTTGTTACTTTTAAATTCATTAAATATTATATAAATATTAATTTTTTTTAATCCGGATTAATTATATATTATTATAAATATAAAATAAATTTTATAAAATAAGGAAATTAACGAATTTTAAGATTATGTATTATAAATTATAATTTATCGAAATTATTAACAAATTATCTTTTTTAACTTATAATTTTTTACTTATAATGCCGAACTAAAAATTTTTAAATCTTAATTTCCGATTTTTTTTTCGAATTCGTTATATTAACTTTTATAATATTCTTATTCCTTTTAACCTTTCAAATATTTTAATTCGGGTCGATTAATTAATTAAAAAATGGATTATACGGGTAAATAAATAATATAAATAATTTTTAACTAATATTAAAAAAGCTATTTTTGTATTATATATATAACTATTCCGGTATTTACTTTTCCCTAAATATTAGTTCGAAATATTTAAAATTCCGGTTTTATAATAAATTAAAAACTTTTACGCTTTATAATCTTATTTTTTCGTAACTATAAATATTATTCCCTTAAGCCGGATTTTGGCTACCATTTTTTAAAACTTATCGCGTACGTTATTTTCTTTTTATTAAGGATTTTTATTATAGCAACTTTCTTAAAATAATTGGTTTAAAATCTTAATTAATACCTTCCGAAACTTATTATCCAGATCGTCGCGTTTTTACGGAAAGTTTTGGTAATTATAAGTTTTTCAGGACTTATCGTTTTACCGGGGATATAAATATATTACCTAACGTTAAATACGCCGAATAAAGGTTTACCGGTATCTCCGGTTACGGCTTTTGAAATTTCGTTTTTTAAAATAACCGATATATAAAGATACGAAATTCCGGTTACTTAATTTTACTTTTTTTTTTCGGCGTAACCGGAAAACCGGATAAATTTCGGAACTTTTTTATATTAAAATCTTATATAATTATATAATTTATCGGATATTTTAAATAGCCGCTAAAATTTTCGGTACTGGTACCGAATATATTACGATACCTATAAATTAAATCCTTATATATACTTATTTAACCGTTATAAGCTTACGTATAAAATGGAATTTCTTTTTCGTTTAATATCATAAAAATTATATCCATATAATATATATTATGAAAAATATAATAATTTTCTTATTTTAATTAAAACCATACGATTATTATATTTTAGGTATTATTTATATTACGTAAATTATTATTTTATATAAATTTTCGAAAATATAAAGCGGCCCGAATTATACGGTATTTTAAATAAAATATATTAATTAAATTTATAATATAAAAAATATTTCCTTTACGATTTTAAAAACTTATTATTTAATAATCCATAATTTATAATATGTTAACTTTTTCGAAATATTTTGGTATAATAAAAAAACGAATAACGTTATATATTATTTCGTAATTTCGTTTTCGGGTAATAAAAATAAGGATTAAAAGTTATTAAAATATATAAATACGTTTCTTATTAACTTTTTATAAGTTATATAGATATAATTAAGGCCTTTAAATATTTATTTAAGTATTATTTTAATATTATTATAAGTAAAATACACGTTAACGATAATATAACGGTAAATAAATTACGTTTTTAAATATATACTAATAAACCCTATTTTATTAAACCTTTAAATATTATAACTTTATCAAATATTTACCTGGCGGGAATTATTAATAATTTATCGACTTATTTAGGGTTTAAAAAGGATTAATAAATAATTGGAAAAAGTATATAAAAAATGGTACCGTAATTAATATACGTCGTATCGAAAACTAACTTAATAATAATAATATTTTTATATACGCGCTAATCTTTTACCAATTTATTATAATACGTTAAAATAAAATTATTATACTTTATTCGATTAAACGGTAATAATATTATTATAATAACTATATTATATTAAGTATTACAAAAAAATATTTATATATAAAGAAATTTAAAGATATTATAAACTTACCGATAATATTTTTAATTAATTAAGACTAAAAATAAAAAAAAAGAATATAAGATTTAATAAACGGAATAAAATTCGTACGATTATATAATATTAAATATTATAAATAAAATATTTATATATAAAAAATATAAGGATAATATAAATTTACCGACGGTATTTATAATTAATTAAAATTAAAAATTGGAAAAAAGGATATATAATGTAATTAACGGAATAAAATTCGTACGATTATATAATATTAAGTACTATAAATAAAATATTTATACATAAAAGATCTGGGAATATTATAAGCATACCGACGGTATTTTTACTTATTTAGAATTAAAAATAAAAATAAAAGATATAAAATATAATAAATTAAATAGA
The DNA here is from genome assembly GCA_004155925.1 of Monosporascus sp. MG133. Classification (NCBI taxonomy): domain Eukaryota; kingdom Fungi; phylum Ascomycota; class Sordariomycetes; order Xylariales; genus Monosporascus; species Monosporascus sp. MG133. Next base: position 64,936 of record QJNX01000061.1, on the reverse strand, counting down.
ATTCGTATACTAAATGGTATATAAAAATAGTATTAATATTAAAAAAAATACGTAACGATTTATAATATATAAACGAAACTTATAAAGAATTAATAAGTTATAAACGAATCCGAAAATAATATATATAATCAAAATTAAAATATATACGAATTTTAAGATTATGTAATTATAAGTATATAAATAATTAAGTTTATATGGATTATTAAATATTAACTTAAAAGTTAACGTTATTTTTTCCTTTAACGAAATAATAATATATAAAATAAGAATTAATAATTATTTATAATTTATATAAAGTTTTTCTTTTAATTTGAATTATTTAATATAATTTATAAACTTTTTTTAATTTATATATATAAAATAATATTATTATAATTACTTAATAAATAATAAATATTATATATTTTAATATAACTTATTATTATTTTATATATTTTTATATCTTTTATTATATTATAATACGTAAAATTAACTTACTTATAACATAATTATTAATCCGTTATTTTTTTATTTAATACTTAAATCCTTTTTATAACTTATTTATAATATAATTATTAATCCGTTATTTTTTTACTTAATACTTAAAATTTTTTTATAATATATACTTTTATATATTTTATAATATCGCAAAATATAAATAAACTTAACGATAAATTAAAAACTTTTTTCCGTAATATTACCGATAATATACCTTAAATATAACCTAAAAACTTTAAACTTCCGGTTAAGCATATTAAATTTAATAATAATGCTTTCGTTAATAATCCTGCCGATAATATACCTTAAATATAACCGGAAAACTTTAAACTTCCGGTTAGGTAAATTAAATTCGATAATAACGCCTTCGTTAATAATCCGCTTAATAAATAACCTTAAAAACGGATAATAAAATCTTAAATTAAAAAATAATTAAAATTATTACCAGATTTATTTCCGATATAATATAATTTACGGTATCGTTTTAATTAAAATAATTTCATACTAATTAAGTAATATTCGATTATCTCAAAATTTAAAACGAATTTTACGGAAAGCATATATTATACGTAACCGATTTTAAATATTAAGTTTATACCATAAAGTTATATTAATATAAGGAAAAATTAAAAGGTTATAAATATTTTACGATTTAATATTTAATCGTACGTATATTAATTAAGAAGATTTTACGATTAATAATAATTTTTAAATTTGGTAATATCGTTAAAAGCTTATATTATAAATAGAATTTCGTAATAGGGAAAAATACGGTATTTATATAAATATTAAATATTAATAATACCGTTCGGAATATTTTTAATAATAACATCCGATAAAATAAAATTTACGTTATAACGGATTATGCCGGTTTTATAAATTATTAAATTACTAAATTAATTATTAATTTTCGATTAATTACGGTTTTCGTAATTTAATAAAAAGGATATATAAACCGAATACTTTATAAACGATACAAAAAAGATTTATAAAATTATAAACCGGGCCAATTAATAAGGAAATATATATTATATAACTGTTTTATAAATATTATAATTTACGGGGTTATACGTACGATAAATATACAAATTACGCATAAAAACGCGGCGAAAAATATTTATACGTAATCCTTAAATATTCGGTATTATTATACAGTCAGAATAAAAATTTTTAAAAGAAATTAAATCCGGATATTACGCTTAAAGCGGAAATATTTTTAAGTTCCGATAATATAAAAAAGGTAATTAATGCATAAATTATAATAATACGTAAAAAAGGTAAAACTAAACGAAAAAGTTTTAAAAAATATACAAAAACTTTGATTAATAAATTAATTTTACGCAAAATATATAAATTCATACGAAATTATACCATATATTTAATTATAAATATTATAATATTATTAATATATCGCTTTATTTTAATACGAAGAATTTATATAATATTAATATTAATAAAATATATAAAAGTAACGTATTTAATTAAAATGTCGCGATATTTTAATCTTTATTAATATTAAAATTATAATAAGATTTTCGTATTAATTACGATAAAATACAAAAATAACTAAAAGGTAAAAGTTATAATACCATTTCGTTTTTATCCGATAAATCTTTATTTTATTTATTTAATAACGATAAAAAAATAACGGACCGTTTTAATTAAGACTATTTACCGAATTATCCATAATTTATACTATAAAATCATAACCTTTTTTCATATTCAAAATATTATAATCTTCCGAAACTAAATTATTCTTAACGAATTCGTTACCGAAAATTTTTCGGATATTTATATTAAAATTATTTATAAATTAATTTTCGTCCTTTATTATATCCAACTAATTAAACCTACCTTTATTATTTATAACGGATACGCTATTATTAAAATTAATAAACTTAACCTCCATAATTTTACGGCCCGCGGTTAAATTATTCTTGGATTTTTAATTAACCTTTTAAATCCGAAATAAATATTTTTTAATAAACTAAAAATTATAAAGCAAAAAATAAACGCATTCGAAAATTTCGATACAAAAATTTCGAATAACGTAACACCTATTTCGCAAAAAAAAACATAACGGACATAAAATTCCCGTTAAAAAAAATACGATATCTAATTAAAAATAAATTTCGGAAAAAAAATAAAATTAACGTTATATATATTATTTTTCGACCGGCGAAATTCGCTAACAAACCATAAGTTATAATACTTACCCTTTCGATTAAATACTTTCCATATTTTTTCCCTAAATTTTATAAAAGTTAAATTTAACGTTAAAATCAAATTAATAAATATTAGATTTAACATTATAAAACATAATATCTAATTAAAATAATTTTTTTTTTTTATTATAATTATTTTAACCGGCCCTATAAAAAAAATTAATAATATCGGTATGAACCATTTAATATAACCAACGTTACCATATTATATAACATACGAAAAGCAAAAATAAACTTAAATTTCTTAAAAAATTAATAATAATTATAAAATTTTTTTTTACAAAAACGGCATTATTTAACGGTCGATTATTATCCACAATCGGGTTAAAAAAATTATCGCCTTACAAAATATTATCCGCACTAAAAATATAACCGGCCCCGTAACCAACCGACGGAAAAACTACATTTAATACGCTTTAATCAAAACCGCATAATTTAAAAAGTAATAAATATAAGCCATATTCCTAAATTAAAAAATAAAATTCTTACGAATTATTAACTAAGTTACTTATATTACCAAATAACGTATTACTAAAAAAAACGATAAAAAATCTTCGTTAAATAAATCGTTATTTATTAACGTATCTTAATTAAAACCCCGTAATATTTCCCTTATCCATTTAACGTAACCAAAATACTTAAAAACCACATTATACGTAATAATTTCGAATTCGACGACGGTTAATCGAAAATATATATATTTTATAAATTCGGTAAATTAAATTTTCGAAAAAAAATTTTAATAAAAATATTCTTAATAGCTCCGCATACGTTAAACGTTTCCTTTATTAATAATTCGTATTAATTACGTAATTTTTATAAAAATTACATAAATATACAAATATTATATATATAAAAATAAAAAATTCGAATAAATAAAATTTCGGCGATTTTTAACATAATTACATTATCTTATTTAAAATTAACGATCCGTTTTTAAGGTTACTTATATTATATATACCATACTAATATTATCAGGCTAATAAATACGTACAAATATAAATAAAAAATTTATCTATATATAACATAAAATAAAAACGGAAAAAACTACCATTTCTTATTATATAAATCGGTTACTTTAACTTAATTAACCTATATTTTCCGGATATAACTTATTATCTTTTAGTTCCTATAAACAAAATAAAAACGTTTCGAAAACCGGTAAAAAAATTTTTTTTAAAACCGTATACCTTTTAAAAACTTTTTCGATAAACGTTATAAGTACCATCGAACGTACCTTCGTTTTAATTAATTATACCTAACGAAATCGAATAACGTTTATTATACGATATACGTTTTAATTTAAGGAAACTTAAAAACTTTTATTTATTTTGCTTATAAAACTTATTAATAAAATCAAAAAATAAAATCCGGATAATATTAATTACGAACTAATAAAACGTATTAAATAATACCAAATATTATTATAACATTTCGTAAAATTATTTTATTTTATAATATTAATTAAAACGGAATATAAATTACTTTAACCCTTTTTTAAAAATACGGTTATAATAACGGACGAAAACGGTAATAAAGTTCCGTATAATAAAACCGTATCAAAACGTTATATTACGAACATAATCTTAAACGTTAAAATTATCGTACCAAAATATAATATCGTTTTATTATATTCAGCCGTAAAACGTAATTTATTTTAATTAAAACCTTATTATTATAAAAAAAACGATACGGTTACCTTAATTACTTTTAATAACCGGGTTACATTTTTATTTAACGTATAATAACTTTCGTAAATTCTTAACCCCCTTAATATATCAATTCCATTCCGTAATATATCCGAAGATAATAAAAACTTACCCAATAAATAAGGTAAATAACTACCGTTAATCTTAAAAACGATCCTAACCATAATAACTAAAATTATAAAAAAAAAATACGTAAAAATATCCGGATCGGTATTACAACGAAACCGTTTCACCTTCCGCTTCATATTATACGATTATTACTTTTTTTTAAGTATATAACTACCTAATTTAAAAACTTAAACTAGTTAAAAACTAACGTTTTTACGGACTATTAACCTTCGTTTAAGGTAATATAAATCGTTTTTACTTCGAATAATAAATCTTCCGGCAGGCAGCAAAATCCAGACCCTTTTACGAAAATTATAAGCTCCCGGTATAACGTATTATGGTATTTGCTTATAACAAGGTCCTAATTAATAAGAATAATAAATTCCTGCTAACTTTCACATGTTAATAACCTATCGCATATTCGTTTTTTTTTAATACGTTAATTAACCGGTTAATCCGAACGGTCGAACTATAAAATCGGCTACCATTATCATAAAAAACCTAACCGCAAATAAAACTTTCGAATCCCATATCCAACCGTCGCTATTACCAAAATGCTAACGTCCGTTTACGGACGTCTTATTTTATAAAGCTCGCGCGGTAAAATTAAGAAAATTCGGTTTCGTTATATTTTAAAAGGGGCAAGGATAACGTAACGTATTCGGGCTATAGCTAATAGATACGTTAATACCTAAAAGTAACAAACGGATCCTAATTAGGACCAAAATGGTACTGATAATAAACCAAAATTAAGGGATTTGTATAAATATATATATATCTATAAGGAACGTTTTCTTATTAAGTTATTACAGATTTTCGTTTTTCTTAAAAATGAAATCTATAAAACGAACCCCTTTTTCGCACAACTATAACTTAAACCTTGCTGGCTCGTTACGGGGATTTGGAATTTAATTGGTTAATTTTTAACGTTATGGAGTGGTATTTAAGTAACTTTAAAGAAAATAGAAAACGAGCCAGCGGGGCCTGAGCTAACTGAGGTAAAAGAAATTATCATTAGAAATACGTTACCGCCGTCCTCCTTTTTAAACAAATTATAATTGGGTTTATGTTTTTAATTAGTCTAGTTAAGGCCGAATAAAACGTCTTACGAAAGATTTTAAAAAGGTTAAAAAGGATTTACTGAAAGATTTATAGAAAAAGTTATAAAAAGTTTTATAAAGTAGCTTTTAAAAAAAGGCGAAAAGGAAAAGAGGTACGCGGGTATGGGCTTTCGAACGCGATAAAACGCCGAATTCATTAAGTTGTTTATAATTTTTTTATGTAATAAAAAATAAATTTGTTATAGAACACCTTGCCGTGTTGAAACCCGCATACGAAAATCCTGTTGCTGAAATAAAATTACCTATTAATGGTTAGTTATAAATAGGGGATGTAATAAAGGTAAAGTACTGTTACGGTCGGGGCCCGTGACAACTATGGCTCCAGTATATATGCAGCTGTTCGCACCAGAACGATTGCCACAATTGCGATCATTCCGCCAATCTTTTATGCCCCTGGCGTAACGGTATGGTGCTAGCCGTAACAAGTATCTAGAGGAAAAAAACCGGTAAATATAATATTTGGGGGTAATCTTATTCGAAACTAACGGTAATGGGGAGATTATAAAAGGTATTTTTTTTATCCGAAAAAGAATGGGAGGTTATCTTAAAAAAAAAAGTTAACGTAACGTAATTTCGCTAAAAGAATTTAGTAGATAAAGATTTATATGGAATCGTTTTCGTTAAGATAACGATTTCGGGAAAACTTATTAAGGAAGCCGGTAATAAATCCGATCTACTTAATAAAGATAACGTTAATAATAAAAATATCACTTCGAAAGACGATAATAATAAGGTTGCAAAAAGGCTTAAAGTTTTAAAAATTAGCGTACGGATTAATAAACCTAACACCGATATTAACGTAAAGTCATTAGGCGATGGAAGAATCAATATATCACTTACGGTATCTTCGTCGTAAGTAATGGAAAGGATGCTGCCTTTAATTAAACGGCAAAAGGTTTCGAAAATAAAGCTGAACGAAAATAAGGTTATTTGGATAGGCTTTTACGGTTTTAACCGGATTTAAGGCTTTAAAGATATAAAGAAGGCACTATGTTATTTCGTCAATAATCTTACGGATAATATTAAGGCTTTAGAGTTCCCGATAGCTTAGGTGGTGCTTGTAATATTATTTTAATAATAATTATTTAAATCGTAAAAAAATCTGATTGTTATAATAATTTCTTAATATTATTAAAGTTGTTTATATTATTATAATACCGACCAGCTTATAATTTTAAAAACCTTTATTTATACTAATTATACTTAAATAAAAAGCCTTAAACTCAGAGAAAAATTTAATATCGTCGTATTATATATTTACGCATTTTATCCTTACGTTATGAATAAATATATGAGTTATTTTAAATTTTAAATCAGTAAGAACTTTCTTTATAACGTAATAGAAATATATTATAAAACTGGTAAAGTTTTAAGATAAAATACTTATTTTAAATAATTTTAAAAACGTCGAAAAAGTTATAAGGTCTTTATTAATAAGAATTAAAATACCTTAACTATATTAAAAGAAGCTATTAAAATAACAAAAGAACATATAATAAAGTTCGCAAGAATTTAATTATAAGCCTTAATATAAAGACGTTTTAAAAGATAATAATATTAAACTTTGTTATAAAATTAATTAATTATATATTATAAACTTTTTAAAGATAAAAGATTAACCGTTTTAGTATGCCGTATATAATTATTCGCGTGTATTTTTTTTAAATACGTATCCGTAATGCCTCGATTAATTTATTGTTTATACTAACCTGAACTGTAATATTTTTTATTTACTATATTTTTTTATAATACGAGTTTATTATAACAACACAAATTTTTCTTTAATTCTACCATATTTGTATTAATTTTATATTTAAATAAACATTTTCAAAAATTTCATTTCTTTTTTAAATACATTTTTAGACGGATAAACCTATCGCTTGGGTAATTAAAAACGGTTTAAGCTTTTTCGTTCGTTAGTAAAGTTCTTTATAATATAAATAGAAATTAGAAAAATGATATAGTTAATAAAATGCGAAGTTTATTTTATATATTTTCTTAATTTTAAATGTTTATTTACTTCTACCGTATTCCTTTTATTCCGATTTTTTAAATAAAACAATTTCAGTCCAAAGTGTATAATTAAAAATAAACGTTAATTTTAATTTAGTTTAAATATCGGATTAATTTTTAAGATATTACTTATGCTAGTATTATTATATATTTCGTTATATAAATTCTATTTAAAGTATAAATAACTTAATTATAAAGAAACTATTTTAAAATAACTTTCCGACTTTAACTTTATAATTTATAGCCTTTTAAATAATAAAATAAATCTAATTTATATAACTATTAATAGTCGTAAAAACGTATAAGCATGTATATGACGGCTGACTGGCTTAACTAACTATTAAACTTTAGTCGTACGGTTTATGTTAACAATAATACTGTAGGAATCTGGGTAATAAAGTAAAGGTATAGTTACGTTTGGTAATAATAGATGTTAAAAATAATCTTGGTAACCAAGTTGTATTATAAGCTAATATTATTTAAATTATAAGAAAATAATAAACGTATATATATTTCCTTATTTTTTATACTCGAACGTAATCGAATAAACCGTATTTAATCATTTGTTAGCTGGTCGAAAATGATCGAATAAATCGTAATCGATTCCTTATTATTTGGTCGAAGGTAATTAAATCGAATCGGTTCGATTATTACTGGTTACGTAATCCTAAGGTAACGGTCGGGGTTTATATAACTGCAGTTCCGATTGTTTGGGGTAATTAAGGTTAGCTGGGTTATAATACGATTGTCCTTTTTTAAAAGTTTTGCCCTTAAAAATTATTTTGTTTGTTTTTGTTACATAATAAGTAACCTTTCTTTTTATATCTTATATTTTCTATATTACCGTTTGTTATTATGTTTAATCGTATCAGAAAAAGCAATAAAAGTAGGTTAATTTCGATCCGGAACGTTATAAAAATTTATTTTATTTATTTATAAATTTAATATAAATACATTTCGTTATTCGGTTTATTTTCGTGCCAATCGTTTTGATTATATCGTTATAAAAGGTAAATTTCGTTATAATCTTTGTATTAAAAAAAGTTTTTACTGCGATTTTAATAATATGGATTCGTAGGCGATATTTTGTATTTTTCGAGAAAAAGATCGAATTTAAAAAAAAAAAGAAAATACCGAAATATTTTTTTAAGGCGTTAACACGTTTGTAGCGCCTTCGCCGATAGAAAAAAATATTACGTAAAAAGGTTATTAAAATGGTTCGTCATGGGGTAAAGGATTTGAATAAATTAGAACGGTAGGAAAGATTTAAGGCCGAAACGTAAGTAGTAGACTTGGTTAACCCCATTTTTAACTTTTTATAGTTCGATAACGTAAATTGGAATGCTTCATTTTAGGTTTTCTGATATTGTTGGTAAAAATTCCTTAGGAAGCGTTGGATTTCCGTAAGGTTTTTTATTAGTTCCTATATATTTTTTGACTTTAGTTGATTTGTTTATTTAACCAAATATTATTTTTGCCGTTTTTTCTTTTGGTATTAAGAATTTTTTTAACTTTTTATATTAATACGTTTTTTGTTACCTTTTTTTCCCGTCTCGTATAAATTTAAATTATGTCCGTTATTAATTGTAATAAAGTAATATAAACAATGGGGTGGAAGTTAATTTTGGAAGGTAATTCCAATTAGAAATTATTTTTAAAATTTCCTTTATAACCTTATATGGTTCGATATACTTAAAATCGAATTTTTTATTAAGTCGTTTCGTTTGAATGTTTTTAATAATTAAGTAAATTATTTTCCTTTTCTGAAAAGTTAATTCTTTTAACCTTTTCTGGTTTTAATATTTTTATATTTAAATACGTTCGAATTACATTTTGTTTTTATTTTTATATGTAATTATTTAAGTTTTTTTAAAGTAAAAATTATTTTAATATTAATTAATCCTTTTTTTATAAATTTTAATAAACTTTTAGTATAAAATTAAAGTTGGCTTTAATTGGTATTATTTTAATATTTTTCTAATAATTTATATTATATATTAGCTGGGTTATAAATAACTTTTCGATCTAATTATTCTGTTTATAATTAACGTTATATCGGAAGTAAGTTTTAAATATTTAGTTAGTTTTTTCTATTTAAGTATACGTTTATGGTTTAAAAACGTTTAAAAGTTTATAGTTTAAATTTAGCTGCATTATAAAATTTTGTAAAAATTTTAAAATAAATATAATATTTTTGTCGGATATTACTTTTATCGGAAGTTCGTATATATTAATAAGATATTCGAAAAAGATTTATGTTAATTATTTTACGTTTATATTTTCGTTAGATATTAAAAAATAAGAAAACTTTATAAATTAAGTTATAATTATAAAAATATTATCGTAATATGTACCCGTTATTAAATTTTTTGATAATAGTAATTTAGTAATAAAATCGAAAGTAATTAAATTTTATGGTCGTTTTATAATTAATAATAATTATAATTTTTCGTATGGTTTATAGCGTCGTATTTTGGTTTTGTTATATAAGTTATATCCTTATAAAAGCTTTTTAATTATTATTTTTATTTTCGGGAAATAAAATGTACGTTATAATCGTTTTAAAGCTTTATAAACTGTAAGGTATTTATATAACTAGTATTCGTATATTTCGCTTATTAAACTTTTCTAGTATTTTTTTAATATTTGGGTTTTATTCGTTTGGTTTTTTTTTTGGTAGCTAATCGTTATATTATTAAATTTCTTAGTAAAAATTAAGTATTATCTTTTTAATTATTAGGAATTGTCGTAGTTTTATATATTTCTTTTTCGTTAGGTTAAATATGTAGTATGGAACCTTAAGGATCTTTTTTTAAATTTGATCGTTTGTTAAATACATTTACTTTATTATTTTTTTATTCTTTTTTGTAAATAATAACAAAATTAAATTCCGAAAGGTATTTTACGTAACGGAATTATGGTCCAATTAATTTTCAGGTAATAATAAATCGGATAAGGTTTTTATGGTTTATATATATTTTAATTTAATCAAAATTTCCTTTAAGGTAATATTTAAAATTTTTAAAGGCGTTAATAATAATTTAATTTTTTTTATTTAAGATAACGTTATTTAATTCGGCTTTTTTTAATGTATAAAAGTAAAACGTAATAAAGTATAAATTACTTTAATAGTTTTTATATCCAATTATTACGCTTAATACATAATCCGAAATATTAGTTCTTAATTTTACGGAACGATTTGGGTCGTATATGATTAATATTAGTTCGCTGGTAATTATATTTTTAATCCTTTAAAAATTCTTTCTTTGTTAGGTTAAATAAGGATATTACCATTTGGCTAAAATTGCGAATAAATTTCCGGTAATAATTGATACATTTAAGGAAAGTTTAAATTTCGGTAATTATAATAAATACTTTTTATTTTTAAATTGTTATTATTTTTTGGGGGTTTATTTTAATATATCCGGCAATAATTACGTATTTTAAGTACGGTATTTTTTACTTTTGTAAATGTTTCTTTTCGGCGTTAATTAAAAGGTTGGTATTATATAAAACTTAAAAAAGCTTATAAACGTATTTTTTATATTCCTTTTCCGAATTTAAATAAATAAGCATATTATCGAGGTAACAAATAACAAAAATATTTACGTACTTTTATAATACGTAGTTAATTATTTTTTGGAACGTTCCGGTTATATTAGTAAGCCCAAAAGCTATTACCAGATATTCGTATAATCCGTATTTAATTCTAAACGCTTTTTCTTTATTTAATTTTTAACTTAATGCGAATTAAATTATACCCGTTTCGTAAGTTTAAAATAATAAACTATTTGGTTCCATAAAAGCGAATTTTTATTTTAGTGATTAAAGGTAAGGATATGCGATTTTTAACCGTAATATTGTTTAATTATCGGTAATCGATTATTAACCGTAACTTTTTAATTTTTTTTTTGAGTACGAAAAATATGGGGTATTTTGCCGGTGATTTGAAGCGTTTAATATATTTTTTAAGTAATTTACTTGCGAGATATTTTCGTAATATATATAGTTTTTGTTAATTTAGGTTATATATAAGATAAAAGGTAATTATTTTGCCCTTTTTTAAGATAATTTTATAATTTTATTTTTTATGTTTTAATAATCCTGTTTTAATTTATTTTTTAAAAAGTTGTTCGTATTTGTAATATTAGGATAATATTTTAATTATTCCTTCTGGCTTTTAAGGTTGGTGCTATAAATTGTTATTTATTTTATATAATCGTGTTTTAATCGTGGTAATAATACGTCGTATATGTTTATTTTGCTTTTTTTTGCATATATTATATTCCTTTAAGTAATCAGGTTTCTGTTATATCCTTATGCTTATATTTGCCGTCGTTTCTGTCGGTTAAGTGGTAAAATTCTTAATTAATTAAGGGGTTATATTAATATAGTTAGTTTTTGCCGAAGATTAATTATAATTCCGCATTAAAATAATATCGAAATCAATAATTTATTTTCGTTCTTAAATATTAATTTCGAAATAATCGATTTTGCGGTTAACTTATCCGTTATTATAAGTGAATTTAGTATTTTTTATATTTTTAAGCTCGTAAGGTTCGGTTTTATCATTTTATAATAAGCGTAATTCGTTAATAACTTCCGGCTTAATATAATTTGGATCGGTTCCGTAATTTATTATAACAGTGTATTATGTTTTCTTAATTCGTATTTTAATTATATTAAAATGATTTTCTGTCCTTTTTATTATCGTATATAACGCTTTTTAAAACAATGTATATTAATTTCTTTTACTTTTGCCAACCTATGGCTTTTTTATAAGTGGCGTTTATCTTCTAAGCTTATTTTTAACCTTTTAATACGTTTTTGATTTTTTCGGTTAATATTTTGAATTTTTTTAACTATCTTTCTTGGTATCGTAACTAAAATCTAAGTTTAAGAAATTATACGTAAAGTTCTTATCGTCGAATATATATCGATTTTTTTACACAATATTTTTATTGTTATTAGGCGTCGTACTGTACCATATCTTTTTCGCGTTCTTGGATTTTTTCCTTTAGGTTACGTTTTTTACTAGGTTTCTTAGTAAATAATAACTTAAAATATAAATTATAAATACCTTTTCGTAAAATCTATAAACAGGTTTGGTATATTTATTTTTCTTATATTTTATAATTATATTATTTATAATAGTACATAAAATCTTATTCGGGGTAATGTTTCCCTTTTGGCCACCTTTGTTTTGCCATAAAGATATCGATATTACCTTTGGTCCTCAACTTTTTTCCAGTTTAATTTTCGAAATCGAACCCTTACTGGTATATGTACGTAATTCGTTATTAGATTTATTTTTGTTGTTTTTGGTATCGGGGATAATAAGTTTTCGTATAATAGATGGCGTATAAATTTCCATATCGATTGGATTTTTTTAGATATAATGCTTCGTTTTAAGTTCAGTACTTTTTAATCCATTTATTTAATTTTTATTATTTTGCCATTATTACTCTTTTTGTTACGTACGAGAGATTAACGTTTCTGGCATTAAAATCTTTTAGTTTTCGTATTTTTATAGCTATTAAATAATTGTTGGACCGGATATGATAGTATATTATCGTATAATTACGGCTTAAGAAAATACTTTAGCTTTTCGTAACCCTTTTCGTACTTTTGGGGGTAAGTTAAAGTTTTCCCTTTTTTTAATTATGCCGAAAATTACGGCCTTATTATTCCTAATTCCTGGTTATTTTTTAGGTACCGGGGTCCAACTCTTACGTTATTTTCTAAAAGCTTTGTATTGGTTTTTAATATGGCCCATTTTATTATAACTATAACATTTGATTTGGTTCTAATTTTCTTTTATGCGGTTTTTAACTTTATGGATTTTCGTGCTATTCCGTGGGTAGTAGAAAATATATCGCGTTTTTTGTTTTAGTTGGTTCCGGTAAACTTAGCTTTAGGAATAAATTGTTTTTTTTCGTTCTTATCATCGTTTATACTGTGGGTTATTGATTTTTATAGCTTTTATGATATATTTATTTAGGGTAATAAAACGCGTTATCTTAATACTTTCGTCTTTAACGTTATTCTTTAGCTTTTCATAAAAGATGTTAATTAGGTTATTATCTTTTTCGTTTATTTATCCTGCTTTAGCCATAAAGTTTTTAAACGTTATTACGTTTTTGGATATTAGTTTTTTCTGCTTTAAATCGAGGATTTTTTGCGTTACGGTTTTCTCTTTCTCAGGATTTCCGAAATTAACCTTTAAATCTTTTTCAAAGTTGATGTAATATTCGGAAAGGGTTTTCATAATTTGTTATTAATTTAATATTTTATTTTCCAGGTAATTTCGTAAAGTAGGTTTAAATTAATCTCAAGCGTTTTTTTTTCAAAAAATACCGTAATCGTAAGAATTTTATCGGCTTTATTAATAACTTTTTCGAAACGGATATAAATACGTGCCTGGGTAAGGAAATTTTGTACGTTACTTTTCCCGTCGTAAGGTTCGGATTTTTTGGGCTTGATTTTGGCTTTATTAATCCGAATGGTATTAACTTGAGCCTTAAAGTACTGGATAGCTTTTTTAAGGTTTTTAATTATGTCTTTGTATTATTATATGATAGGTTTCTGGGTATCGTCCGATATGTTCACGGTATGTCGTATTATTTAAAATTTAATTATATTATTAAATAAAAGCTTATATTATAAAACGGTTAACTGGCTTAATTAATTATTAAACTTTAATCGTCCGGTTTATGTTAATAATAATATTATGTGAATTTGGGTAATAAATTAAAGGTATAATTACGTTTGGTAATAATTAATGTTAAAGGTAATTTGGGTAATTAAATTATATTATAAGCTGATATTATTTAGATTGTAAGAAAATAACGACCGTATATATATTTCCTTATTTTTTATGATCAAACGTAATCGAATAGACCGTATTCAACCATTTGTTAACTGGTTAAGGGTGATCGAATAAACCGTATTCCATTATTTCTTATTTGGTTAAGGGTGGACGAATCGAATCGGTTCGATTATTATTGGTTCCGTGATCCTGAGGTAACGGTTGGGGTTTGTATAGCTGCAGTTCCGATTGTTTAAGGTAGCCAAGGCTAGCTGGGTTATAACAATATAGCGAGTTTATTTATATTAATAAGGCGGTTTATAAGTTTATCGGTTATATTTTTTTTATTCGTATAAATATTTTAATTAATATCTTTTGTTAACATAAACCAGATAATACTTTTTATCTAACTAAAATTAAAATTTAATTTTATAACTTTCATTTTTATTTTCATTTTTATTTTCAACTGTCAGATATAAGTGGTATCAGTTATGTTTTATTGCATGATTAGTTGCAGGCGCTTTAAAACGCGTACTGCACTTTAATATAATCTGTCCACGGAACATATATAGTCCCATCAGAAGAAGCCTTTCCGTATATGGAATGCTAGCGCACCCCTGCTAGCTAACACATCCCCTTAACGCCTCGACGCAGTTACGGCGTTAACTATCACTCCTTTATCACACCCTAAAGCCGCAGTTATCTATTCTACCTCCCCTCCGGCAATTATATCTTTCTAATTAGCCAATTCCTTATGTAAAATAATTTTTTTTCTTTTTTCCATTAATTCAAAACTTTTATAATAGATCAGAAGGATCTCTCCGGATATGGAATGCTAGCACACCCCTGCTAGCTAACATACCCTCTTAACGCCTCGACGCAGTTATGACGTTAACTGTTACCTTTTATCACTCCCTAAAGGCGCAGTTATCCATTTTTCCTCTCCTCCGGCGACTAAATCCTTTTAATCAGCCAGGTTTATATCTGAAATAACCTTTAAAGTTTTCTATTGTTGGTTTAAGGTTTTTGTAATATTTATTAGTTTTAATTTCTTTTTAAATTATTTAAAAGGTCCGCGTAATAAGGCTTGCTAATTTATCAGTTAATATAATATTTATAAGCGTATATTTTATTTTGATTATATTTCTCTTTCTAAGATTTCGAAATTAATAATTGTATATATCTACGTACCGTAATTTTGATTATAAAAGGGTAACGTCAGCATTAATAAACCCTATAGTTTATTCACTATTGTAATATATATTTAAAGGTTTTATATTTAAGCTGACTTTTACCTTTTTAATTAATTAACAATAAAATAAACCTTTTTTCCAACTTGCGTAAGGAATAATAATTCCGTTTCGGTTATAAAAGTAATTATTACATTTTGCTTATTGATCCGCTATTTTATTACTTTTTTAAATAATTTTATAATATAACTTTAAAACCATTTCGGTCGATCGTATTATCCGTAAAAAAGGCGTTATTTTAAGTATTAAATGAATCCTTACTCCCGAATTATAACATTAACTTTTTCGTTCCGATTAAATAGAAAATCATGCGATTAATAAATTTATAATGTACGTTATTAAAATTTAGATTAAATCGGGCAAGTCGGAATAACGTAAAGGTTATATTAGGTTATATATTCATTGTTACGTATAAAATAAAACAGGTTTTGTTTTAGGTATTTGTTTACGGAGTTTGAATGGGCCAGATCAGGATTCGGTAACAGTTTGATTCCCGTTATTAACGTATCCGGATAATTATTTAAATACTTTTTAAGACTTGGGTTAATAATCTTTTTTATTTTATTTATTAAGTTAAATTAAGATAACCAGATTTTGTTTGTGAGGTTTACTTTTAATTCTTTCGATACGGAGGAATTATTCTAAATTTTTACCTTTTATAAATATATACTATCACCGTATTTAGTAGATTTACTAATTAACGAATCTTTAATTCTTTGTACGGTAAACCGTCATGATATTATCCCGAAATAAAATTACCTTTTAATGACTAAAAGAATAAGGCCTGTAATAAACGTGGTTAAGTTTTAATTATTTAAATATTTTAATAAAATCTTTTAATTATATTAACAGTAACCTTTTAATCCATATAATACCTTCCTATTTAAAAAGATTTATTACGTTATAAATATCAGTTTTAAGTCGAATTTAGCTGTAATAACGATTTATGTACGAAATAACCTTTTAATTAAAACATAACAGCATATATTATTTTAAAAATCTTTAAGTTATTAATCGTTTCATGCGACGAAACCCGCCTTATATTTTTATGACGAATTATATTTATTAAGTTTATAAATGTATACTTTTCGGCTTTATATAATAGCTTTTTGAACGGATATATATTTAATTTTGCGACCCATAAATGATATCATATCTTTTTATATTAAAACCTCTCTGATTAAATAACGCATATTTCGAGTAATTATTTTCCTTGAAATTCCGCAACTTACCAGCCGGTTATTAAGCGAACTTATAAAGTATATTAGTCGTTTAATGTAAAACGCCACTTTTTAAATCTTATAATCGTTTTTGAAAACCTTTTTATAATACGAAATATAGGGAAAACTTACCTTTTAATCCGGAAGACATTTTCGTTTTTTACCGTTACTTTAAATTCAATAATATAATAAAGCTTTAAGATTATTGTTTTATTTTCTGCCGGCGTAATAATCGTAATAATTGTTATTATAAATAATGATAAAAGTGACGGTTTACAAGACGGAAATGCTTCGAATATAACCGTCATATAAGGGTAATTAATTCCATATAAATAAAAATACTTTTTACTATTCCGTACGTCTTTTTAAACGTTTATACCATTTTAAAATTATTCCGTTTATTTAACCCGAAATTAAATTATTCCGTTAAGGTTTTTAATTTCTTTATGTTTATATAAGTTATTATAGGGCTAATTAAATAATTTTATCTATCGCTATAACTTACGTAATTCGTTTTCTGTAACGTAAAGAGAAGTATTTTTTAATTTCTTTATATTACTTAAAAAATTAACCTTTTTAGTAAATATTACGTTTTAAATGGTAATAAGCTTATTAATTAACGGATTCCAGATTTTATAAATACTCATAAATCGGTAACCGATATAAAGGCTAATCCTTACCTTAAAATTTAGCTCTTAAAATATTTGCTTCTTTTTTTATGGCCGTAATAATTATAACGTAAGCCATATAATCGTATATTTGCAAAGAAGCTTATTTAAGTTTCCGATTAAATATTATAACGCCTTTTTTTAAATGCTAAATAAATATAATAAACTTTATATAAGTTTTATGAAAAAAAAAACGGATTTAAAGGTATGATTATATAAATATACTGCTGCTTTAAGACTATATATAATTAAAGTTAAAGGTAATTTAACGTTATTTCGTTTTATAATCGTTTTTCTTCTAATTATACCCTTTAAACGCCTTATATCTCCGTTCTAGGCCTGGGTATACGGTATTAAAGGCTTAAATCTAATATTGAAAAAAGGCGACTAAAGCATATTTTAATGCAAATAAGCTGTTACAATTTCGTTATCGTATGCGAATAGTTATAAAAAACCCCTTATCCTGGTTTTTTAAACCCTTTAAGAAATCTCGGAATACTTGAATTAATATATTCTGTCCTCGACTTTTAAGTTTAATATCCAAGATATAACCTAAATACATATCGGTTATAAATATACCGTATTTATATTCTTCCGGATTCTTTCGAAATTTATAAAGCCGATAACTATTTATTATCCTAATCGGGACGTTTTCCCTTCGGCTTTCGGCATATCTACCTTTTAACCTTCGCCTTGCTACATATTTAATATTCGACCGTTCTTAAATCTTTGAAGCAAAGTCCCTTTATATAAGACTATAACTAAACGATTATTTCGGGCCTTAGGTATTTTAATTTTAAATACTATATTATACCGTTACCGGTTTACGGTAATTTCTTTATATATAAATTAACTTCCGTTTATAAGTAACTAAGGCTGGTTAAAGTGTTACTACGTTAATATCCTCGATAACGAATTAATTAAATATATGTGTTAACCTAATAATCAGTTAATTAAATTTATTTCGAATCAAACTATTATTTTTACGGTTATTTTACTAATACCCCCTTTTCCGGAATTACCGTGAAAATAGTATATTATGTATAAAATTCTTATAATAAGTTACGTTATATAAATGTACCGCTTTCGGACTTATTAGGCTTTGGAATAATACGTTTACTTTTCCGTATTTACTAATCGGAACGAAACCTTTTCTTAAGTATAATTCATCGCCTTAAATTATCGTTCTATAATTTAAAAACCTGCTATAAAGGTAAAATATTTAAATTATAAACCTTAAATCCAAAATATATCAATTCCTGAAGGATAAAACGTGATATTTATGGCTTTAAGTTAACTAAAATTTAAAGAATACGTTAAAACTTAATTTATTCTATTTAAAAATTAATTTATCTTTTAAATAATTAATTTCTTCACAAATTTGATAAACGGTTAATATTTTCCTTTAAGGATTAATCGGTAACTATATGCTTTTAAATTAATATTACTATCGCTTAACTAATACAAAAATCTTTTAAAAATTTTTAAGGAATATATAAAAATATTAAGGAAATTTGTAATATGGGCTTAGATAAGCCTTATAACGTATACCTTACGTATCCGACTGCTAAGGCTTTTGTTTATTGCTATCATAACTCGTCTAAGTACCTTTATAACTATTATCTTTCGACTTTTTTTTAAAGCTTTTATTAAGCGGTTAATTATTAATATCCTAAATTTATTCCTGATTAAAATCGTCTTACATTAAACTGTTTATAAGAACCCCGTAAAAAACCAACTTTAACTTTTAAATAATTAATCGTTTCTTTTTCGATCTTATTTTATTTAAAAATTAGAAGTAAATTTAATTAATTAGATATAATCGGCGTTAGTACTATACATAATTAATTCGTTTAAATAACCGGCATAATTGTTTCGGAATCCACTTTACGTTAAGTTTAAGCCATAATTTAGTACAATTTTATCATTTACTTATTAAATTTCTTAAAGACTTTCCAGGTTTTTTTAATCGTCCTTTATATTCGCGTTTAATATTTATAAGTATTCGACTATCGTAAACTTTTAAAAATCGCTATTTGAACTTAAATAAATTTACCAAATTGGTAAGGAAATATTATCTAGAACCTTTTTTATAAGTTCGTTAGAATTCTTTTAGAAAATTTTATATTTTCGATTTAAATATATATGTCGTAAAGTCTTGATTATAAGCTTATTTGTTTCCGGTCGTTATTTTTCAGGTATTTATCAGATAATCCGTTCGATTAATTTTTTCGATTTACATAATTCCATCCAAGGATAAATTAATTGCCCGCGTCGACTGGTAAAGTCATCTTTTTAGATAAGAATGTTTTATCGGGCGTCATAGGTTTAATAAGCCGTGGAAAGTTCAGATTAGGATTAATATACTCCCACAGATTATATTCTTTAGCTTTAATTATAAATGTATACTTAAATTTATCCCAGTCTTAGGACTACTATAGATAAATACGGACGTTACTAATGCGGTCAGTATTATGGCTAATAAGGGATGTAAATAACTGCTGCTGGTGCACAGCTTATATAGTCTTAGTAACAGCTAATCAGTTAATAATATCGCGAATTAAGCGAATAAAATTTTAATTGTCAGATATAAGGATTATTAGATATATTGTATTACATAACAAGTTATAGGTGCTTTAAAACCCGGACCGCACTTTAATATAATCTGTCTACGGAATATATATGGTCAGATTAAAGGGAGTCTGTCCGTATATAAAGTACTAGCGCACCCCTGCTAGCAGACATCAACTATCTCTTAAATACTAAGACTTATATGATAGATTTATCGTTAATAATATAAAGCGAATCCCTAATCAATTGGCCGGTTAATTATATCACCGTTCCGATTATATATACAGATTAGATGTTATGTTTAATATTTAAGTTTATAAATAATACGCGCGTTAATTTTATAATTAATTTACATATTTTTACGTAAGATAAAATTATAACGTTTAATTTCATGTTAAAATCGATAGTATTATTTATTAAATTCTTTTATTTTATAGCCTATTTTAATGGTAAGTAAAAATAGCGAGGTATTATATGTAATGAGTTTATATTATTAAATTAATATAACCTTAATAATATTTTAGTTTTCTATTTCGGATTTTATATTTATTATCAAGAATTTAAAGCTTTAATAGGTAATATTATTATGAAAATTTTATATTTCAACTTTAAATATTTAAATATCTTCTTTATCCTTGCGGTTAAGTATGTTTACAATTTTTACGGTTATAAAACTTTTAAAAGTTTCGTTAAAACTTGAAAACACGTTATTAATTTAAAGTACATAGCGTCGAACTTTTTTGAGAATCTTATATACTCTTTCTAATTTTTAAATCTTTTTTAGCTGAACTATTATAAGTTAGGGTGCTATTTGTTTAAATACTACTTTTAAAGTTAATAAAAAATGATTTCTTCCTCATTATTATATTATTACCAACCTTATTTTACGTATCGCTAGTTTTACTATTTTTATTACTATATATAAGTATTATAACGCTTGTAAATACATGCTGTTAATTGTTTATATTAAAGTTTAAAATATAAATTCCTTTTATCTTTTAGATATTTCGCTTTATATTAAATTATTTTATTATTAATTTATTATAAAAGCTTTCTTATAAAGTAGCTTGCCGTTGTTAATAAAAAGTTAAGTTTTATTAATTTTAATGTTTCCCTTTAAATTAATGATACACTTTGGTTATTTTAAGCTTTTAGTTAAATAAAGCTAGTTATAATTTTTAAATTAAGTTATATTTATATTACCTTATATTATAAATAACTTTAACTTCTTATTTCTTATATATTTATAATAGAACTATAATATTCTTTTTTTCGGTAATATTTAAACGGTATAAATCTATTTTAGCTTTTTAATCCGCCTCTTATCTTTAATCGTTTATGATTATTAAATCTTAAAAAGTTATATTATGACTAAATTTATCTGATTTTTTTCAAACTTAAATATATCCTAGAATGCTTTGTATTAAAAATAATTACTTTAAATTTAACTATATTATTTAATAATAACCATTTAAATATATTATAACTTAGGTTTTTATAAAACTAGTACCTTGTTTATTTTAAATTAAAATCCCTTTTTTTACATATTTAGTATTTATTCTTATAACTACCATGCTTATAATAAAACCGTTTCCGGTAATAATAATTTAATTAAAACTTTAGAGTATTATTTAATAAATTAGTAATATTTATTCAAACTTATAATTTTTTCCCAGAAACTATATTATATTAGGACTGTTATATAACTCCTTTACTTTTCATTTTTTTTAATACTTTAGAATTTTAAACTTATAAAGTTTACGTAATTGTTATCTTTATAAATGTTTAAAGTTTTAAAATCATAATTAAAAATAAACGTCAAAATATTATATAATTCCGGTGTTTTTTAATATGATTTAATTTTATATTATTTTAAATGTATAAGTTTTATCATTTCGATTAAGATCTAAACTGATTTAATTTATTTATTATGTACGCCTTTTATATTAAATAAACTTAGCTTTATATAAAACCTAATTTTTAATTAATATCGAGTTTTTATTATATAACTTTAAGCATAACCTCTTAATTTCTTTTAAAAAGATTATTAAAACCATTTTAAAAGTAACTATTAAAAAGCTTTCTAACACCTTTTTATTCATATATTATAATCGTTTTCTTAATCTTAGCTTGTTTTTAACGCGGTAGATTTTAATGGCATAGTTCTCCTAAATATTTATTTACTAACTTAAAAACGAAACGTTTAATTATTTTATTAAAGTATTTACTCGTTTTTTAATAAATTTAAATTATTTAAGATTTCATATACTAACACTTTTCTGTTAAAGGTCTATCATTATAATTTTCGCGGATTAAATCGTTTCCGAAAATCAAGAGCCGAAGTCGATCTTTTAGGGATAGATTTCCTGGCTTGATAATAGTATCGATGGGTTTAGTACGTCCGGTAGCCTTTTAAAGATTTTATAACGTAAAAGAGATGGTCTTTTTGGAAATCCTACGGTTGCGGATTACCGTTATTATGTATTCGGAGTTGCGCGGCATGTTCAGCTGTCTTGATAAATGGTAATTTAGCTGTTTTGATGAAGCCGTGGCAACGATCAAGCCGTAAGATTGGCGAAGGCTCGCATACCATTTTATTGTAACGAACCTGTCATACATTTACCCGGAGGTATAAGCAGTATCCGAAATGGGGGTTCTTGATTTGCAGGTAATAATAGTATAATAAATGGGATGTTCGTTAAAGAGATTTGCGAACTTTCTTTTTAACTAAAAAACGGTACAATTATTTTTGGTTAAGAGCGTAAATTAATAATTAAGGAACGAAAATTAAATAAGTATTATTTATAAAAGGAAATCGTTCGTTATATATCCATTTCGAAACTTAATAAGTATGTCCGAGATTTATGTGATTTATGTAATTTGGTAAATTACTTAAATTTCTTAAATTATCCAGTTTTTGGCGGGAAAAGCTAAATTTTTCCTTTACCGAAGTTTAGCTGCCTGGAGCCTGCGCCAAGCTTTAAAGGTTAGTTTTTCCAAGATAGGAACCCTTATTCCTGTACTGTAACATTATTTTCCCTTTTTAAACATTTTTGTCCTAAAGATAAAAACCGTAAATATCCTTTTTGTTTTATTAAAAAGGTAGTTCCTTAATTAACTTTATTATAACAGGTCGGATTACAAAAGGAAAAAAAAAGTTACGTTTAAACCAATACGAATTTCGTATTAGTCGTATAAAGTTTATTAAAAAATTTAGTTCCAAAATTATCCCTTATTCGAATTATATTTATTTTAAAAGATTTAAATATTTTTACGTAATAAATATTTTAAGCTGCAGTTGTTATATTCGTTATTAACGTTTAACGTACGACGTACTGGAAATAAATTTCTTGGCGAAAATTAGGAAAGAATATAACCGTTTATAAAAAAAGGAGCATAAGGTAAAAAAGGCCTTAACTATTTTGTTTAATTATTTAAAACGGTTGCATTTTTAACAAAATATTTTTAAAAAAAAAGGCGTAACCATTTTAAAAAAAGGATTCGAACGGGATTAACAAAAAAATTAAAAAAGGGTGGAAGAAGAATAACGTCGCATAAAGGCGGAATAAGCGTAGTTTGCTTTGAAGATAAACGTTATGATATAGGCGTTTATTTCTTTCGGTTGGAACGCCGAAGGTTTGGATTTAGGCGGGGGGCCGTTATCGCCTGCGATTTTGGCCGTATTAAAGACGGTCGGTTAGGATTTTGTCGATAAAAATCCTTAATTAAGTTTTTCGTATTCGTTAAGTGCTTAAATAGTTCCATATGTTATTTTTAAGTGGGTAATTTATTTATTTAATTAGGTATTAAAGTTTGTTTTTAATTATTTTAAAATCCAATATTTTTTCGATTTTATATTTATTACCGTCTTTTTCGATTTTAAAGTTTTTTTTAAGCGGCGCGTTTTTAGGGGTTAATTTTAATAAGGAAATATGGAATATAAGGTATATTTTTATAGTTTTAGGTAATAATAATTTATAGTTAATTTTTGAAATAATTTTTTCGATTTTAAACGGGTCAAATTTTTTAAAATTAAATTTGTTATTAGGTTTTTTTGTTTTTACCTGGGAAAGGTTTAATATCGCGTTTTGTTTTTATCGTAATAAGTAAACTTTATTTCTTTTCGTTAAAATTAATCCCTTAATTTTTTTTATTATAATATTAGGTTATTTTTTATTACAAAAATTATAATTCGATTTGGAGTTTGGTTTATATAATTTTAATTTTTATTATTATTATTTCCGTTTATAAAGTTACGGTAATAATAATTAATACCTTACGTATTAGTTATTCTGGTCGTTAGATTATCGCGTTATATTTATATATAATTATATAAGGTAATATATTTTTATTTTTATTAACGGACGTATTATAAATTATTTACGTAAATGGTAAAAGTTTAACTTAATTATTTTGTTAATAATTAACGTAATTTTAAAGTTATTATTTTAAGGTTTAATTTAACCGTTTTATTTAATTATTTGTTTAAGGATAATAAGTTATTAAAAACTTAAACTTAGTACCGATTTGTTTAAAAAAATTGGTACCGAATTTCGATATAAAAAATTTGTTTCGATTAAAAATAATTTTTTTTAGTATTTTATATTTATCGAAATAATATCGAATAAAGGTATAAATTAATTATTTTATCGTTACGGTTTTTTTAAAAGGTAAAAAATACTTATATTTAATAAATTTGTTAATGATTATTTATACCGTATCGTACTTATTTCCGGTAACGGGATTTTTTAATATAAAAAAACCAATAATAAAATATTAAGTTATGGTATTTTATATTTTATTAAGTATTTTTGTAAGTTATAATAAATTATACGGTTTGTGGCAGGTTATTTTTGCCTTATTGTAAATATTATAATTTTTAATAATTTATTTAACCATTTGGCGGAATTTTGGAAAATCGTATTTTTTTTTAAAATCGTTTGGTAATTTTAAATACTTTTTGGTATTTATATAAAGGATTTTTATAGAATTTTTTAATAAATTCCTTTTGTTATTAATAAGGGACGTAAATTTTACCGCGAAATAATAATTAATCTTTATTATTTTTT
Organism: Monosporascus sp. MG133; assembly: GCA_004155925.1. Classification (NCBI taxonomy): domain Eukaryota; kingdom Fungi; phylum Ascomycota; class Sordariomycetes; order Xylariales; genus Monosporascus; species Monosporascus sp. MG133. Next base: position 39,697 of record QJNX01000061.1, on the reverse strand, counting down.
TTTAGTTATTTAATTTTTTTTGTTTTTTTTAATTATAAAAATTTTTAAATTAAGTTTATTCCTTTTAAGTAAGTTATTTTAAGGTTATATATAATTATATTATCTTATCGTTTTTGCGATATAATATTTATATATATCGTTTGGAAATTTTAAAGTCGTAATTTTTTTTTCGGTTTAAAATATTTATTTAAATGTTTTTTTTACCCTTAATATGGTAAATCTTAAAGTTAAATTTGGATAGGAAAATTATTTAATTTTTATAGCGTTTATTTAATTTTTAAGTAATTATGAATCTGGTTAAAATTTTATGGTTTGAATAAATATCGAATAATTTTTTAATTTTATTAAGAAATAGTTTTTATTTTTTAAGTGTTAAAATAATTGCTAGTAACTTTTTGTCGTAAATGGGCTATTTATGTTTTGTATTTTTAAGGGTTTTAGAAAAGTACGTTATTAGGTACCATTTTCCGTTATTTTTTAGTTACTTTAAGACTGTTTTAAGGGCGTAATTTGAAACGTTTATTTTAAAACATTTTTTTTTATTATGGTTTGGTAACTTAATTATTAAGGCGTTAATAATTTTGTCCTTAATTTTTTGGAAAATTTTTTTAGCTTTTTCTGGAAGTTCGAATTTTTTTCCGACGTATTTTTTAGTAATAAGTTTAATTAGGGGGTTAGCAAGTTTGCCGTAATTCTGGATTAAGGGCCGTACGTAACCGGTAAACTTTAAAAATTGGCAGATATTAGTAATAATAACTTTATTAAAAATCGGTTAATTTTTGACTGCTTTTAATTTAAAATTTTAGATTTAAATTTATCCTGGAATAATAATAAAATTTAAAAAATTTAATTTTTAAGTATATTAAACGTTTTTTTTTATATTTATTAACAAATTAGCTTTTTTAAGGGCCTTTAATATTTTAACGATATATTTTTTGTACTTTTTTAAAGTTTTTAAGTAAATAAAAATATTATTTAAATAAACGAAAACGAATTTATTTAAAAATTTCGGTAAAATAATAATAAGCATATATTAAAAGCTGGCTAAAGTATTAATTAGGTCTTATAACATAATCTTATATTCGTAATATCCATAAATAATTTTAAAAGTAATTTTTTATTTTTCGCCTTTAGTTATTCGAATTAAGTAATAATTATTTAGTAAATTTAAAGCTATAAATTATTTAACCTTATTAATATTTTTCCTTATAATATTTATTAACGTTAAGAAATATTTATTTTTAATAATAATATTATTAAACTGTTTATAATTATGGATTCGTTAATATATTAAATTTTTATTTTTATCGATTTTAATTTTATTATTTTTTATTTTAAGTATTATTATAATTAAATAATCCGTAAATAATTCGGATTTTTAAATATAACTTTTTTTAAGGTTTCGTTAAAAATTTTTTTAAAAAGTTTTAATTTTTTTAAGGTTTATATAATAAATTTAATAAAATTTTAAATAATATCCTTTTTTAATGGAAATCCGATAATCTTATTAGTTATGGTTTGGTAATTTTTTTCGGATTCGTTTTTTAAATAATTTTTTAAACCGTTAATATTTAGGGGGTATTATTAATATTAAGTTAAAAATTTTGGTTTTTTTAATTATATAATAAATTTTATAAATTTTTCTTTTAAAATTATTTTATAAAAACGTTTATTTTTTTTAATTAATTAATAGATTATTAGAACGAAATTACGGTATTTTTAAAATAATATCGTATCCTAAAATATCGGCAATATTAAAAATAATTTATTTTAAATATTCTTATATTTGGACTTTAAATTTTTTAATTTGTCGGAAAATTCGGTCGTTATTATAAGTAAATAGGTTTTTATTTATTATCCGTAGTTTATAAGATTATTATTTATATTTCTAAGGGATCCGATATCTTTTAGTTACCTTAAGGAAAATAAAGTTTTTTTCTGTTCCGGAATTAATTATGGCGTTAAATATTTTATTTCCGTAATAAATGGAAATTTCGATTTAATTTCGTATTTTTTTTTTTGCCTTATATAAGATCTTATATATAAGGGTTCCTCGGTACCTTATTTTCGAAGGCCTTTGCCGTTTTTTAATTGATATATTTTAAAAATTAAGAAGCGTTTTTATTTGCGTACTTTTTTAGCTGCATGCTTAATATAATAGTTATCCATATATTTAAACCATTTCCTGTTACCGAATTAATATTTAAAGATAAATTTTTTTTTTGGTTTTTTTTTAAGTTTTATATTTCGTAAATTATTAGATTAAAAGGGTAAACTTCCGAAAGGGGTATTTTTATAGCTATGAAGTCGTATTTATCGTATGGTACTGGTACGTAATATAAATATCCTTACGTTATAACCTTTTGACTTTTTTCTGATTCGGGGTATAAATAATAAAACTTAAGGTAATTTAGTTATTAAGGGGTTTTTATGTATTTATATTTATTATTTAGTTTTATAAATGTTTTTTATCGTATTTTAGCCAAAAGTTATTATTTTTTTGGCGCGTTAATAAATAAGGTAATTATAATTATAATAAGGAATAAAATGCAAAAGTTTATAATTATTTGTTGGTTTAGGGTATATTATATATTCGGGAAAAATATAATACTTAAAGGATAATTATTTATGGTTATCGAAATTTTTTCGTAATTAATTATCTTAATCGTATATTTTATATTTTTATATATCGAAATAATAAGTATATTTTAACGTAATAGTTACTTTAAAGTTCGTTTATTTTGGATAATATTTGTAAACTTTAGTTATAATATTTTTATAAATAATACAATTTTTATAATCTGGGTCGTTATTTTTAACTTTATTAGTTATAGTAATAATAAATTTTTAATTAGTAAAAATAACGTTTATTTCTTTTTTATCCTTTTCCTTATTGTTTATGTTTCGTTCGGCCGCGCGGATTTTTTTCTTAGGCTAAAAAATTTTATTTTTTTAGGAATTTTTTTAAAAATTTCCCTTTTTCGCTGGAAAATAATATTCGTTTTTAAAATGGCCCTTTTTGCTATAATTAAAATACTTAACTTTGGATTTATTTTTCTTAAATTCCGTTAAAATAATATTAGCTTTTTTCTGGAATCTGTTTTTTGGTTTCTTAATATTACTGAAGCGTTTATTATTATTTCGTCTGCCGGTACCTTTTTTTTTAAGGTATCGATTAAAAATCTATCGGTCGGAAATAATAACCTTATTTGTATATTTTTTAAAGGGGCCCGTTTTAAGTACCTTAAATATTTTATTCTTAATTTAAGGTTTTAGGCCGTTATAATAAGGGAAAAATAACGTATTCTGGGGTAATTTAAAAATGGCCGTTAGTCGGTTAAACTTAATCGTATATTCGACTGCTGATATAGTTTGTTAAAGTTTATGTATTTATTTAACCGTATATTATTATTTATTTATATTTTTAAACAAAGTTCGTATTTATTTTTCGAAGTTTTTATAACTACTAAAGATATAATTAATAATATCCAGATAATCGTCGGAAGGGTTTCTTAGGTAATCGTTAAAAATGGGCTCGAATTAATTAAGTACTTTTCCGGCAAGTAACTGGGAAATAACCATAACCTTCTGGTATTTTTCCGTTAAAGAACTTTCGTACTATTTAAAATGAAATTTGGCCTTAACCAGAAATCCTTTTATATCCGTAAACCTATTATACGGTTTGGGAATAATTAGCTTGTAACTTTTAATGTCAGGCATTTTATGGTAGGTAAGGGTAAGTATAATTTCTTTTCGTTTTCGACCAAATAAGGAAAGGGCTGGAGTTTGCAGATAAGGGGCAAATGTTCTAAAGAAAGGTGCTGGCGTTTTTGGAAGGGCGGAAGCCCTTTTTAATTATTGGGCAAGTTTGGTATTTTCCTTTTGGAATCTTACGACTTTTTCGGCCATAAGGTCCAGTCGTTAGTTAATCGTAAGTTTTCTTTCCTTCCCTTTTTCCGTTTCGGTAATAAGGACCTTTTTAATTTTTTCTTCATAATCGGATTCCTTAAATCGTATTTCGATAGTTTCTTTTATTTTCTTAAGGGTAAAAATTGGTTGTTGTTAAAAAAAGGAAGGTCTTTTCTGGCCTTTAATTCTGGTAGCTTTTAGTAACATGTTATCGATTAACTAAAGCATTTTTTTAATCGGAGGTAAATTATATAATCCGGCTATTAATTTTTTATTAACTAATAACGGGGATCGAATGTATTATTTGTCTGTTAAATGTCGTTCTGTAATATCGTTTTTATTAAGTTTAGAAAAGTTTATATCTAACTGGGCCTTAAATTATTCGTTAATTATTAATTAAGGAGTTATTAAAATGTAACGAACTTATTATATATCTACCCGGAGGTATAAGTAATATCCGAAATAAGGGTTCTTAATTTGTAGGTAATAATAGCATAATAAATAAGGTATTTGTTAAAAAAATTTGCGGACTTTTTCCTTAATTAAAAAACGGTATAATTACTTTTAGTTAAAAGCTTAAATTAATAACTAAGGAACGAAAATTAAATAAGTATTATTTATAAAAGGAAATCGTTCGTTATATATCCATCTCGAAATTTAATAAGTATGTCCGAGATTTATGTGATTTATGTGATTTGGTAGATTACCTAGATCTTCTAGATTACCCAGTTCTTGGCGGGAAAAGCCAAGCTTTTCCTTTACCGAAGTTTAGCCGCCTGGAGCCTGCGCCAGGCTCCAAAGGTCAGTTTCTCCAAGACAGGAACCCCTGTTCCTGTGCTGTAACATTTATGCGTATTTAAGGTTTACCCTTAAGGTTTATCTTTAACGTTTGTTTTTAAGGTTTATTCTTAAGGTTTATACTTAAGGTTTACTGCCTGGCATAAGGTTTATTAAAGTCGAAGTTTATCGGCAACCACGTATGTGAGCCTCCTAAGCCAACATCAGTCGAAAAATTACGTGCTTACGAGGGCCCAGCAGTCTGTTTCAAAGTGAGGTTCTGCTTTAAAATAAGGTTTTATGGGACTGAGGTATATAATCTATCTTAACCGTAAAAACTATTAATTAGTTATCGTATCGAAGATATTAGGTATAATATCTATCGTATGGATTATATGTATAATGATTTTCTATATATTTAGTTCAGCTTGAAAAATAAGGCTTGAACCTAAATTAACCTTGTATATAATTGTAACGAACCTGTTATATATCCACTTAGAGGTATAGACAGTATCCGAAATGGGGGTTCTTGATTTGCAGGTAATAATAGCATAACGAATAAGATGTTCGTTAAAAAGATTTGCGGATTTTTTCCTTAATTAAAAAACGGTATAATTACCTTTAGTTAAAAGTTTAAATTAATAGCTAAAGAACGAAACTAAATAGGTGCTATCTATATAAGAAACCGATCGTTTTATATCCAATTCTTACGAATAAGTATATCGTAAATTTGCCTGATTTATATAATTTATGTAATCTAGTTCCAAATTACTTAGATTACCTAAATCTATTAGATTATTTAAACTTTAACGCGGGAAAGCTAAGCTTCACCTTACCCGAAGTTTATCCGGTCGGAACTTTTCCTTAAAAACGTTCGAAAATAAACCTTTTTAAAACAGGAACTTTTGTTCTTATATTATAACATTATTTCCCCTTTCTAAAAACTTTTATCCCAAAAATAAAACCGTAAGTAACCTTTTTATTATTTGTTAAAAAGGTTTTTTCCAAACTTTTCTTAACTAACTTTATTATAATAGGTCGTATTTAAAAGGAAAAAAAAATTACGTTCGAATTAGCGCGATTTTCGTAACATTCGTATTAATTCGATAAAAATATTTAGTACTAAAATATTTTCTTGTTTTAATTATATTCGGTTTAAAAAATTCGATTATTTTTCGTTTTAAGGCGTTAAAATTATAACTATTATATTCGTTATTAACGTTTATTTTATAATATTTTAATTATAAATTCTTTAAGAAAAGTAAACGAAACGTAAAATTACCTGTTCCGGAAATAACGAAAAATTAAAGATAATTTTTTAACGTTTTAGGAAATTATAAAAAGGAAGTAAAAAATAGTAAAAAAAAAGTTAGTTAAATTACGGCGTTAACAAAACAAAAAGTTAAAAAAATTTATTAAAAAATTAAGACGGTTACGTTTTTAATAAAATCTTTTTTAAAAAAAAGCCCTTAAAATATTAAAGGAAAATTTGGAATTAAATTAACTGAAAAAACGGAAAAAGTTGGAAAAAAAATAACGTTACGTTGAAATAAAATAAGTACAACTTACTTTTAAAATAAATGTTACGGTAAAAATATTTATTTTTTTCGGCTGGAGCGTTTTAGATTTAGATTTGGATATAAGCCCGTTATCGCCTAAAATTTTAGCTGGGCTAAAAACGGTCGGTTAAAATTTTGTTAACAAAAAACTTTAATTAAGTCCATCGTATTCCTTAAATACTTAAGTAACTTTTACGTATTATCTTTAAGTAAGCAATTTATTTATTTAATTAAATACTAGATCTTTTATTTAATTATTTTAAAGTCTAGTATTTTTTCGATTTCGTACTTATTACCGTTTTTTTCGATTTCGAAGTTTTTTTTAAACAGGACGTTTTTCGGGGCTAATTTTAATAAGTAAATATAAAATATAAGCTATATTTTTATAGTTTTAGATAATAATAGTTTATAATTAATTTTTAAAATAATTTTTTTAATCTTAAACGGATTAAGTTTTTTAAAGTTAAATTTATTATTAAGTTTTTTCGTCTTAATTTAAAATAATTTTAACGTTACGTTTTATTTTTAACATAATAAGTAAATTTTGTTTCCTTTCGTTAAAATTAATCCCTTAATTTTTTTTCATTAGAATATTAAGCTATCCTTTATTACAAAAATTATAACTTAATTTAAAATCGGGTTTATATTATCTTAATTTTTATTACTATCGTTTTTATTCGTAAAATTATTATAATAATAACTGGTATCTTACGTATTAACTATTCTAAGCGTTAGTTTATTACGTTATATCCATATATAACTATATAAGGTAATATGCTTATATTCTCGTTAATGGACGTATTATAAGCTATTTACGCAAATAATAAAAACTTAACCTAATTATCCTATTAATAATTAATATAATTTCGAAAATATTATTTTAAGGTTTAATTTAATCGTTTTATTTAACCGTTTATTTAAAAATAATAAACTGTTAAAAACTTTAATTTAATACCAATTTACTTAAAAAAGCTATTATTGAACTTAAATATAAAAAGTTTGTTTTAATTAAAAATAATCTTTTTTAATATTCCGTACTTATTAAAATAATATCGAATAAAGGCATAAGCCAGCTATTTTGCTATTAAGGTTCCTTTAAAAGGTAAAAAGTACCCATATTTAGTAAGTTTGTTAATAATTACCCATATCGCATTATATTCGATTCCGATAAGGAAATATTTCGATATAAGGAAACTAATAATAAAATCCTAAGCTATAATATTTTACGTTTTATTAAATATATTTATAAGTTGCAATAAGCTATAGAATTTATAATAGCTTACCTTTGCCTTATTATAAACGTTATAATCCTTGATTATTTATTTAATTATTTAACGAAATTTTAAAATGTTATATTTTTTTTAAAGTCGCTTAATAATTTTAAATAATTTTTAATATCCATATAAAAAATTTACGTAAAATTTTTTAATAAATTCTTTTTGTTGTTAACGGAAAATGTAGATTTTGCCGCGGAATAATAATTAGTTTTTATTATTTCCTTTTAATTACTTAACTTCCTTTTATTTTTCTAGATTATAAAAGCTTTTAAACTAAGTTAGCTTTTCCGCAATTAGCTGTTTTAAGGTTATATATAACTATATTATCTTATCGTCCTTATAAGACAACATTTATATATATTACTTGGAAACTTTCGAATTATAATTTCCTTTTGGGCTCAAAATATCCGCCTAGATATTTTCTTTACCTTTAATATGGTAAATCTTAAAATTAAATTTAGATAAAAAAACCATCCAATTCTTATGGCGTTTATTTAACTTTTAGGTAATTATAAATTTAATTAAATTTTTATAATTTAATTAAATATTAAATAATCCCTTAGTTCCGTTAAAAAATAGCTCCCATTTTTTAAACGTTAAAATAATTATTAACAACTTTTTATCGTAAATAGGATATTTAAATTCTGCGTCCTTAAAAGCCTTTAAAAATATATTACTGGGTACCATTTTCCGTTACTTTTTAACTATTCGAAAACCGCTTTAAAGTTATAATCCGAAACGTTTATTTTAAATCGTTTCTTTTTGTTATAATTTGGTAACTTAATTATTAAGACGCTAATAATTCTATTCTTAATTTTTTTTTAAAAATCTTTTAGTTTTTTTTGGAAATTTAAATTTTTTTGTAATATATTTTTTAATAATAACTTAATTAAAGAATTAATATGTTTGCCGTAATTTTAAATTAAGGGTCGTACGTAACCGGTAAATTCCAAAAATTAACGTATATTAATAATTATGGTTATATTAATAATTAACTAATTTTTAATAACTTTTAACTTAAAATTTTATATCTAACTTTATTCCGGGATAATAATAAAATTTAAAAAGTTTAATTTCTGGATATATTAAACGTTTTTTCTAACGTTTATTAACAAGTTAATATTTTAAGGGCTTTTAATACTTCAGTAACATATTTTTTATATTTTTCCAAAGTTTTTAAGTAAATAAAAATATCGTTTAAATAAACGAAAATAAATTGATTTAAAAAGTTTCGTAAGATAATAATAAATATATATTAAAAACTAGTTAAAATATTAATTAACTTTTATAACATAATTTTATATTCGTAATATTTATAAATAATTTTAAAGGCGGTCCCTTATTTTTTACCTTTAATTATTTAATAAGTTTAAAGCTATAAATTATTTAATTTTGCTAATATTTTCCTTTATGGTATTTATTAACATTAAAAAATATTTATTTTTAATAATAATATCGTTAAATTATTTATAATCGTAAATTCGTCGGTATATTAAATTTTTATCTTTATCGATCTTAATTTTGCTATCCTTTATTTTTAATACTATTATAATTAAATACCTTATAAATAATTCGGATTTTTAAATATAACCTTTTTTAAAATTTCGTTAAAAACTTTTTTAAAAAACTTTAATTTTTTTAAGGTTTATATGATAAATTTAATAAAGCTTTAAGTAATATTTTTTTAATAAAAATCTTATAATTTTATTAGATATAATTAAGTAATTTTTTTCGGGTTCGTTTTTTAAATAATTTTTTAAATCGTCGATATTTAAAGAACATTATTATTATAAGCTTAAAAACCTTAATTTTTTTAATCATATAACAGTTTTATAAAAATTTCCCTTAAAACCATCTTATAAAAGCGTTTATTTTTTCCAATTAATCCGTAAATTATTAGAACAAAGCTATAATATTCCTAAAATAATATTATATCTTAAAATATCGGCGTTATCGAAAATAATCCGTTTTAAATATCCTTATATTTAAATTATAAGTTTTTTTATCTTTCGGAAAATTCGGCCATTATTATAAGTAAATAAGTTTTTATTAATTATACGTAGCTTATATAATTATTATTTATATTTTTAAGGGATTTAATATTTTTTAATTATCCTAAGGGAAATAAAGTTTCCTTTTGTTCCAAAATCGATTATAGCGTTAAATATTTTATTTTTCTGGTAAATTGGAATTTCGATTTAATTTTTTATTCCTTTTTTTGCTTTATATAAGGTTTTGTATATAAGGGCTTTTCGATATTTTATTTTCGAAAGCTTTTTTAATATTTTGATTAATATATTCTAGGGGCTAGAAGGCGTTTTTATTTATGTATTTTCCTGGCTGCATGTTTGGTATAATGGTTATTTATATACTTGAACCACTTTTTGTTACCGAACTGGTATTTAAAAATAACTATTTTTTTTGACTTTTCCTTAGGTCCGGTATTTTACGAATTATGGAGTTAAAAAAGTAAACTTTTAAAAAGGGTATTTTTATAATTAGGAAATCGTATTTGTTGCAAGGTATTAGCGCGTAATATAAACATCCTTACGTTATGGCCTTTTGGCTTTATTTTAATTTGCGGTATAAGTAATAAAATTTAAGGTAATCTGGTTATTAAAGGGTTTTTATATATTTATATTTATCGTTTAGTTTTATAAGCGTTTTTTTGTTATATTTTGGCCAAAAGTTGTAATCCTTTTTAATTCGTTAATGGATAAGGTAATTGTAATTATAGTAAATAGTAAAATATAAAAGCTTATAATTATTTATTAGTTTGGAGTATATTATATATTCCGGAAAAATGTAATATTCGGGAAATAATTATCTATAGTTATCGAAATCTTTTCTTAATTAACCGTTTTGGTCCTATATTTTATACTTTTATATATTAAGGTAATAAACGTATCTTAACGTAATAATTACCTTGGAGCTAGTTTGTCCTGGATGGTATTTATAAGCTTTGGCCGTAGCATTTTTATAAATGGCATAATTTTCATAATCTGGATCGTTGTTTTCGGCCCTACTGGTCGTAATAATAATAAATTCCTTATCGGCAGAAGTAAGGCTTATTTCCTTTTTATTTTCATTTTCGCTATTTATATTTCGTTTGGCCGCGCAAATTCTTTTTTAGGCTTTAAAATCCTTTTTTTAGGATTTCTTTTTTTTGCTAAAAAGTTATATTCGTTTTTAAACTGGCCCTTTTTGCTATAGTTAAAATATTTAAATTTGGCCTTATTTTTCTTAAATTCCGTTAAAATAATGCTGGCTTTTTTTTGGAATTTATTTTTTGTTTTCTTTTTGTTATTAAAACATTTATTATTATTTCGTTTGCCGGTTTTTTTTAAGATACCGATTAAAAATGCGGCAGTCGGTAATAATAACTTTGTTTATATAATTTTCGAAAGGATTTATTTTAAGTACCTGAAATATTTTATCCTTAACTTAAGGTTTTAAGTTATTATAATAAAGGAAAAATAATATTTCCTGGGGTAACTTAAAGATAGCTATTAATGGACTAAATTTAATCGTATATTTAGCTGTTAAAGTAATTTGTTAAAATTTATATATTTATTTAACCATATATTATTATTTATTCATATTTTCGTATAAGGTTTGCATTTATTTTTTAAAGTTATCGTAATTATTAAAAATATAGTTAATAATATCCAGCCAGTTTTAGGGGAATTCGTTAGGTAATTTTTAAAAATGGGTTCGAATTAATCGAATATTTTTCCAATAAGTAGCTGGAAAATGGCCATTATTTTTTAATAATTTTCCGTTAAAAAATTTTCGTATTATTTAAAATAAAGTCCTGCTTTAATTAGAAATCTTTTTATATTAATGGATCCGTTATAAGGCTTAAGAATAATTAGTTTATAACTTTTAATATTAAGTATTCCATAATAAGCAGGAAAGGATAAAGTTCCTTTTTGGTTTCGACCAAATAAGGGAAAAGTAAGGGTTTTTAAACGAAGAATAATTTTAAAAAAAAGGTACAAAAGGTTTTTTTTTAAGTTATCGGGCGAGTTTGGCATTTTTTCTTTTAAGTTTCATAACCTTTTCGGCCATAAAATCTAACTATTTGTTAGTTATAAATTTTTTTTTTTTTTCCTTTTTTAATTTTTATATCTTACTTTTCCTTTTTTTTGGTCGGATTTTTTAGGTTAAACTTTAGTAATTTTTTCGGGTGTCAAAATAGATTATTATTAAGAAAAAAAACTTTTTTAAGTTTTTAGTTTGGTAATTATAAATAAAATATTATTAATTAATTAAAAAAAAATTTAATAAGTGGTAAATTATGTAATCCGGTTATTAATTTTTTATTAATTAATAACGGAAATCGAATATGTTATTTGTTTACTAAACGTTATTTTGTAATATTATTTTTATTACGTTTAAAGAAATTTATACTTAATTAAGCCTTAAATCTTTCGTTATTTATTAATTAAAAAGTTTTTAAAATATAACGAACTTATTATATATTTACTTAAAGGTATAAATAATATCCGAAATAAGGGTTTTTAAGTTCTAAATAATAATAATATAACGAATAAAATGTTCGATAAAAAAATTTACGGATTTTTCCCTTAATTAAAAAACGGTATAATTACCTTTAGTTAAAAATTTAGGTTAATAATTAAAAAACGAAATTAAATAGGTATTATTTACATAAAAGACCAATCGTTATATATTTAATTTTTACGAATAATTATATCCTAAATCTGCTTAATTTATGTAATTTATATAATTTAGTCCCAGATTACCTAAATTGCCTAGTTCCATTAGATTATTTAAACCTTGGCGCGGGAAAGCTAAGCTTCTCCTTATCCGAGATTTACCCGGTCGGAGCCTTTCCTTAAAGACCTCCGATATTATAACTTAAGAGCTTGGCCCAAAGACAAACGGTCGGAAAGTCTGAGACTTGTCTCCGACGTAGGTCCCAGGTTACGTGACTGGCTTATAAATCTTAAAGGTCTTGGCGCTTTAAGCCCTTTAAGCTTACGATAAGCTTAAAGGTTTTAACGAGCTTAAAGGTTTAAGCCGCTTAAGTACCTTAAACAAAAAGTAACATATATATATTCGTTATTTTTTTATAATTTAAATTATACTAGCTCCTAATATAACTTAATTACTTAAATTATTTTTAATATTTATTATTATTAAACGTAATTATACCTTTAATTTATTACTTAAATTTTTATAATATTAATATTAACATAAATTATACGATTAAGGTTTAATAATTAATTAAGCTAATTAACCGTTATATATTATAAACTTTTATTTAATAATATAATTAAATTTTAAATAATACGTTATAACGTTAATATATCGGATAATACCCAGAAACTTACCGTATAATAATATAAAAATACGATTAAAAAACTTAAAAGAATTATTTAATATTTCGAAGCCTAAATTAATATTATTAAAATTAACGAAATTAAAATTAAACCAAAAAAACCCGAACCTTATAACGAAAAAGGTAACGTATAAAACTTCCTTATCCAAGTACGTATTTACCTTCGTTTCGAAAAAATTATTAATAAGGCCGATAAAATCTTTATAATCGCGGCGTTTTTTTAAAAAAAACACCGTATATTAATTTAAGCCTACCTTACGAAACTATTTAAAAAATAAAAAGTCGAACCAGTAGCAAGTTATTAAAACCTTTTTTTAATATTACATTAATTTCGAAAAAGAATTAAAAACTAATTTCGGGAACCTAAATAAAAAAAAACCGTAACATAAAAAATCCTGAATTTAAAACAAAAAAAACTAACGTCCAAATACGTAATAACGTTTAAGAACCTTATAATTAAGGCCGGATAAATAAACGAAAAAAATAATAACTTAATTAATATTTTTTACAAAAAATTAAAAAATAACGTTAAAAACAAAATTATTAAAATAACGCACCTTATTACTTTAAACAAATACATTACAAAAGCCGTAAAAATCGATAATTAACAATATAAACGACAACAAAAACGAAAAAGATAATTTATTCCCAAAACTAGGTTTATAAAAACTAGCTAAAACAAAAGACGTAACATACCTTCCATTACCTACGGAACGGTACCAAAACTTATTAAGTTAAAAACTACCTAAAAAAAAGATTAAAGCCAAATTAAATGCTATAATTACGACAAAATGGGCCATATAAAGAGCTAATATAAAACCCCTAAAAAATAACGTAACGGTTAAACCCTAATACCTAAAAAATATCCGAAAAATAAAAAAGCCGTTACCTTCGGCATAATTAAAAAAAAAAAACCCTAACTTACCCCCAAAAATACGTAAAGGACTACAAAAGGCTAATGCACTCTTCCAGGCCGCAATTACCCAATAACGTACCATTACGATTAAATTAACAATCACTTAATAATTACAAAAGTATAAAAAATAAAAAAAGCTAATACCAAAAACATAAATATCTCGTACGTAACAAAAAAAATAATAATAACAAAAATAATAAAAATTAAATAAATAAATTAAAAAGTACCAAGATTAGGACGAAACCTTATAACTAAAAAACCCGACCGATATAGAAAATTATATACCATCCATTACAAAAAAACTTACTACTTACGATACGAAAAATAACAAAAATATATCTAACAAAAACTTATGCATATATATAAACAAAAATTTAACTTCCATACCCAAACAGGAAACGACCCTAAGGACCAAAAATAATATAAACACTTACGTACCAGAATTACATAAAACGATATCGACGTCGTTACAATATCGGGAAACTGGCCGGAAAGAAAAAAGTATCCCAAATAAAATTTTATATACATTATAAATAATACGATTACAAAATGCAAAAAAATAAATCTATCAAATAATAATAAAGGCCCAAAAAAAATAATAAATAACTTATATTTCCGACGCGCTTACGCTGACAACCTCGAAAAAAAAAAGAAATAAAAAAAAAAATTCGGAAAACGCCTAACGGAAATAACGTAATACCATACCCAGTATCAGGAACGCCAAAAGTATCAGGATTAACTGGCGACGACGACAAATAAAAAGTAAACTATAATAACAAATTAATCGGAAAAAGCCGAAACCTTTAAAAAATAAGTTACCAACCTAAAGAATTAAATAAAACAATACGAAAAAAAAAATCCTTAAATTAAAAGCTTAATTACGTTAACAAAAAAGATAATTAAAATAATTATAAACATAAACCCCCTAAAAAAAACGCTACCTATAAAAAAACTATAAGCTGGCAAAAGCAAAAAAAGTTAACATATACCCCTTAAAAAAGCTTTATACATAATAATAAAAAGGACCAAAAATTTTTTTATTACAATTAAAATACGAATTAGGAAAAATTAATATACCGCTATAATAAATTACGGAACTAACCCGAATTATATCAAACCAAAAGTAATTAATAAATTACATTTATTATAAAAAAATAAAATTAAACCTTATAAAGTTAAAAATATTAAAGGTATCAAATTTATTTATAATAACGGATAAGTTAACCGCGAAATTAATTACCTTAAAACTTATATTTAAAAATAAAAACAAATTATTACTTTCGATATTATTTTAATATAAAATTACAACATAATTCTTATTAAAAAATAACTATATTAATATAACTTTTTAATTAATTAAAAAACAGGCCAAATAAAATTTATTTTATCCTCCATCGACGAAAACGACTTAAAAAAAAGATTTACCGTTTAATTAACAAAAACGATAATAAATATAAACATAAAAATACGACAAAAACTTTATTACCTAAAAAAATACGATATATATAAAAAAAAGGGCAAAATAAATATATATAACGCGTTATTACCATAATCAAAATACGGTTATACGAAATAAACGACGATTTATAACATCAGCCCTAAAAGCCCGAAAAAATAATTAAAATATTACCATAATATTACAAATACGAACGGCTTTTTAAAAAACAAATCGAAATAAAATTACCAAAATATAATAAATAAAATTACGAAATAATCCGAAAAGACGGCAAAATAATTACTTTTTATCCCATATATAACTTAAATTAACAAAAACTATACGTATTACGAAAATACCTTAAGAACAAATTACGCAAAAAATATATCAAATATTCCAAATTACCAGCAGGATACCCCATATTTTTCGTACCAAAAAAAAATAAAAAGTTACGGTTAATAATCGATTACTGATAATTAAACGATATTATAGTTAAAAATCGTATACTTTTATCCTTAATTATTAAAATAAAAAATCGCTTTTACGGAACCAAATGGTTTATTACTTTAAACTTACGAAATAAATATAATTTAATTTATATTAAATTAGGAAACGAATAAAAAATAACCTTAAAACTAAATACGGGTTATATAAATATTTAATAATATCTTTTAAATTTATTAACGTACCCGCGACGTTCCAAAAAATAATTAATTACGTATTACGTAAATATTTCGATATTTTTATTATTTATTACCCCGATAATATTCTTATTTACTTAAATTCGGAAAAAAAATACAAAAAATATATCCACAAAATTTTTCGAATCCTACAAAACGTTAATCTTTTAATTAATGCCAAAAAAAGCAAATTTTATAAGCAAAAAATACCATACCTAAAATACGTTATTATCCCGGGATATATTAAAATAAATCCCAAAAAGATAATAATAATCCAAAAATAAAAAATACCTATTATAATTACTAAAATCGAGGCCTTCCTTAAATTTATTAATTACTACCGAAAGTTCGTTCGTAACTTTAACAAAATCGTAATACCCTTATCTAACCTAACCAAAAAAAAAAAACAAAATTCTAATAAACGGCCGAAATAAAAAAAACTTTCCAAAAAATTAAAAATATAATTACTAACGAACCAGTATTAATTATATACGACCTAAATCGCCCCATAAAACTAAAAACCGATATTTCGAATTATATATTAAACGTAATAATTGGATATAAAAATAATTAAAGTAACTTATACCCTATTATATTTTATTCCTATAAATTAAAAAAACCGAATTAAATTACGTTATCTCAAACAAAAAATTTTTAGCAATCGTTAACGTTTTTAAGGAATTTAAATATTACCTTAAAAAACACTTATACCAAATTAAGGTATATACGAATTATAAAAACTTTATCCGGTTTATTACGATCCGAAAATTAATAAAATAATAATTCCGTTACGTAAAATACTTTTCGGAATTTAATTTCGTTAGTATTTACAAAAAAGGATTAAAAAATAATAAAGTAAATATTTTAAACAAACGATTAAATTTAAAAAAAAAAAATTTTAAAATTCTATACCAAATATTTAACCTAATAAAAAAAGGATACATAAAATTACGACAAATTACGATAATTAAAAAAATAATACTTAACTTATACTAACAAATTTAATAATATAACGATTAACTACCAAAAAAAAAATTTAATAAAACTTAAGTACCAAAAAAATACCAAAAAAAGCTAATACGTAAAATACATAAATACTAATTATACGGATATCCGGAAGTTTATAAAACCCTAAAAAGGTTATAACGTACATATTATTTTCCCAAAATAAAGTTAATAATAAAAAAAATTTTACGAAAATATAACTTATATAATAAAATTAAGGTACGACGTTATAAACCATACGGAAAATTATAATTATTATTAATTGCAAAATAATTATAAAATTTAATTATCTTTAAGTTTATTACCAAATTATTATTATTAAAAAACCTAATAATAAACATATATTACGATAATATCTTTATAATTGTAAATAAATTTATAAAATTTTATTATTTTGTATTATTTAATAAAAATATAAACGCAAAATAATTAACGTATATTTTTTTTAAATACTTTATTAATATATACAAACTTTTAATAAAGAAAATATTAAATAAAAGTATTATATTTATTTCAAAATTTTAATAAAATCTTATAATATAATTAAGCTTAAACTATAAACTTTTTAGCACCTTTAAACCATAAATAAATAACTAAACAAAAAAAATTAACCAAATATTTAAAACTTACTTCCGATATTATATTAATTACGAACACAATAATTAAATTAAAAAATTACTAATAACCTAATTAACTTATAACATAAATTATTACGAAAATATTAAAATAATATTAACTAACGCTAATTTCGATTTTATATCAAAAATCTATCGAAATTTATAAAAAAAAGGATTAATTAATATTAAAATAATTCTTACTTTAAAATAATTTAAATAATTATACATAAAAATAAAAACAAAACTTAAATTCGTACGTACTTAAATGCAAAAATATTATAACTAAAAAAGATTAAAAAAATTAACTTTTTTTTAAAATTTTTTTTTTAATTAATTACCAAAAATATCCAAACCAAACAACCTAATAAAAAACTCGATTTTAAATATATCGGACCATATAAAATCGCAAAAGAAATTTTAAAAAATAATTACCAATTAAAATTACCCCTTAAAGTTAAGCTATACCTTATTTTCCATATTTCCTTATTAAAGTTAACAGCAAACATAATTTAAATTTATACAGGACCAAAAAAAAAAATAACAAAAAACATACCAATATAAAAAATAAAAAAAGTTTTCGAAACTAAAAAAAAAAATAAAAAAAAGTAATACTTAATTAAATAAAAAAACTACCCGGAGTTAAAAAAATATATAAAAGCTTATAAAAACCCTTACGGAAATCTAACGCTTATTAAAAAATTTTTACTAATAATATCGGCGGCGCCAAAATTAAATATATCCTAATCTAATAACTAATTAACAAAAAAAACGACCTATACCGAAACGGCTAATTCGGTTTTTAGTTATTATTACGCCCTTTTTAATTATTTAAATTCCTTTATTACCGCCGTACCTTAAATACTACGGCGCAATATTTTAATCCCACAACGGCGTAAAACCTTACGCTATTTTTAAAAACGGTTTAACTTATTAATAACGGAACGAAAAACCTTTCCCGCTTATTTTTCTTCGCGTTTTAACCGTTTTTTTTGGTCCAAAAGTTATTAATACTCGGAAACAAAAAAACTAAATAAATTATAAAAATTACCATATTCGATATAACGAAAATATTTTCCGGAATCAGGATAAACCTTATAAACCCCTTATTTAAATTTATAACGAAAATACAAAATATAAAAGGATATAACAAAATTAAAAATTTTAATCCGTTTTAATTAAATTAAAACGTTATTACATTTAAATAATGTTTATTTTTTAATACGGTTAGGTATAATAATTAAAAAAACCCGAAAATAATATATAAAAAAAAAGTTACTTATTAAATAAATATAATAAACAAATTAATCTTTAAGGGCAAAAATCCTAAAGAAAAAAAAATCGTATTATAACTTAAAAACTTAACCCAAAAATAAACGGTCGAAAAATTTAAAACTTATTTCCGACATAAGTCCTAAATTACGTAACTGGCTTAAAGGTTTTAAAAACCTTAACGCTTTAAGCCCCTTAAACCTACGATAAGTTTAAAAATTTTAATAAACTTAAAGGTTTAAACCGCTTAAGTACCTTAAGCCAAAAGTAATATATATATATTCGTCATTTTCCTATAATATAATTTAATTACCTAAATTACCTTTAATATCTATTATTACCAAACGTAATTATACCTTCAGTTTATTACTCAGATTCCCACAGCACTACTGCTAACATAAACCGTACGACTAGGGTTTAATAGTTAGTTAAGCCAGTCAGCCGTCACATCCAAGGACAGGCCTTTCCAAAACAGGAACCCCTGTTCCTATACTGTAACAATAATAACACTTTTTAATATAGTGTTCTTAATTACAATTTTAATACGGTTTTTATAATATCGCTATTTGTTCGTAATAACAACTTATCGATTTTCTTTAATAAGCTTAAAAACTTAAAATATTCTTTTAATTTTCTTAATTTAATTAATCGTTTTAGTTTTAAAAAACATAAAATAATAATCGGATATATTTAAAAACAAAATAATTTTAACCGTAAATTTGTTTACAAATCCTTCTAATATCTTTTAAATTAAATCTTTTAAAAACCTAACCTTTTTTATAAATCTTCGTAATTTAATACATAATCTTTTAAAAAAGCTTAAGTTCTTAAAATATTTCTTTTTTTAAATATTTTACTAATAATTTAAAATATGGTTTATTTTAATTAATTAAACAAGTTATATAAAGATTTTAAGAGTTTAATAAAATTATTCGGATATCTTTAGCTATTAACTGTATTTTCGTGTTAAAATTATCCGATTAATAACGAATTATCTTCTTAAAACTAAATTCTATTTTATTTTAAAAATCTTAAATACAAGCAATAATAGTTTATATTTTATAGCGATTTTAAGAAGAAAGCTGCATTATAATCAAATAATTACAATTTATAAACCTGTATTAATTACAAAACGCCGGTTTGAAAAAGTTATTATTTTCAGTTCTTTTATTAACGTATCGTTATAAGCAGAATGTAAGTTCTCATTTCTGTCGCTGTTATTTAATATAATATTTAAAGCTTTTATCGTTACTAAAATAATTGTTAAATATATTTGTTCGAGATCCGTTCCGTTAATTAGTATAAATAAAAATGCTACGTATTATACCGCAGTATTCTTTGTTTAATGGTAATTCTTTTTCTTTTTTTTAATGTTATACTATTTACGTTAATTAAAATCCCAGACTTTAAATAGTATTTTCTAATACTAGTTATTAAGTAATAATAATAAAATTAGAATATTTTTAAAATATTATAGTTTCATTTTTTATTTTATATTAAGATACCTTAATTTTTAAAAACTTTTATCTAAATTTATTCCTTTTATAGTTTTATTTTTTGGTTAATATTATCCGCAAAATCTATTTCGTTAACTACATCGTTAGCCTTTTAACCTTAAACCTTTAAAAGTTTAAATAACTACGTTATTAACAACCTATTTCTAATTGTTTTATACGTACTTTAAAATATTTTCGGCGCTTTTTTTATTGCGGAGTAATAAATATAAATAAAATTATACTTTTTAAACTTATATATCGGGTTTAAACTAGTTTGTATAATTTTACTTTTAATTACATAATTTTAAATATATACGTTCTTAATTTCATTTAAATATGAGTTTTTTTAGGAAAATAACGTTGTATATTTATTTTTAATAACGCTATTAATTATTTATTTACTAAGTAATGAAATAATTAAAAAGTTTTAATCTCTTCTTTAAAAAACGTAACCGTAAAGATAAAATTAGATGAAATAATACATTATTACCTTAATTCCATGCTTTACTAAAACCTTTCCCTTTCGCAAACCACCTAACCCCGAACCAAGTCTTATTTACGTCGATTTTTGTCGGAATTCTGGAAGCCTTTCGTAATCCGGAACAGCCGCGTAAAATCTCGTTCGTAGTTTTCCAGCTTGCATTGTTCCAAAAACTGGACTTCTATATTTTTAAATTTTGTTTTTCCAATTTTGCTAATAACGTTGTTATTAATCCTATTTTATTCGGTAAAATCGATTTTAATTATTAATTACCCTTATTTTGGAAAGATTAATCGTATCCAAAAATTAGAAGCCGAAATTAATGTTTTGGAAAAGATTTTCTGGGTCGACAGTAATATTGATGATCTTGGCGCGTCCGGCAACTTTATGGGGACTTTATGCCGGAAATAAGACGGTTTTTTTTTGGCAATGCAATCGTTACGGATTACCGGTATCGTATAGCTGGAATTACGCGGTATATTATCTTGATAAAGAGTAATTCGAGAAGGTGCTATGGGAACGATCAAGACTGGCGAGGGCTCGTACAGCCTTTTATGCGCACTTAAGGTTTACCCTTAAGGTTTATCCATAAGGTTTACTGCAGCCAGCGGGCATAAGGTTCATCAGGGTCGAAGCTTATCGGTAACCACGCATTCTGCTTTAAAGTAAGGTTCTGCTTCGGAATAAGGTTTTATGGAACTGAGGTATACAATTTATCTTAACCGTAAAACCATTAATCAGTTATCGTATTCGAAGATACTGGGTATAATATATCGTATAGATTATATATTAATGATTTTCTGTATATTTGGCTCAGCCTGGAAAATAAGGTTGAACCTAGGTCAATCTTGCATAAATCTTTAATCTTTTTTCAAAAGAAAACTGTTTTCTTTTCAAATCGTTATTATTATAATTATTCGTTTGACATATTTCAAGTAAAACATAATTTTTCCGTTTAGTAATAAAGAGACTAAGAGATTTTTTAATAATAAAATAAAAATGAAATATAAAGACATAATTTTAATTTATAAAAATAATAAAAGCTCTTATAATTACAATATTAAAGGAAACCGAATATATATTATAATATATATTAAAAGTGTGATTTGCAAAAAGTGTTTCAGGTTACGTTTTGCTTAAATTAAATATTTTAAATATATATAAACGGTGCGGATTAATTAATTAATCGGAGAAATAAAATCTTTTACACTTTTGCATTAAATTAATAGGTATTTATTATATAATTAACTTGTTGCTTTATTTTTTTTAAAAAAAGAAGCAAGTTTTAAATTAGTTCTTAATAAATACATATTATTCCTTATACTTTTATCCCAAATTATTAATAATATCGAATTACCGGGTAACGAACGTAAAATTTAATATTCGCTATAAACGGCAGCTAGGTTATAAGAGACTAAGCGCTAACCCTTACTGCTAATCACTGTTATATACAGCTAGAACCCCTTTTTAGCGTAGGCCAAATTTCGAGAGTTATTGCGGTAGACAAGGAGGGTCGTACAGAGGAAAGTTGCCGTGTGTACGTCGAGTCTCAAAATCTCCTGCCAAGTAAAATAACCGCCCAGAAAATCAATAGACGTAGAGCCTACCACGAGATCCACATATTATACAATTATTACCTGCAGCATGTAGGGATTGCCCCGCTGGTCCATTGATAACTGTATTGATCGCTCAAGAGGGCCGAACGAGTCGCTGGCCCCGTTCGTAGATCTTTTTGCGCAAGCTCTCGTCGTCAAGCCCCACGGCGCTCTTCATATTCGAGTCGAACACCTTCTGAGGCCCAATGGCGTTGAGCAACCAAACGATGAATGCGTTAGTCCCTTTCCAGATGTAGCTGCTGTGGTTGGTGCCCAAAACCTCGGGAACAACCTGCTGAGCGAAGACGGCGGGGGTCATGGACGCCTTGGCGTGGCGCTGAGATCTGTCCTTCACCTTGAACTCGACGTCGGCATACAGGCTATCCGGCCCGAAGTTGATGTTGTCCGTAGACATGAGCCCAGTGGAAACCTCGCCCATGAACAGTGTGACGACTCGAACACCAAGAGGGCTGAGCTCCAATCTGAGGGTATCCGAGTAGGCAGATACCGCTGCTTTTGTGGCATTGTAGGCGGATGAGAAGGGGAAGGGCAAGCGCGCCAGGATAGAGGCAACGTTGACGACGGTCGGAGAGCTGCTAGAGTTGGGTACCGTAGAGATCAGAAGAGGGGCAAAGGCCGCCACGACGTCGAATACGCCGAAGACGTTCGTGTCGAACATTTTCCTGACGCGGGAGGGGTCGGCTTCGATAGCCGGAGCCTCATACACTGCATCTCTTGTTAGGCAAGTCCGCACAGGAAGATTGATTTTGGCCAAATCGGTTGAGAGTTTGCAACGAGTGGGAGTTTTGGGCGGGAATCAGAGAGACTTACTCGCGCCAGCATTGTTGAACAAAATGTCAAGCTTGCCGCCCGTGCGTTTGGTAATCTCGTCTTTCAAAGACGCAATGCTCTCTGGGCTGGTGACGTCTAGAGTGAGTGTCTCAATACCATTCTCTTGAAGGTTTGTCATCGACTCGAGTGACCGGGCCGTTGAAAATACGCGCAGACCCTGGGCTGCGAACGCCAAAGCCAAGGCATTGCCCGCTCCGCCTTTGGAGGCCCTACCGCAGTGCAAAGGGTGTCAGTAATGCGCGTTTTCCCCATGTAGCGGAGGCGCTACAAGCCTGGATAGCCAGAAAGTATGGGATTACATACCCCGTAATAAGAATGGACCGCTTGGTAGAGGGAGTCATAGTTATGCGACCAGGACTTTGGGGTTTTGGGGGAGAGAGCAGGGCGGATAAGTATCAAGAGAGATATACGAGTGAAAAACAATATGAATGATCTCGAAGCCAAGGCGCGGAAGCGCGTATTTATCAGCTCCAAATGTGGCGGCTTCGGCGGAGACCCTTATGGTTCATTGCGGGCTGACGAATTCTCACAATTAAAACAAGTCAGCTGTATTCTGGCGGTATCTTCTAGAATTAATAATGTCTCTATCTCATGGTGGCCTTGAAGGCATTCCCGGACTCGGTATAATGAATTATGATTTCTCATCATGCCGAGGTTGATAGCGCACAGTATTAAATATCGTTTACTAATCGCCAAGAGCAGCTTTGTTATAACCTAACGGGCTTGGCTCACTCCCAAACGGTCGGGAGCTGTAGGATGCACCTCCAATCATCACCGAACCGGCTCAAAGGGCTTGATACGTCTAATTGGTATTACGAAGATTTGGCACCTTAAGCCAGTTGAGCCAGAAGACGGGCCGAAAGTGGCTTAAGGGGTTTAAGGGAACTTAACCACCAAACGAAGGTTTAAGCCAGTCTAAGTACCTTAACCCGAGAATTGCATATATACGTTCGTTATTTTGAATAAGGTTCTATGGGACTAAGGTATACAATCTATCTTAACCGTGAAAACCATTAGCGGGGGTGTACCCACTTCCTGAATTAACCCATTTCCTGAATTAGCCCACTTCCTGAAGTAAAATCCTTAACGGCAACCAATATTAGAAATTCGATAACAAAACTAATATAGAAAATAAAAGGGAGATATATTAATATTATATAAGGTATTTTATGAGGATTTTAATAAAGTTACAACCTTTTTCAAATACATATTATAAACGTATATAGAAAAGACGTTTGAAAAAGGTTTTAAAATTATTAACATATCTTTAAATATAATAAAGATTTTGTTTAAATTAATATTTATTCATTAAAAGAAAAGTATAATATTATGGAATAAGTTTTATATTATTAACGGTATATTTTTTAATATTTTATTAAATTTAATTAAATTATAACGTAAAATATAAAGAACTATTTAAAAGTAAAATATATATATATATATATATATATATATTAGCAATAATATATATTACGTTACTATTTTTATAATTTAATATAATTTAAAAGTTATATAAATTAAAACTACTTAAAAGGTTTTAAAAATTTAAAATTAATACGTTTATTATTAAAACTTTTAACTTTATAAAAATATTAATAAGAATAGTAATTAATTTTTTAATTTATATAATATTATTATAATGTATAAAGCATATAATAAAAACAGTTTTATAACATAAAATATATAACATAATAAATTTCGTTGTTTGAATTACGTATATCAGAATTTAAGAAATAAATTAATATAAAAAATCCGAAACATTTTTTATTTATTTATTAATGAATCACATATATCATTATTTATATTACAGGTAAAACTGTGAAATGTTATATCTTTTATATTTTTAAAAACACTTATACATATTAAATAAATGTTAAAAATATAAAAATAAATTAAATGAAACTTTAAAGTTAAAGTTCTAGTACTATCACTATTAATTACTTTTAAAACAATTTTTTAAGTTATATTATATATATAATAAGTAAAATAGGAATAAAGTCTGACATTTAAATTGTTTAAAAAAGGTTTTAAGCGATATTAAATATAATTTTAATACTAATATACTAATATATAATTACTGTTATATAGCGACTTATTAAGTGGTTTGTTATAACATAGAATATTTATATATATAATTAACTATTATATAAATTATTATAATTTATTATCTTTATATTTCATCTTATTTTCTAACACTTTTTAAAAGGTGATAAGTTATGTTAAACCAATTATAATGCGTTTATTATATTTCTTTTTTAAAGAAGAATTAAACTTTATTCCTAGTTTAACTTAAAATCGTTTATTTGCTTTAAACCTTTCTTTTAAATTTTAAAAGTTAATAATGAACCGGCACCTATTTAATTAGTTATCGTATTCGAAATTACTGGGTATAGTATTTATCGGATAGATTATATCGTATAACGATTTTCTGTATATTTAGCTTAGCCTGGAAAATAAAACTTGAACTTCTGTTAACGTTATATACGTTCGTTATTTTTATAATTTAAATGGTACTATTTCGTAATATTATTTCGTTACGCAAACTACCTTTCTTATTACGAAACGTAATTAACTACCTTATTACCTAGATTTTAATAATACAACTGTTAAAAGAGACCGCATAATTAATGTTTAATAATTAGTTAACCCCTTAGCCATTACGAGCTTACAAGGAGCATATTAATTAAAATTCCAAGGCGAACATACGCTATAACCGTGACCACTTCGAAAAGTTCGATCTCTGAGACACTTTTCTTACCGAGGATCCGTGATGGAAACCTACTAGATATTTGGATGCCTTATTATGACGGCTGACTGGCTTAACCAACTATGAAACCCAAGTCGTACGGTTTATGTTAGCAGTAGTATGTTACATCTATGGGGATTCGACTAAAGCTAGAGGAGGAGCCAGGTGAAATGAGGCAGCTGAGGCATCCACCCTGCCGGCTAAATTTCGGTTTTCGGCTTGTCTTTATTAATCTCCAGAGATGAAGGGAAACCGTCTTTATCCATCTTTAAAAATTTCTAAAATTTTATAAAAACTAAAAAGAAAATAAAAAGAATATATATATTAAACGACTTTTATATAAAAAATATCTTTTTAATATCGTTTTTTAATTATTAATTTAAATCTTTAATTAAATTTATTATTTTCCGATAAAGAAAATCGTAAACAAGTTTATTAAATATTATATTTATTATATTATATTATTTATAAAATAAAATTTTAATTTTAAATATTATATTATTTATAAAGTAAAACTTTAATTTGTAATATTATTTATATTTTTAAAGAATTCCATAACAAATACGTTATGTTTTAATAATTTATAATTAATAATTAAAAAATAATTTAACGCTTAATTAAATATAAATCTTTTTAAATTAAATAAAAATAATATTATAAAATAACGGTTTTAAAAAAATTATATTTAATTTCCGTTATTAATTAATAATATAATACTTTTTTTAAAATAATTAAAGTCTTAAAGGATCTTTCTTTTTTTAATAATAAGCTACCCCTACTTTTAAAAAATCTATTAAGATTTTACTTAAAAGAATTTCAATCTTATAACGAAAACAGAAAATATTATATGATATAATAAAAGTAAACCTTTTTACGGTAACGAATTTTTTTTAATACGATTAAATGTGATATTAATAAGAAAAATATTAATAAAAAAGGAAAGTTTTACTTACTAAATAACGTAATAAATAATTAATTTCTAAAAATAAATATTTAAAGAAAAGATCGTATTATAACCTAATAAGCTTAATAGGGTTTAATACGGTTAGAACTTAAAAAAGCAAGAATTAAGTAAATCCTTAATTATATAACCTGCTTATTAAACTCGATTATTATTATTAGCTTATAAGCATAGAACTGGTTAAATTAACATAAGTGCTCGATAAATCCGAAACGGCTTAATAGGTAAAAGTTATCGAACCGGTCGAACGTACCGAACTAAAAATAACATATATCCGCTTATTATTTTCTTATAATCTAAATAATACCAGCTTATAATACTACTTAATTACCCAAATAACTTTTAATATTTGCTATTACTTTGCCTCAGCTAGCTCAGGCCTCGCTGGCTCGTTTCTTTTTAATGTACTGTTATATTACGCTAAAACTTAACCAATCAAATCCCAAATCCCCGTAACGAACCAACGAGGCCTAAGTGGTAATTGCGCGAATTAGGGGTTCGTTTTAGGCGTTCCTGTTACAATCGTCGAATTTCCTCCTAATTCCTTCTATTTATTCGAATTAAACTATTTTTTTTATAAAACAAAGCCGTTTTATAACCTACTTACGTCCTATAAGTTTAATACTTTATAAACGAATCGAATATAAGCTAATATTTATATAAAAAAATTTAAATTTTTTGGAAGGAAATTAGGGCTAATATAATTAAATTTAGGTTTGGGAAATGGGCGACCGTAACGGCCTTATGGCTACGACAGCATAACTATCGGTCGCATTATCGTGCACCGGGCTTCCCAAGTATATTCTATATAGGGAAAGTCCGTATATTAATTTTTTTGGCCGTACGGGTTATGGTTATTACGTCGTAGCCCTAAGAAGGTCCCGGACTTAACTAACCGGAACGCCCTTATGGCTACGACGTAATAATTATAACCCGTACGGATAAAAAAATAGCTATACGGGCTTCTCCCATACTAAATTACGTTTAAAAGGTTTATAAGAAAGTGTTGCGGCCGGTGGTTATTACGTCGTAATAAAAAGGGCCTCCCGGATTAAAGGTTTACTTAGAACGAAAATTTTAATTTGGATCTTTAATATCTCCGTTAAACTAGACCCGATTTAAAAGTCATATTCATGGTTAAAAAGCCCTTCTAAAGCTATATATAATGGCCTTTTTTTATTATTTTCCATTTATTTTTATTACTGTTATATTTACCAGTTTTCAAGTTAAATTTTCGAAAATTTATATGGGACTACCTAGAACGAGCCTAAAAAATTACAATTTGCCATCAGGCCCTAGCTACAGCTACGCCGTAGGCGCAACCATAACCTCAAAAATAGGGCCTGATTTTAGTAAGGTAACTATTACTAAACGTAATTATATATTTAATTCATTGCTTATATTCCCTCACCTTAACTAGCTTACGCCCCGCTGGGTCGTTTTCCATTTTCTTCAAAATTATTAAAATACTACTCTATAACGCTAAAAATTAACCAATCAAATCCTAAATCCTCATAACGAGCCAGCAAGGCCTAAATTCAGGTTATGCAAAAAGGGGTCTCGTTTAGCACTTTTATTTCTTTAAAAAAACGAAAATCCGTAATAACTTAATAATAAAACATTTCCTGAAATTATATATATATTTATACGATTCGCTTTATTATAGCTTAATATCAGTACTACGCTAATCCTAATTAAAACCCTTTTGCCACTTTTAAATATTAACATATCCATAAATTATAGTCCGAATACGTCGCGTTATCGTCCCCTTTTTCCGAATACGATAAATCCGATTTTTCCCAGTTTTATTACGTTATACCTTACCTCAGCGAGCTCAGGCCTCGCTGGCTCTCATTCTTTTCAAAGTTTTCCAATGTACTCTGCCAAGAAGCTAAAAATTAACCAATCAAATGCCGTATCCCCGTAACGAGCCAGCGAGGCCTGAGTTCAGGTTATGCGAACAGGGGTCTCGTTTGGCACCTTGCCACCAAAATCGTCGAATTTCCTCCTAATTCCTTCCATTTATTCAAATAAAACCATTCTTTTATATAAAAAGAAATTATTTTGTAACCAATTTACGTCCGATAAGTATAAAACTTTATATATACGTCGAATATAAGCTAATATATATATACAAGAATTTTTTAAATTTTTTTAAGTAGCAATTATAGCTAATATAGCGAAGTTTAAGTCTGGGAAATGGGCGACCGCAACGGCCTTATGGCTGCGATAACACAACCACCGGTCGCATTATCGTGCACCGGATCTCCCAAGTATATTTTATATGGGAAAAGCCCGTATATCAATTTTTTCGGCCGTACGGATTATGGTTGTTACGTCGTAACCCTTAAAAGGTCCCGGACTTAATTAACCGGAACGCCCTCCTTGCTGCGACATAATAACCACCGGTCGCAAGATTTTGCTATGGACCTTCCAAGGGTAATCCAGTATGGGAGAAGCCCGTCCAGCTATTCTTTTGGCCGTACGGGTTGTGGTTGTTGCGTCGTAACCATAAGGGCGTTCCGGTTGGAAGGTCGGTACCAATCAAGAATTTTAACTTATTCCTTCCATATCTCCACCGAATTAGTCCCGATCGGAAAGTGTAATATACCGTTAAAAAGCCCTTTTAAATCTGTATTTAATGGCGTTTTTTTATTTTCCATATATTTTTATTATTGTTATATTTGCCAGTTTCCAAGATAGATTTTGGAAAATTTGTATGGGACGGTGCCAGACGTGGCCGAAAAATCACAACTTGATATCAGGCCTCATTTTTGAGGTTTGTTATTTCTGTGGATACTTTTCTAATTGGGTTAGCGCGGTACCTGAAGCTACGTTTTTTTTTTTGCAGCTGCGCCGTAAGCGCAGCACCAACCTCAAAAATGGGGCCTGATCTTGATGAGGTAAGTTATACCTTTAAAACAAAATATACGTACGCATATAAAAAATTTCTAATATTAACATAAGAAAATTCAAATAACATTTAAAGATTTTATCCGTAATTAGGTCTTTTGTAAAAATGGTAATCGAACTTATAATTCGAATATTTAAATTATCTAGTTAATTAACGTATTAAATATATATATATATAACCGGCTTATAGCATTCGAAAGTTAATAAATGTTTAATATTTTTATTAATTAGGACCCCATTATAAACAAATACCATGACACGTTACACAGGAAATTTATAACTTTCGTAAAAAGGCCTGGATTCTGCCGCTTACCGCAAAATTTATTTTTTGAAATTAAGATAATTTATACTACCTTAAACGAAAATTAACAATCCATAAATCCTTCAACTTTTAACTAATTTAAACTTTTATTCTATACACAAAAAAATAGCAGTTATATTACGCAAATCGGAAAACGAAACGGTCTCGGTGTAATATCGATCCGGGCGTTTTTACGTATCCTTTTTTTATGATTTTAATTATTATGGTTAAAATCTTTTTTAAAATTAACGGTAATTATTTACCCCGTTTATTAAGTTAATTTTTATTATTTTCGGGCATATTAAAAAATACGATCGATATTTTAAGAGGGTGAAGTATTTACGAAAATTATTTTACGTTAAATAAAAATATAATCCGAATATTGAGAATAATTAAGGCAACCGCATTATTCTTTGTCTAATAATACGGTATTAATTAAAATAAAAGGCGTTTTACGACTAAATATAATAAAACGATATTATATTTTAATACGATAACTTTAACGTTTAAAATTATATTCGTAATATAATACTTCGATACGGTTTTATTATACGAAACCTGATTACCGCCTTTATCTGCTATTTTAACCGTATCTTTGAAGAAAGTTAAAATAATTTATATTCCATCTTAATTAATATTGTAAAGTAAAATAACTTTCCGAAACGTTATAAGAATATCTAATATTATTTAATGCGTTTTATTAATTCTTAATTAATATTATCCGAACTTTATTTTTTAATTTTAATAATACGTTTTATAAACGAAAAAAATAAAAACTTGTAAACTTTCTTAAATTAAAACGTATACAGTATAATAAACGTCGTTTGATGTCGTTAAATATAATTCACTGAAACGAAAGTACGTTTAATAATAGTTATAATATCTATCGAAAAGTCTTTCAGGAAATATACGCTTTTAAAAAAAAGATTTTACCGGTTTTCGAAACGTTTTTATTTTCTATATAAAAAATAAAAATTAATAAGTTATATCGGTAGAATATAAGTTAATTAAACCGAAATAATTAATCCATATAATTAAAAACGGTAATTCTTTTCCGTTCTTATTTTATTTTATATATAAATAAACTTTTCATTTATATTTATGCGTATTTATTAACTTAATAATATTAATATTACAGATATAATATAGATAACCTTAAAGGTAAATCGTTAATTTTTAAATAAAATAACATAATTATATTATAAATGGCCGAAATTCCAATTATTCGAATTTTAATGTCTTTATATATTTGATGTCCGCATATTCGTATTATTTTTATAAAAATTACGGAACCAATACGAACTATTGATAAAAAAGTTTAACGTATACGAAACTGCCAAAAATACCTTAATCGAAAATCTTTCTTTAAAAACCTAACTTATTAAGTTTATAAAATATATATGCTTAAGGTTGACCGTTACCGAATTCAAGATTATTATGTATAATATAATTTTTAAATATTTTAATCGTATTAAATAGATAAGGAAAATATCGCAGAATCTTAATTAAGATTCGTTAATAAATAACGCTTTATTTAATGAAAATGTTTTATCATTTTTCCTAATAATACGTTTCCTGGTAATATAAATAATTTAGTTAATAATTCGTAAATATTTTATTTTTTAACCAGGAGATATAGCTTATATTAATTACTTTTCAAATTATGCGGTTTTAATTAAGGTATATTAAATATAAAGTTTCCGGCGGCTAGTTATAAAGCCGGTTATATTTTTAATACGGATAGTATTCCGTAAAATAATAAATTTCTTAACCCGATTATAAATAATAACCGATCGTTAAACGATACCGTTTTTATCGATAAAGAATTCCGTAATTATTACTGATTTCTTTTTAAAAATCCAGTTTTATTCTTTTTTTTATATTATATAATATAACGACATTAATTATATTAAATAGTTAATACCGATATTATTAATTCTTTTTATAAGGCCGGTTAAAATAATTACGATACATAAATATTTCACTTTAATTAAATATTACGTTTTATAATATTAAATCCAGTATTTATTAATTCGATTTTTCTCCTTTAAGGAAATGTGACCGTATAAACAATTAAATAAAATGATAGATTGCTACCTTAATTTCTGTGCTTCACCCCGTCCCTTTCGCAGACTGCCTAGCCCCGAGCCAGCTCTTATTTACGTCGATATTTATCGGAATTTTAAGAGTTCTTCGCAATCCGGAGTAACCGGGCAAACCATCGTTCGTATTCCTTTTATTTGCATTATTTTAAAATTTAAATTTCGAAATTTTTAAACCCGTTATTATTATTATTTTCTAATTCTTTTAATAATATTTCCATAATATCCATATTTCTCGGTATAAATAGTATTAAAAATCGATTACCGTTATTTTCGTAAATTAAATCTTATCCGAAAATTAAAACCCGAATTCGGTTTTTTTGAAACAAATTTTTTAAATCGACGGTATTATTGATCGTTTTGGCCCGTCCGGTAACTTTATAAAGGCTTTGGATTATAAATAAAACGATTTTTGAATAAATCCTTTCGTTACAGATTACCGGTATAATATAGTTAGAATAACGCGATATATTTAATTATTTTAATAAATTTATAGGAATAATTAAGCCGTAAAATTAACGAAAATTCGCATAATTCTTTTAGCGTACTTAAGGTTTACCTGTAAGGTTTATCGTTAACGTTTATTTTTAACGTTAATTCTTAAGGTTTATTCTTAAGGTTTATCCTTAAGGTTTATCTTTAAGGTTTATTCTTAATGTTTATTCTTAAGGTTTACTGCAGCCAGCTGGCATAAGGTTTATTAAAGTTAAAGCTTATCGACAACTACGTATTAATTTGCTTTAAAGTAAGGTTCTGCTTCAAAGTAAGGTTTTATGGGATTGAGGTATATAGTCTATCTTAACCGTAAAAACTATTAATCAGTTATCGTATTCGAAAATACTAGGTATAGTTTCTATCGTATGGATTATATGTGTAATAATTTTCTGTATATTTAGCTCAGCCTGGAAAATAAGGCTTAAACCTATATCAACCTTGCATTAATTCGATTTCAACGTTAAATTTAACTTTATAAAATCCAGACAGAAAATATAAAAAGTATTTAATCGAAAAAACGAGTATTATAACTTATAACTTCTTAACGAACTCTGCCGTTAAAAAATAATATATATAACGTTAATTTTATTTTTTTTAAAATTCGTTTATAATTAAGTACCATATTTCCTTTTAATGTAAAGTTTATATCCATTATATTTTTTCGTAAAATAAACGTTACGTTCTTCGAAACTTTTTTAATAAAACTCTTAAATACGCTTAGTTTTTACTTCGTAATATCTGGTTTATTTAAAATCATGTATTTCGGATTTAAAAAGTTAACTAAATATTTAAAAGTATTTTAATAATAGGCCGTAAAATTATAAAACTTAAATTAATCGATTTTAATAATATTATACCCGTTATTCACGTTGAAAAAGGGTTTAATTAAGCAAATATATAAAAAAACGAAAATTAATTTATAAATAACTTTAACGTAATTACCCGAAAGCCTTTCGGTAACAAATTTATTAAAAATAATTTAATTTTTAATAACCTTAATATCTTATATACGGAAAAAGATTATAATTTTATATTATAAATTGTAAATAATTCGGTAAGTAATTTTAATCCGAACGGTCAGGTATCTTTTTCGCGGTTATCGGATAAGCAAAATAAAAATTCGTCGGACGAAAATAAAATAATAATCTAATTTTTACCTTTTAACTATTTTTATATTTTATCGTAATAAATATAGAAATTTTATTATACGTATAATATTAATACAGATTAAAATGTTACGCCATTTTAATTAAATACGTCATTTTTATATATCTTATTTGTATTAATATTATATAAAGTTTTCGGATTAAAATAAATAACGTATTAATAATATTGTATTATTTATAATTTCGTATTAGGCTATATATCTTGCGTAAAATTAACTTATTAATTAAAACTTTTACGTATTTCTTAAAATTTCTTTATTTAACTTTATTTTCTTTCGCGTATTATATTAACTTATATATAAATAAACCTTTTTATATTATCGAAACTTTAAAGCATTTCCGGTTTAAACGTAATATCCGGATTTAAGTTTCTTTAAAAATCTTTATTTGGACCGTATAATAATACCGAATATTTAAAAATCGCATATATAAATTTTTTGCCGTATTTTATACGTAATTTGCATATTTATAGCCCGTATAATCCCGTACATTATAATATCCATAAAACGGTTATATAATATATATTTTTTCGTAAATTAACCGGGTTTATAATTTTATAACATTTTTTCCGTATCCTTTATAAAATATCTTATTTATATATCTTTTTCGTTAAATTACGAAACCTGTAATTAATCGATAATCGGTAGTTAGTTTAATAATTTAATAACTTATAAAACCGGGATAATCCGCCATAATATAAATTTTATTTTATCGACCGTTATTATTTAAAATATTCCGAAAGGTATTATTAATGTTTAATATTTATATGAATACCGTATTTTTCTTCAATACCAAGTTTCATTTATAATATAACCTGTTTACGATATTACCGAATTTAAAATTTATTATTAATCGTAAAACTTTCTTAATTAATATATGTTAAATTTAGCATTAAAACGTAAAATATTTATAAGCTTTTTATTTTTTCCTATATTAATATAACCTTATAACGTAAATTTAATATTTTAAATCGGTTATGTACAATATATACCTTCCGTAAAATTCGTTGTTAATGTGAAAATAATTAAATATTATTTAATTAATACGAAATTATTTTAATTAAAACGATACCATAAAATTATATTATGTTGCTTATAAATCTGGTAATAATTTAATTATTTTGTGGTTTAAATTTTTAATTCCCATTTTTAAAATTATTTATCGAAACGATTATTTATAAGGGTATTATTATCGAATTTAACTTACTTAGCCGGAGATTTAGATTTTTCCGGTTATATTTAAGGTATATTATCGCC
Source organism: Monosporascus sp. MG133 (assembly GCA_004155925.1). Classification (NCBI taxonomy): domain Eukaryota; kingdom Fungi; phylum Ascomycota; class Sordariomycetes; order Xylariales; genus Monosporascus; species Monosporascus sp. MG133. The sequence goes on along the minus strand of QJNX01000061.1, from coordinate 4,524 downwards.
AGGATAATTAACGAAAACCTTATTATCAAATTTAATATACCTAATTTAAAGTTTAAAGTTTTCGGCCTAGATTTAACTTATATTATCGGTATTATTACGGAAAAAAACTTTTGGTTTATTAGTTAATTCGTTAATATTTTACGATATTATAAAATATATAAGGTATATATTTCAAAAAATATTTAAATATTACGTAAAAAAATAACGTGTTAATAATTATATTATAAATAAGTTACAAAAAAAGTTTTAAATATTTAATAAAATAAACGAGTTAATAATTATTTTATAAATAAATTAATTTTACTTATTATAATACGGTAAAATATATAAAATATATAAAATAATAACAAGTTATATTAAAAAAAATAATATTAAGTATTTGTTTATTAATTATAATAATATTACTTTGTTTATATTTATTAAAAAAAAGGATTATAAATTATATGAAATAACTTAAAATAAGAAAATTACCTTGTGCAAATTATATATAATTATTAATTCCTTTTTTAAATATTATTATTTCGGTACAGAAAAGCATAACTTTAGTTTTAAAAATAATATTTAACAACTTACGTAAACTTAGCTATTTATATACTTATAATTATATGATTTTAAAAATCGTATATATTTTAATTTTAATTATATATATTATCTTTAAATTCTCTAATAATAAATTAATTATTTATAAATTCCGGTCTTATATTATAACTCGTTACATGTTTCTTTTAATATTTATAACATTTTCGGATATTATATAATATATAAACCTTATCCCGTTTATTATATCTAACATCCTTTTTTTTATTATTGTTCTTTAATAGTTAAAAATATTATTAATAAGCTTAAGGTTTATCCTTAAGGTTTATCCTTAAGGTTTACTGCAGCTAGCTGGCATAAGGTTTATCAGAGTCGAAGCTTATCGGCAACCACGCATTCTGCTTCAAAGTGAGGTTCTGCTTCAGAGTAAGGTTCTATAGGACTGACGTTTATTATCTATCTTAACCGTAAAAACCATTAATCAGTTATCGTGTTCGAAGATACTGGGTATAATATCTATCGTGTGGATTATATGTGTAATGATTTTCTGTGTATTTGGCTCAGCCTGGAAAATAAGGCTTGAACCTATATCAACCTAGCATTATTAATAAGCTTATAATATCCCCAGATTTTTAATATATAAATACTTTATTTATAATACCTAATATTAATTAATTATACGAACTTTACCCCGTTCATTATATTTTACATCTTTCTTTTTAATTTTTAATTTTAATTAGCTAAAAATACCGTTAGTAAGCTTATAATATTCTTAGACTTATTATATATAAATATTTTATTTATAATACCTAATCTTATATAATCGCTCGAGCTTTACATTATTTATTAAACCTTATATCCTTTTTTTATTCTTTTTTCCTGATTAATAAGAAACATTATCGGTATACTTATAATATGCCTAAATTTTCTTCTGCATAAATATTTTTAATAATACCATATAATATAAATATCATAATAATAATATTACCGTTTAATTAAACAAAATATAACAACTTGATTTTAACGAATTATAATAAACTAACGAAAGATTAAAGCGTATATAAAGATATAAATATTACCAAGTTAAGTTTCGATACGACGTATATTAACCACGGCGTTATTTTTTATACCTCTCTCTTAATTACATATAAATCCTTTCCAAACCCGAAGCCAGCCGGTAAATTATTATTAATTTCAGCTAAATAAATATTTAATAATTTATAAAATTATAAAATCTTGATAACGTAAGATATATTAATATTTACTTAAAAAGTAATTTACTTCTTGTTATAAAATCGTTAACGTATATCTTACGCAGAATAATATCGGAATAATACTTAAACAAATATTTAAAAACTCTAATTATATATATATAATTTGTAATCATTTAATAGAAAACATATTTATATACTCGAATAACTTTTAATTCTTATTTTTATTACCTAGAAACAAAATTATAAAATAATATATGACGTTGTTCGTTTTTTTCGTAATATTAAAATATTATAAAAATTTTAACGCATCGTAAATTACGGATTATTAAATAATAAATCTTTAAAATCGTAAAATAAATATCTTTTATATTATCAACGTAATTTACGCATTTTATATAAAGAACCGTATAATTCGAACTGTTTAACATTTTCGAAAATTTATATATAATATAATTTACGTTATATAAATAATACTTAAAATATAATAATTATATAATCCCGATTAAGATAACAAAATTAAGGTACCTTTTATAATATATATTATGAATATAGTATCTATCGTATGGATTATATATGTAATAGTTTTCTGTGTATTTAGCTCAGCTTGGAAAATATGGCTTGAACCTAGATCAACCTTGTATAATATACATTATATAAATATAATCTTTATAATATTAAACAAAATAAAAGTCCGTTTTTATACGTAACTTTATGACGGTTAAATAAATATATATAAGGATTAAATCTGTAAATATCGCAACAGATTCAGTATTAATACCCAGAACTTTAATAATTGTTTAATATATCTGATAAACCGTATAATTATATAAAATTCTGATACAAAAAGAATCCGAAACCTACCGGGTTTTCCGGTGACGCCGGAAAAATAAAAACAAAACTAAACAACCGGAACCTTATACTCTTAAACGTCGGCCATCTCTCAAAAAAATTCTTAAAAGCTGCAGCCGGAAATACAAGTAAGCCCTTATTCGTCGTACTCAGCATTAAGCAATATACTCATATCCCCGGTAAAACGACGGGCCTAAAAAACTTTATAATTCCCGACCTTTACCGTAAAAACGTAATAAGCTAAATAATAAGCTCCGGAAAGTATTAATCCAGACGTTAAATTAAATACTTCCAAAAAGCTGCCATTATAAAAATCCCCAGTAAAAAGAAAATATCGTAGGCGGCAAACCTTGACAAATAATAACTAAAATCCGACTCCAAAAAATAAAAAAATAAAATTACAAAATTTAAAAATTCCGGATCCATTATAAAACAGGGATTTTAAATATTTCGAACAGGTACTTGAAAGAAAACGGATGCCGGAATAACTATATATATAATCCGAAAATAATTTTTTAATATTACCTAAAAATTATCTATATCGTTTATATGCCCGTATAATTGATCCTTTTAACTAGTTAATCGACCCGAATTAAGGTACCTTAAGTGTTAAAAAAGATAAGAACATTTTAAAAACTAATAAAACGAACTTAAAAAAAACGGAAAATAAGATTTAAAGTTTTTTAATACGGTGTTATAAATAAAATATTATGAATAAAAAAAATGTTATAATTAAGATAAATTATAATTTATAAAGTATAATATTAAGGTTCGCTAGTGTTTCCAGCTTATAAAGTTTATTATATATTTATAATAATATATAATGAGTCCGGAAAGAATAATTAATATTTTTATAATATTTAACGAACTTAAAATTAATAAAATAACGAATATAGTTATATTATTTTGCCGCTTTCCGTCATCAAATTGTTTTAATGCAAAAGAATATGGTTTCAGATTTTAAAATAACGTTAATATCCCGCGAAAATTTAAAAAGATTAAAAAAATATCATTATAACATTCCGTATTTAAATAAATTTGAAAATATACCGTTAAAAATCATGAAGATTTATCTCGTTACGTTTTAATTTTTCATATACCTTGCTTTTTAACGACCGTAACCTTAACCCCGATTTAAAACCGAACGCGTTTTTTGCCGTCCGTTTTAATTAAAACCGGCCGGGTTTCGTTTTTTAATTTTCCACTTAGTATTATAATTATTATTATTATTAAAAAAGCACCGTTTATTGTTAATACGCGATTTTTCGATTTCGATAATAATTATCATTTCGGTTTCATTTTCTGATATATTATCCGTAAGGTAAAGTTATGTATTATTATGTTTTGGTAAAACCGGTAACTTCGGTAACGGAATAAAAACAAACGAATTAAACGAATATGGATATAATAACGAAAGCGGCTTTAATAAATTAAAATTATCTGAAATTATAAATTTTAAGCCGACGTTATTAATAAAAAAACCCAAATAAACTTTTAATTAGGATTATTAATTATGCCACGAGTTGCGCGTTCGGATATAAATATTACGATAACCGGGATCCTAATTCCGAACCGTACAAAGGTATAAATTATTTACCGGGTTATTATTTAAATTATTAAAATTATTATTAAACCCTTAATTATTAATTTAAACCAAATGGTTATAATTAATAACCCTTAATTAAAACGGAACGCGGTTTACGGCAATTACGTGATTTTTTCCGATATTTGTCCAGCTTATAACGCGGTTGTAATCCGTAATTTATATAAATCGGTTCGGATTATAAAAATACGGGCGCCTTTATTTTAAATCAAACTTAATCCGCCGTTTGCAGAAGGTTTTCTATATTTTCTATAATATAAAAAGTACGGTTTTTTCGTGGATTAAGTATAACGCAAAAAAAAAAAAAAAAAAAAAAAAAAA
>QJNX01000060.1:0-243701 GCA_004155925.1 Monosporascus sp. MG133 | reverse complement strand
CCCCCCCCCCCCCCCCGAACTTTCCGCGCTGGCCCTTGGCCATTGTTCATTTGCAGACCGAGACATCAAGTCCTCCAGCGAACATGGTGAGGCGGTGACGGTGCTGAATTCTTCAAGTGTTCTTTTTTCAGCTGAGTCTTCGTTCAATCATGCCCTTAAGGAAGAAGCTCTTGATGGCTTTGATGCGGGCTCTGCCCTCCGGTTCCGTCGCCAATTCTCTGTGTCTCGGCGCAATCAAAGGCTTTTCTCTAAGCGTTCCAAGTCCTCGAGCCGATCGTGTTTTGGTACAATGTTGGAGGGCGAGGCATTGCATCCAACAGCATCCGGATGCACTGGGCCAATCGATCAAAGCCCCTTGCGGCACTTCTCCCTCGAGCAAGAACACGATGAACCGCTAGCTCCTGCTAAAGTTGCATGGAGATCCAAACTCCAGGTCCCGTCCGGCCTACCGCCCATTCTTGTATTATGACGGGATATCATCAGGTCGTAAGCAAGGGATTCTAAATATACGGGCTGCTCTCGAACTGACGCCTCTCCGCTTAATCCCCTGGTCCACGACCCAACGGTCTCAGTCCCGTCATCCAGCTCAAGCATTTCATGCGCTTCAGCTCTCGTGCTGGGCCTTGCATTTCCCCAACTCCGGCAACTTCCCCTCCCCTGTATCGTCAGTATTGATCATGTCTCCGTCCGCCAGGTCTCAACCTCTTTCTTCGCAGGAGCTCGCCCACGCTGTGGTGGACCTCGCTAGACACGTGTCACAGTCAGATGCATGATTGAGCATCAGTCGCGGCGCTGCGTCCATGCTTGAATGGAATATGGTCTCCCGCTTGGCAACAGGGAAGATATCGATTTGATGGTTCAACCTACACAGAACACGAATGCCCAGACCAAACCAGCCTGGTTTACGCAGAACTTTCTGCTTCTTTTGTGGTAAAGTCGTTATACGGTGTCCGCATCCCGACGCTAGCACCCGGCGGATCCGGCGGCTGAGTCAAACACGGCGAGACCGTATATTCCACCTTAATGCTTGGCATCAAAGACCCCAGTACAATCCGGATAACGGAGTGACTACAATCCCGCGTCCGGGGTAGATGTTCCTATTTGAACGCTCGCTGGCTCCTTGGCGAGAAGAACATTACGGCGTTTGAGTGGCAGAGAGCAAGAAGGAGACAGCCAATCACGACGATGCTGTGCTCTGGTTGCCTAGACATCTGTTATCACCCGCGATATTACGTGTATAACATGCGCCCCTTTTGTCCACGTTTCAGGTCTAAAAGGGTTTGCACTACCACCCACCCACGCTAAATTTTCTCCCCACTGGCCACCCACGAAGGGGTAATACCACCCACGAAGGGATAATACCACCCACGAAAGAGGTAGTACATTTCAATATTACCTATTAATAATCATCCTTACCCGTTGAACTTTTAAAAATTTTATACGGTCGTATATAATCATAATTAAATATAATACATATAAACCTTATATTAACGGTATAATTTTTAATAATAAGATTATTTGCCGATTAGCACGTTAATTAATACGTCGTCCAAAAAATAGCTATTCGTAGGTATTATTGATAGGTAAGTTACTTGAGCATACCCACGCCACTCACGGGTACCCATTGCAAACCCCATTCAGGTCCTCAAGGGAATGAGGGAATGCCATGCTTAGAAGTTGTAATACCAGGCCAAACCTGGCCAATACTTGACGCTCCTGCTTTATATTCGCTTCCAGCTCAGCCCCCTAAGCTGACGATCCACCAAATGAGGTGGATCCGACAGGCGCAACGACATGTGTGAATGTGGGCGTCCGGTCGGAGGTCGGTCCCACAGTCCGCCGTAGCGGCGGCCGCGGCTGGTCGGACTTGGGAGCTTTCTAATAGAAGGCCTGACGTAATCCCCGTTATTGATTTGTTATCTGCCCGCCAGCGGAAAGCTGAAGGAGCGGTAATAGCTTCTCTCGTTCGGTGTACATTCCAAATGTGGAAAATTACTATCAAAAATATACACCTTCCAGCGTAACCATTCTTGCATGGGAAGCTCATTGAGAGACGGACGGCATTGCCAATGTAGTAGACCACGCGTTGCGAGACTTGGCGCGAATGGAACCCTTAGTTACGTTAGATATGCCATAAAGGTCTTGTTTTTAGCCAAGTTACGACCAGTAATCCAATTCTGAGGCTGATGCAACGTCGTCTCCGTCTATACCTGAGTTACAGTTAGCATTAAACCACATTTTGGTATTTGTAATTGGTCAACTCGTCCCATATTCGTCCGAGAACCTTGCAGTTGGCATTGTTCGACACTATTAGATTCGGCACCGCTCAGCGAAATTCGCATCTTAGCCGCAGCCAGTTAAGCTGTCACGTCTGATCGGGGTTGCTTTATCTTTTAATTCCCGGCAGGCCTGCAGTTGGCGGTGGCTGTGATGCGCCACGAACCGAGATCCCTGGATCTTGATTACTGTACTAGATTGCCATACTCAGCTATCTTTGGAAGGAACTAAGACGCTTCTAGTAAGACGGCCCCCCCTTATGCGAGATCTGCCGTAGATGGATCTGCAGGGCCCGTTGACAATGATGCAGCCCATTTCAACCCAATGGACCCAAACTCTCGGAAGTATTGGTGGTACCTGAGCCTCAACAATTACGCACCTTTCTTTGCTGTCGGGACTCTCATGTCCTGCCCCCGAAGTCCGATAACCGCATATGCCGTAAGCCACACTTCGCACTGCTGCTGCGGTCAGAATCCTTCACCATAGGACTCATCAAACTCAACGTGTAAGCACCGTAAACGTTAACGGCAGGGAAGAGGAGGCGTTTCACAGACATGTTTCATGGCCGCCTGGAGCCTACGCCGCCATGGGTACGGGACAATGTTGTGTTTACTTAAAGCAAACCCCCAGGGAATGCTCGATACCAAGATGGCTGCCTCACCACACTATCTCTTCACCACGGAAGTCTTTCCCAACAAGCTACTAGCTGAGCGGTACAGCCTTTGTCTATCTCTATATCACTAGCTAGAGCCATTTCCGAAACTCACACATATACCCAATCCGACGAAAAGGAACTAAGGGGAAATCATTGTCGCTAAGATGGCCGAACAACAACCCACCGGAGAGGACTTCGGCTTCGACTTCTACCACTACGACCCTTCGCTGGCGGCGGCCGCCCTCTTCGTCGCGGTCTTCGCCCTGAGCACCGCGATGCACGGGTACCAGCTCGTGAAGCACCGGACGTGGTACTTCATACCGTTCTTCCTCGGCGGTCTCTGCGAGGCGCTAGGGTACGGGGGGCGCATCATCGCGAGCACGGAGACGCCGGACTGGACACTGGGGCCCTACGTCATGCAGACGATCCTGATCCTGGTCGCGGCCGCCATGTTCGCCGCGTCCATCTACATGGTGCTGGGCCGGCTGGTGCGGCTGCTGCAGGCCGAGCACCTCGCCTTCATCCCCGTGCGCTGGACGTCCAAGATCTTCGTCACGGCCGACGTCATCTCCATCCTGATGCAGGGCGCGGGGGGGGCCATGCTCGCCATCGCCGAAACCCAGGACGCGTTCAAGACGGGCGAGAACATCATCATCGGCGGGCTGGTCGTGCAGCTCGTCGGCTTCGGCGTCTTCATCGCCGTCGCCGGCGTCTTCTACGTGCGCATAGCCAAGAATCCCACGCGCGCCGCCGACACGGTCGACACCCCCTGGCGCAAATATCTGTGGGTTATGTTCGGCAGCACGGCGTTGATCCTGATCCGGTCCGTGTTCCGCCTCATCGAGTACCTGCAGGGCAACGACGGTTACCTGATGAGCAGAGAGGTCTACCTGTACATCTTCGACGCCATCCTGATGCTGGTCGTCATGGTGCTGTACAACTTCTATCACCCCAGCCGGATCATCACCACCTCGAAGAGGACGAAGGACGGCTTCCAGTCGGTATATTCATCTGAAGTGGAACTGCAAACCGTCTAATATTTTCCTGTACAACTTTTTCATATGTCATCGAACCAACTAAATGAGACGAGGACGACTAGATACCTGAGGGGCGTTGGGGTAGAAACGGATCTTTATCGGGTTTCTTACATTGTTAGAATGCGCTGTCCATTTGACTACACTGGCATCTAACTTAGCATAGCATCATTTGTATTTCATCAGTTGACTATTTGTCTGTATACCAATTCATATCACTTACCTGCAATAATACTATCCTCCTGCAGTGGACTATCGTCTCGTGTCCCATACGGAAGCTGAACAGTTCTATCTTTCTCGTGTACACGTAATAGTATCTTGCATCATCGGCTACGGCCAGATAAGATATCAGTAAGGGCCACCGCCCAGACGCAGTGAGGCGTAAGAAAGAGCCTGGAGTTTGGCCGGCCGGCTATAAAGTCCTACTCATTCTCAACCGGTCATACCCAACCACAGCCTCCATAAGCGTCTGGGCTCCCAACGCACTGCTCCCCGTTAGCCTTTTTATTTTTCTAACATGGACGGCGCCGAGAAACCTACCAGTCCTCCGGCGAACAATACTCTTCCGGGTGATGGCTGACCCCATCTTTGCAGGGGACGAAGATCATGGCCGTCGGGCAGCGTTTACTCGTGTACACGCTATCGTGTCCTGCTCCGCTCGTCAACGGGAGCCATCCGTCAGGTCCGACCATGGCATTCGCCGCGTGCTCTACGGCCTGGATACAGTCCTTGTCGAACTTGACCGCCCTGGAGTCCGTGTCGAGGGTCCAGCTGAGCTCCACGCCCTTCCCGTCCTCCTTCGCGATGTTCCCGAAGGACTCCAGACACTGTTCCTGCACCTGAGCGACTATCTCATCGTCCGGATGCCGGATATCTAGGGTAAAGCCAGCGGACGAAGCTATGGTGTTTGTCGAAGAGCTCGCCGGTATTTTAATGATGCCCGTGGATGCCAACGCGCCGAGCTTCTTCGCGATGGCGTTCGAAGACGCGATCATCTTCGCGGCAGCGAGCAGGGGGTCCTTCCGCGACCGGAACGGTGTGGTCCCGGTGTGCGCGTCACGCCCGACGACGGTAAACGTCAGCCACCTGTACGCCTGTGCCCCCTGAACGGCCCCTATCCTCTTTCCCGATTCCTCCAGAATGGGGCCCTGTTCGATGTGCAGCTCGAAATGGGCGCCTAGGGGGTGTCCCGTTGATGCGTCGCTGGAACATAGAATATCCCCGACGAATCCGTATTTGTTCAGCTCCGATATCATGGTCGCCGACGGATCGAATACGTCCGCAAGACCCCACGCTTCCTTGACGGGGATTTCCCCGGCCCACACCCCGGAGCCCATCATCGACTTGGGAAACCTTGCGCCTTCCTCACTACCAGCCGTAAGATTCCAGAGTGGGTGTGCGGGAAGGGACAAAGCCGGTACTCACTTGGTCCAATTGACTATTCCGACGTCAAAACCCGTCCGGAACCCGTTCTCTTTCAGCGTGCGCAGCACCTCGATGGCGGCGACGACGCCGAGGATCCCGTCGAACCTCCCACCGCGCGGCTGGGTGTCCAAGTGGCTGCCCATGGCCGTCATCGGAGCGGGCGACCCCAGAGAGCCGGCGCGCTTGGCGAACATGTTTCCCATTTGGTCGACGGTGAGCTCGCAGTCGAGCTTCCGAACCTCATTCGCGAACCACCGCCTCACGTGGGCATCGTCCTCGGAGAGCGCCAGGCGCTTCATGCCCGTCTCGGTCGGGCCGCTGAGGTCCGTCAGCGCGCATAAACTTTGACGAAACTGGCCTCTGAAAAGCTAGCTCAATGGGAAGAAGGGATCCCAGGGGTATGCAACCTACCTACCGTACCTATGGGCCGCACCCCATTGGCACGTGTGGTGAAGAGTCTCCGCGAGCCTGTCCGAGTTAATCTTCAAACCCGACAAGGCCCCCGCTGCCGAGGATATCTGTCGTGCATGCCGAGGAGTCGAGAACCGCGACCTTAGACCAGCAAGCATGTCTACGTCCAATCTAAATTAAGCCAGAATTAAGGGTATAATCCCGTAACCACCATACGAAGTCAAGAACTGAGGAGAATTAAGGGGCATTATGGGACGTTGTAATAGAATCTTAGCGGCGCGATCCAGCAGCAGCGAGGAGTGGGAAGGTGCGGGGTACCGTCCAGACTAGTTAGGTACAACCGTCCGATGCCCCCTGAGCACGCCGCTGAAACATTAGCAAAGCTTCGATATTAAATACCAAAATGTAAAATATCTAACGAATCTTTGTTAAGTTGAAGTTACATTATGAAAACCCTAGGCGTGGTTTAAATCATCGCGAAAATTCCATTAGTTAGAGTTTTAGCGTACACCTCCTTACCTATGGCTTACGCATTTCGAACGAAGCGAGCAGCCCATGGCAGGTGCCCCCGGAAGGCTGCCGGACACAGTTACAGGGGTCTTGTATGTATATGTATGTATGTAATGTCGATAAAATTATGGAGTAGCTTTCGGCTTACCAATAATGCCAAAGCAGCCTGAGGAACGAAGCTTTGCTTATAGCAGCGACGAACGAATTGTAGGACTATTTACGTAATGGTCGCCTTTACCATAGTAGGTAAAACCAAACTAACCCTCCTATGCAGTCTCCCCATGCTTCGACCACTTACTCGGCAAACTCAGATTTTCAGCTTATCCAGACGGACCTTGGTCAGTGCGGCAGCGAGCCTGCACATCTGCTCTGGCTCTCGGGACACCGCGTCCCAAAGCTGCTGTACGTCGCTCCCGATGCCGACCGCCTCGGCCGTCTTCGCGCTCCGCGGATCCAGGAAGGGCGCAAGACAAGGCCACACGTGCTGCGCGGTGTCAAAGAAGATGTCGATACCGACGTCTCCCAGGCCCTTGATCCTCTTGAGCTCCGCGCGGATCTTGGTCCTGTCTTCCCCGGCCGTTTTGAGGATGGAGTTGAGATCTCCCCCTGTAACGATATTAACGTAAGAATGCCCTGAAGCTTGAACAGCTTCTGTTGCATTTACCGTATTTGTCCTCGATCAATTCCGCCAGCTCACCCATCATCGTTGCAGTCTTCTCTCTGTCAAAAGCCATCAGGCCACGCCCGGTAAGACAAGGCAGAAGGACTTCCTGAGCTCACCTGTAGTGCGTGTATCCCCCTTCCGTTAACACCTGCGTCCGCTCCTCCCACGTGCTCTTCTTCAAGACGCCGAGCTTGTGGTACCCCGCCTTGATCACCGTCGCGACCGTCTTTGCAGCAAGCGCATGCGAAATCCTTGTGGACGACAACATGGCATTCAGAAGCAATGCGAGGATCGTATCCGGTGTCGGCTTCCCTGGTTCGGCCAACTCCGTGTCGCTGAGAGGAAGTTCGCCGTACTTTGCGATCAGCTGTCGGACTTTCGATTGCGGTATCTTTGATGCGCTCTCGGAAGTGTTATCTGGGACATCTTCTGCGGAGACATGATCCTCTTTATTATCAGAAGCTTTTGGCTTCTTCTGATCACTTGCCAGCGTATCTGTGTCTCTACTATGTGCTGTCTTGCTATGCGATCGCTTGTCCCCTGTTTTTGTTGGTGGGCCCTTCTGCCGGGTAGCAGCTTGGGACTTATCGCCTGAACGCGTCGTTACCATGATTGACGATAGCCCTTCCTAGCGTATTTGATGTGAGACACTTGGCGTTATTGGTAGGTGAGTGTAGTTACAGAGGCACATGCGAGTTTGGTGGATGTCGGCGAGCAGAAACTGGGGCATCAGAATATATTAAACCTGGCGCCCGCATCATGATTACGTCATTCCCTATCTCAACCTGGATCATAGCCTCTATCTAACTAACAGTTGTGTAAGCTTCCTCAACTAAACAACCAAATTGATCCTCAAAGCAGAGAAGCTGGAGAAGCCGGATAAAATAGCGTCATGCCCGTCAATGACGATGGCTCGGGACACGATATACATCGGAAGTAAGCGTCCTAATGGCGCTTAAGAGGCTGCAGCGGCAGCCTGCCAGAAGGGCTTTATTCATGGTTTTCGAACTACGCTTTTCCGATGACTAGAAAGCGCTCGTCCATGCAGGCGTCTCTGGAAAGGTCTGAAGGACACATGATTTGGTCTAGGATCGCTGCACGGTCAAATTTCATACAGGGGTGATTTTTGGATACGGGGTGCGCCAGTTCGACTATAGCATCGCCCTCACACAAAGGAAGGCTCCGTTGAGCTCGGTGGATATGCCAATAAGGCGACAGGGTCAAATGCCGGTGCGTCGTACTCCATGGACGAGAAGACATCGGCCTCGACATTGAAGCGGGCGAGTACATCCCGTGTGCTTATTAAGAAAAGGTTTATTCTTGGGTCGGAATAAGATTGTGGCGCCCTACTTGCAATTGGAACATCTGTGTACACTCTTCTTCCTTTCTCCCCTGCTTCCTTAACTTACTCTTCATGATGTCTTCTCAATTCAGGCAGTCGTTCGCTCCATGGTCTGCACGACAACCACGACCTTCAAGTTTTTATATATCCACTTACTGGACAGGCTACCGAATGGATGCGAGCAGCAGGAAACCCGCTGAACACGAGGATCTTCCCGAAATCAAGCACTTTTTTAATAGAACCGCTGATTCAAGACCACCAGCTCCCGTATCAGGGGAAGTGAATCACCCAAGACTTAATTACCACCACCAAATCATCCACTAGCAAGCCAGCGGACCTCACTACCCACAGCCGAGTTCATATTAATCATTACCTCCGGAGAGCACAATCATACACCATCACACCGTAGACTTAGAGTGAACGCCGCCCCCGAATTCCTGCCTATAAATACCCCCAGACCATTCCCCTTTCCACCTCTCAAACTTCTCCTCTGCACAGCAAAAGCTCAAACCACTAAACCAACAACACCAACGCGGCACTCGAGGCACGGAAATTCAAACCGACAATATCTCGCTAAATAGAAAATCAAACCCCACAACTACCACAACCAGCTCCCAGCTTCGGCGCCTAAACCACAAACCACAAACTAACCGCAATGATGCTCGAAGGAAACTGCCCCGAGCACGGCAAGTACAGCGGCAACAGCTGCAGCTTGTGCTGGAAAGTCGGTTAAGAGCATATGAACCAGTCAAACGAGATGGGGTCCTCAACATTCCGAATATGGGCGATGGAAATGGAATCCTCAGGGGATCGGATCTTTTTGGAAATATGATGGGTGGATGGTCTTCGAAAGATTGTTCACCTTGTGAGATCTACTTAAATCTCATGTAGGTAGTAATTAAGAGCTTCTCATGCTTCCTCAACTTCTACTGTAACATCCGCCTAGTTACGTCCCGGCTTTTAAATTCATGAAACCCAGACGCTAACCTGATTTCCCCGAGATCTCCCATATAGTCCTATGGTCAATCAACTATGCCCGGTATGTAGGCATGAGATTCTAGATGTCAACGATTGGTTAAGACCATACTAGGCTCTCAGTCATTATGGCTTGGCCGTTGCACGATTATGTGATATATATAAAGGTTGGGCTCGCCTTACCCCTATTCTAACCCCTATTTCAACGCCGGGGTGTAGCGAGAATAGTGGGTCTCATGAACTTGCAGCAAGCTGACAGTAACAGCTCAAGTCTATACGCCAATCACCTACAGCCGAAATCTTCATGTATCTCCTACATCTTTCTGGTCGTTACGATCTCCTGCATCCCCATATTCCCTATCTCACAGCAGCCCCTTGCTAAGCAATCGGCCTAGCAGTGGATAGTACAGACAGCCAGTATCACCGGCATATATCGCCTTAAGGATGCATCCGCAGTACACAGAATATTTGACCTCAAAGCTGCTGACGCTCAGTACCTCTCGGAGAAAATCGGCACGGTCTCCGAGTCTCCCGAGATCTCCGCCGAATTGCGCGATGCAAGGCCTGTAAGTTCTCGCAGTAGTGTATGGCCACGTCTGGACTGATATATCCATGAATTTCGCCATGTGGAAAAGGACATGGACGTCCTGTTGATCGATATCTTCATTTTCCGGTCGTCTCTCGCATTCGCGTCAAGAGCGGGTCCACAGTCCAGAGACACGTTGCTTGTGCCGAGGCGTATCTGGTCTTCGTTACGGGGTCCGGAACCTCGACCAGAAGCGCACGCCGTATGGGAGGTCAAGTATCCAGTCGACGCCAAGCTGAAGAGATACGCTCACAGGGAGCTCCTCAGAAGGACAGGGTCTCAAAGTCGGTGAGCCCGAAGGCTCTAATCATAACGGTTGGACCGTCTTTGACCATCTAGGTGTATCTCATCGCTGCCCTTTATATATTCCGAGCGAAATCATCCCGCCACAAGATCTATTAGTGTTTTATAACTCGCACCTGGGGAGGGACTGTAAGTTACGTACTCGAGCCTAAACTGGACCGACGCATGGAATCCGTTCACCTGAAAATCTACGGGTATCGCTACGGCCACTTATCGCAGACCTATGACCTTCAGTATCCCGTTCGATTCCGTCCGAGACTCACTGCGAGTGACTGCCGAGGATCAGAATATGGTAACATTTAGGCCCGAACCTACATTCTAATAGGAAGGCTACAGCCCGAGTCTGCCGCAACGTCTTTCCCTAGTAAAGTCCGAATGATCATAAACCTCTATGATCCGCTATTAGGTAAGACGAAGGGGTCACTAGGCAATCACTACTATTCGATTTCTATATTCCGACTGCTAGATATAAAGGCCGCTCAACTATTTTAGCCAGAACTTGCTCGGCCAGCTCGTAGAAGGATGGCGTGGGCCCGGGAGGAGTTGTGCGCCTCGTATTGCTGGTGGCTACGAGGTATAGCCCCGTGTCTTGAGAGTAGGTAGATAGTGATCAGCAAAGAGGGACCGGGTTGTGGCCAAGGCCTGATATGGACGGCAGGAGGAGTACTGGTGAAAGATATGAAGGCAGAAAGACGAAGCATTTTCCAGAAAGGCTCAAATCAATAAGGTGATGGAGTCGTTGCTTCCTACAATACTGAAGGGGGTGGTTTTTACATGGAAACAACCAGCATTCTCCACATATACGAGAACGCAGTTTCCCCTTTTCTAACTATTCTACACAACCGAAGTAGAATCTAAAGGACCAAATGAAGGCGCCCTCCCACATTATGACCAAAGATACGCTCACTACCTCCCAGCACTTATTCGAAGGTCAAGTTGAAACTGCTCCTTGCCCATCTCTCTCGCACGCTTCATAGTGCTTAGAGCCACAAGGTTCGAATCCAGCAGTTGAAGGACGCGCCCATAGTATGCGAGATCTTTGTTGTTGTTCTCATTTATCGGCTTTATTTAGGAGCTGGCGGAGGATGGGGCTTCGGGTTGGGTTAAGGCTGGGGCTTGGGATGGGGACGAGACCATGGCCGCGGGTTCGGCATCTTGATGACTGCTTGATGGAGCTAGCTGGAAGTATAGAGTATACGTCGTTTATGTCTATGCTCTCGGGGAGCTTACTGATATACCGTGAAGTATGTCCCTTGTAAAGGCTGGTAGTTACTATGTTGAAGGAGGGGAGAGGGAGGAAGCAAGCAGGACAAACTGGACTTTCTATAGGTTTCCGCGCACAAAAGCATTGCATGTTCAGCTGTCATAACTAATAGCGGGGGATAAGTCATCCATAGTCAGGTGAGCATGGAATGGTTGGCTCTTAGGAGTCATGTTGGCTTCATCTCCTATGATTTACTTTGTGGTATCGCTGAATTATGGTGATATAACGTTCCGCTGAACAGGTCGGATTCAACGCAAAAGGCAGCTCGGTATAGGGTATCTGAAATGCTATCAATAATGCCAGCACTTATCACTTAGGATATTGCGGCGTGGTGTGATCGAAATACATGCGCACGCATAGCTTGCCAGCAACATGTCAACCGCCCCCACGTTCACTAACCCTTCCCTGTCTGGGGCAGCCACGAATTGGAGATGACCTTGAAGATCATAGGCCCGTCCATCTGCTTGAAAACAAACCCCTCCCTGTTCTGTCCCAACATCCCCTCTCCCTCGGCCTTTGCAAGTAGGTCGTCGATATCGGTCGCAAAGGAGGAAAGCTTGACGTCTTTCCCAACGATGGGGACGTGGTCCATCTTTAGCTTCTTGCAGAAATTCGAAACCCGGGTCGGCTTCATCCACTTCTGCCGGTCGATGTCGTATATGTCGAAGACGTAGAAGTGGTGCTCGCCGTGCGCGAAGCCCATGCTGTTCGTGTAGATTGACGACCCGCAGAGCTCTCCCTGGATCGCGACGTTCCCTACTTCGGCGCTGAGGGTTACGATATTGTCTAATATTCCTTGGCGTCTAGCGGTGATCCAGTGCCAGGAGTTTTCATCGTCCACCAGGTCCTCCCGCCGGGCGCAGATGCCAACTCGCTTGGGACCGTCCTGCTCAAGATGGGCTGGTAGAGCCGGCACTGCGTTGTACCATTGAGATTCTTTATCGATGCAATAGACGGTCATGGGGATTCCATCGAGTTTCTCGGTGATCTGAAATCGGCTTTCGCCGTGGTCCTCGAACAAGTCAGGTATGTTCTGGGCTCGCGAACACCCGGGCTGGGGAAAGAATACCGGTGCTGGGCCAAGGACAGATTCCGGATTGTTTTGCGGCATTTCCCACTTCTTGACGCCCAGCTCCTTCTCGAAAGACATGGCCATCAGTATCCTCGTGGCTTCATCCTCGGGATATTCATTCTTGAGAATGTCGAAAACGCTAGTGATCTCAGAGAATATTTCCAAAGGGAAGACAAGGCCTTGAGAAATATGTCTTCCCCTCATTGTCGTGCGTACGAGATATCCTTCCTCATCATCCATGCTGTCGTCGCTGCTGGCGCAGTACTCCCAGAAGTAGCTATTGTTAGGAAGGAAGCTGTCGATTTCAAAGTATACAACGAGTTGTCCCTCTTGAAAGCCCTCCTGGGAATTCACCACGACTTTCCAGCCATCCACGGCAATATGACTGCGCGTTCTGCTGATCGGCTCGACTTTTGAGATGCGGCGAACTGTCACAAGCTTACGGCGGCCCTCCATCATGCTCTTTCATCAGCGGTCAACTCGCGACGGCTTTGAGGATGGTTGTATTTCCCAGCAACGTGAAGGCTAAGCAACAGGTCGCTGGACATTGTCAGCTATGCGGCGTAACGTCTTGGATGCAATTAGCATATAAAAGCCCCGTATATCAGTGGTGTGTTGTTTCCTTCAGGGTGTTGAAGAAGTTGCTAGCAGTTTCCCGAACTGGAGAGCGAAAGGAGGAAGGCAATGGGTGCTTTAGCGACCGCAGATTCGGGATTATTCCCACAGGTAGGTAAAAGGGAAGGAAAGACCTGGTCTATTGTTTGTTGTTGTAACAGCGACAGCGATAGAAAATATGTCTTTCTAGCTCCGTAAACAGAGGTCCGGCCAGCTGGTTTGGAGATAAGTATTACACAGGATACTTAATGATGTATGGATAGGTTTATGAAAGCTCATGGACCTACGAATAGTTCATGGAAAGAGTATGACGTCCACCTTTATGGCTAGGTCTTTGTTCGGTTACCAGGCTCTGTAATTATAATGGCCATACGTGGTTACTACCTTGCACATAGGTTGTAAGGCAAAAACCGCTACCTCGGTTCCACGACATAGTCTTTCAGACACCAACTCCGAACTACAACACGTGGGAATCTAACAGCCTTTGTGCAAGAGCGGGCTTGTTGCACAATCAGGCAATACACCTAGCCCTTTCCTCACGTTGACGAACAGAGGCAGAAATCAAGGAGTTCTCGATCATAAGCAACAGACTGTCAATTATGATGTACATGGAGCTGTCTCCCTATGTTGTGCTCGTTAGTACCTAGGCATCTCTAAGGAGAGCTTTAGGCATCCTATACATTTTAGCATATGAACCAATAGATAATAACAAAATTCCCCTTTACAATTTCGCCCGTCTCAATATTGGGGGGAAAGCATGACATGAAAGAAATGGTTTCAAATACATCCCGCAGAATGCTGGTTAATACAGCTAGAATGAACGAAGAAATCAGTAGCCCACTTACTTTTCCTTTATATAAAGAAACGCCTTTCGCAAGCGAGGCCAGAATGGGTGACGATGACAGGATGGCTGCGGCGGTGTGGCAGGAGTAACGAGTCTAAATATCTTTCGTCCCCAAAACCACGCCTGTGGTTAAATATGGTTCTCTTGGCCCTTGTGTATTTCCCGCTTTCTTCTCTTGAACTAAAATCAATTTTATGCCGTGTCGAAATTTCTGTTCTACGGGGATCATTTTCTAGATAACAGTTGCTTAGACGGATTGTGCTCTCGATGATGAACAGCCCCTTTTTGGCTGTGGAGTTCACGTATGTGACAAGCCGACATGATGGGACAGTCACCCATCCATCATCCCTCAACAAGCTTGTGTAGGCCCTACTCAAGGGTGGTCAGTGATATGTGGCTAGTTTCAGTTCAGGGAGAAAAAGAAAGGTTTCAAGGGAGGACCCATATCAGCAGGTCTCCTGAAAATGTCATGTAAGAAATAATAGACCAACACGGAACTTTAACTACCTGGGAGATTTAAGACCCATGGACAGACTTTCTCATTTAGTCCAATCTGATAGAGACCAAACTTGATCTCGACGTGAACCGGGCAACGAAGCAAACATCTAGTGGAAAGCCCTAGTAGCCTCAGGCACGCGCACACTTCCCGAGCATTATGTGAATAAGGCATAAAGTATGGAATCTCAGATAATGATAGACATGTTTCACTGCCGCCGCCGCTCTTCTCAGGCAATTTTTTTCAATTGATGCTGGCGTGGAACGTAGGCCATAGCTTGTACACCGTCAATCGTTAATCATCTTCCGTGTACCTCGTCATCAATCAAGCAACGCGCCAAACCCAAGCATCATTTCCCACAAGTACATACCGACCTACAAACCGTAGAACAGTCAAAACCAGTCAGTCAATCTACAGCCTTCGCCATTATCCTCATCCTCAACCCACCACTAGCGACCACGGCCCGCGACGCCACCATCCACCACCCGCCTGTTCTTCCCAGCCAAAGCAGAGCATGGCGACGACACCACCCCACCACCTGCCCTTAGCCCTCCGCCGGCTCTCAGCAGACCAGCTGCGCGACCTCGTAGGCCGCCTGCGGGCCGCGGATCCTACGGTGGACGCGGCGGCCGACGCGCTGATCGATGATATGCTGCTGCCACCGTGCCTCACGTGCAAGAAGGCAGGCGCAGGCGCGTTCGGACCCGTGACGGGCGACCGCCGCTTCAACGCCGCGGACCTGCGCGAGCTCGCTCTCGGCCTGTGCGTCCTGGACCCGGGCGCGGGCGCCGCGGCCCTGGAGGATGTAGCGGGTCATAGGAAGGGCTGGAAGAGAGAAGAGAAGAAGATGGGAGTGGGAGTGGGAGCGGGATCGGGACCGCTGGGCTTGCAGGAGCCGGACACGCCTACCTCAACGGGCGGGTTCACCACGGGCAGCGGCTCGTCGGACGGGTCCGCATCCGCATCCGCATCTGCATCCGCGCCATCATCTTCGTCGTCCTCAGTCGCGGGCATAGAGAGCGGCGACAGGCCAAAGAACAAGAAGAAAAAGAAGGGCACCCTCAAGAAGTGGTTCATCTACTTCCTCGAGTCGCAGGAGTACGTCAACGAAGGGATCGCGTTCCGCGGCTACTGAGGTACGGCACCGGCTTTGAGCTGCCTCCCACTTCGATGACCTTTATTAACTGACCTCTTCTTAGCTCGGTTCTCTGTCTGCAAGATGACTATGTCTGCTCCACAAGAACGACATACAGGACGGCCGTCGGTGCGAGAGTTAGGTTTGCATGAAGGCTTGCGAGGAGTTTAAGGCGCCCGGGGGAGCTCGGGTATATATTTCTTATATTCCTCAGGGAAAGACCGTCCCTTGTCTGCCTTATTATGTACGGTGTCGGCCGTGCACCCACGGATGGGTTAATATAATGAAAGCCAGAAGCTCGTTGTTCTACATTCATCTTCCTCGTCCTGTTATCCATTCCTAACATGGTAAGTTTCTGGGCTATTGTTTCGCATGAACCACTGGCTGGAGCTCGTCCATCCCCCTATCATCGACATCTGGCTGCGTTCTTGTTGCCAGAGAGCATGGCCACGGTTACTAAGCCTCCGCATCGCGGATAATTATTATAGACGAGATGACTTGACTTTGACGTCAATGGCGCTGGAGACTTACCCGTGTTGCCTCTCAGCCGCATCAAGTGAATATACGGCTCCGCAGCTGGCCGGAAAGCCACATCCGCAAGACCCCTTTATAAGACTATCCATGGTGTGCGAACCTGCACCTTCTCTACCCGATCTTCTTCAAGTTATCAATTGCTCGCCGCGGCCGCCTCTCAATCAGTCATCGAAAAATACAGTAGCAACGAGTCATGGAGGGCCTATGGCACACGTCCGCAGGCCCGAAACCGGGTTCTCGTCCACCGGGCCATACAACAGCTGCGAAGATCACCAATCGCTCATTACGGCTCCGTGTTAGCGAGCGCAAGCTTGCGCTACACTAGACCCGATGACGCGGACGGAATGCCACGCGAGAGCAGTCCGTGCCTAGCCGCGCTAGACGTCTGCCGAGACGCACAACCGACTCGGGAAGAAAAGGTAAAACCAGAAAAATTTGCCTTGATACCTTGATAGCATGCATGAAAATTTTCACCTAGTCCTATTCAGTACCCTCTATGTCCAGTAGACCTGGAGGCCGTTGAACCCGGGAAGGCTACGGAGTGCAGTCTCCTGGCGATCTCGATGAGAGAGTGCTCTTGTCCCGATTAGCTGGTGCAGCTGCACGGACTGGGAACGTCCTGCGGGGAACTGCCCATCTGGAGCTTGGGTTCCACCAGCCCCTGATGGGCCGAGAGTCTAAATCGTGTTAGTACCACCAGCCATTGCACAGCACTGGGCGACCCATCGCTGTGAATCCGGAGAAAAGCACTGACTCGAGGCTTAATTGAACGTGCGATGCGCGACTTGTTAAGGACAGGTAGGCAGGCAAAGGTGATATTAAGAATACTGCAATTGGCACACTCAGTGGTTGTTTACGCGTCCTTGGTATGCCAATTATTCTTACTACATACCACCTCCGCTGGGTAAGTGCAATATGCAAGTATTAAAAACAATTATTGACGTGCGGCTGTTAAATAGGTACACTTGCAAAAGACCCATGTATCTCTTTGGGAAGAATGGTTCAAAAAAGAAGCGTGTTTGTATCCAGTCCTGCATACACAAAACCTAGATAAGATGAGGTTATTTTGGCGTTCCACCACTTTTCTCTCAACCCAAGATTTATTCAGAGTAACCAACGATGAGCTCGAGTTCACAAGGGCCGGGCACGATGTTGAGGCCGATGCCGTCGAGCCAGCGCGCCGCGTAGTCGAAGGCGTTATCGACGACCGTGCCAGCGGGGCCGTCGAAGACGGTGGAGCAGATGCCCGCATGGCACGTCTTCATGCCCTGGGCCTTCATGCCGGCGGCCTCCGCCTGAATGATGGAAATGTCGGCGCCAGACCAGCCGTCGTTGCTCTCATTGGCGAAGTCGAACTCGAACCAGGTAGACGCGTAGCCGCCGAACTCGTCGACGGGGATGCTGTCGCCGGGGGCGGCAGCGCAGATGCCCTGGGAGTTCTTGTCGACGGCGATGTACTGGGTGGCACCGGGCTCCAACATGAACTCGACGGCATGGTTGCCACTGTACCAGCCGTCAATCTTGCCCGTGGGGCCAATCTTGTTGGTGCAGACAACCTTCCAGGGCTCCTTGTTCTGGCCGACGACCTTAATCTTGTAGTCATACTTGTCGGCGATGTCCTCGGAGATCAGCATCTGGTTGCAACCCCATTTGGAGCCGACATTTCCGACGTAGGCGATCTCAGCAACGGTGGCACGCTTGTTGGCGGCCTTGCAGAACGGGGTGTAGGTGCTGACGACATCGGCATCGTTGGATGCACCGGAGTCATCGGATGAGGAGCCTTCGGACTCATCAGAGTCTTCGGACTCATCAGAGTCTTCAGACTCAGAGTCATCGGAGCCATCTGACTCGCCGGACTCATCAGATGAGCTGCTCTCGGTAGGCGCGGGAGCGCTGGGATACGACATCGCAGAGGTGGGGGCAGAGGACTGATCCTCTTCGGTCTCGTAGGTGGCAGGCTTGACTTCCGCCTCGGGGCTCGAGGAAGGCTCAGCGGCGGGGGCAGGGGCCGCAGCCGGGTACTCGCCACCTTCGTTTGATCCGTCGTACGTGTTGATCCAGCTCACCAGCTTGCCATCAATGGTGGCATGGACGATCTCACCAACGTTGCGTGCCTTGTGGTGGAGATCAGCATGACGATGCCTGTGGGTGGCACGCCCAGCGACGTTGCTGGCACCCACGGCGGCGAGCAGTAGAAGCGAGTTGTTGATATGCATTTTTGCTTTATGTTTTTTGTAGCGCAAATAATAGCGTGAGTAACTAGATGGTTATCTGAAGTTTTAAATATAATCGCGTCGGTTTAAGGAGTGACAGTGAGCAAGCCCACGGATAGTGACGACGTTATTGTGAATAAAGAGCGACGAAGCCTTCACGTTGATTCACATAAAGGGAAGGGGGAAAAAGGGAAAACAGAAACAAGCAATCGGAAAGGGGGGCCCAGCCGGCTTACATACCTGACGAATTTGGACCCCCCCCCGCAGTTAGAAAATTCTACACTAGGTACCTCACCTAGTAGGTAGGATTCTACCTGATCGTTAGGTCGCAAAAACCTGCTCTCAACAGGGGTACTGCTTTAGGGGGGGAGACTAGCTGCATTCTTCTCCTGATGGATCGCCATTTAGTCAGGAACAGCGACCGATCCCCTGGCTAGCAGAGCCAATTGCATGATGCACTAATCGCCCCCTGAAATTGACCCAGCCCGGACTAGTATCGACCCACACACGTCTAGAACCGCTCTGGAATGTTATTGGCTGGCCGGGGAAGCAATTCCAGACCTTGCATGATGGGGTTGCACTTTGTTCGAATATGCCGTCCAAGAGAGAGTGACAAAGAGCAGAAGATGGCAATATTCCGGGAGTTGTGTGTGTATTGTTGTACTGAGGACAGGCCCGATAAGTTAATTTTCTGTATTTCTACCAATCCCTTTACCGGATGCTTCAGGTTTTGTCCTACCAGCTCTGTTGGCTATTAAGTGGATAATAACTTGGAAGGGATGCAGGGTTACGTGGCAGACCCCACCCCTATGGCTTGTACCTGCATCCTGTACTATGTATGTATGTCGGGCTTTCAGTACCTGCAGAGGTGCCCAGCATGGCTAGTGTGTTATCTGGGCTAAGATTCAGGTACTTTGTATAATGATTGGCCCCGAGTGGCTGATAAGTCTCATTTCGTCTTGGGTTGTTGCACAAATGCTTTATCAGCTATGTACGAGTATTCACAAAATGCACAGTAATGACTTACTAAGACTGGTTATTACGCGTACACTTGGTTTGACGACTCTCTCCTTTATATCGTGCCAGGGCAGCACAGCGCTATGGCATCCTCTAATTTTTACGCAGCGGTAGCCCACTTACCATTCCAGGTTTAAAGGTTCCTGACTGTCCTAAGTAGATATGGTAACGAATGTTTCCTAAATAAATAAACATACATGATCAATTGGCTGCCGCATCCCTACTTAGACGCGAATATATTCGACCATAGCTGTTCATCAACAACGAAACTTCATGTCAGCGCAAATCGCGGACACGGTGTGGCATCCCCCTATCGACTCCACCTAACTACTTAATCTTAAATGCACGCACGGCATCGTCTGTGCTCCCTAGTGGACCATGAAGAATATCGTCCAGAGCTTAAATTGAGCAGTGGTTCTAGGCTTCCTGCCAATGGGCGCGGATATCCCGGCGCCGAGAGAGGGCGCATATGCCCAAAAAGCCTCCGTTATCCAGTGCTCATCTCTGCCAACCTCCTAGGCTGTCTTGGGTTGCCAATGGACTGCGGTTTCGTGGCGCAGATATGCCCAATGCTCTCTCTGTCCTTAGCCTCTTGAACCGGAAGACGTGGAGATGAGCTGGATGACTCAGCCTTAGGTCGCAATCGACCTGCGGTTGGTACACACAGCCCATGGCACCCCTTACATCCAGGCCCACGTAATTGGCAAGTTATCCACTGCGCAAGTGCCAACACAATAAAAGAAGACTCCGAATCGGTAAGCCTTCGAATAGAAGAATTTAGTTCGCTGATTGAAAACTTGGGGGTTGGCGAGTTTGAAAACTGATGAGGCGCTGCTTGTGGAGATCATACCCTCAATAGCGGCCTTGGCCGGTTTACTACGAGGTCTGCATGATTTCTGCGACTTCTAACGTTACGACAACATTGAAAATGCTACTAGTCGGCGTTAAGCGCCAATCTTACCTGGGTAGTCTTATGCGAGCCTAATGACAGTAGGCAACTACATATGCCTGTCTTAACTATCCAACCGCGCGTTTAAAAGGGAACCAACTATGCTCTCAAATCAATGCCGCGGAACGAGCGCGAAACCAGAGGTTGTCATATTAAGCTTTGCTTCATAACACGACCTATAAGTGACACATGACACTTACATATAGCTGAGCTGGCTGTGACTGGGCCTGGCTTAATAGCGATTGGGTTAAACGTCTGTTTCGTTTAATGCCCGAACGTTTAGCCTGACAAACGGACAACATATGATGGGATGACTTTCCTTCAACAAGGCTATCATATCTTAGAGACTCAGTCTGACTCTGGAAGCGCCATGACTCCACATGACACGTGAGGGATGACAGTCCGCGTCGGAATAGCTGAGGAATCCGGGGTCTCTTCTCTGGAATGCCTCTCCATCCATCTGTTATCGACGAGGTCTATTTATATATGGGCGGTAATAATTATCGAACGCGTCATGTTGACGATTACATTGAAATTGTCTATCCCGCTCCGCGTTTCCTTTGTTAGAACACTAGAATCTGCATCAGATAGAATATGTTAAACCTCACTCCTTAACCATCGCGATAATGATTGGCAGCACACAGGGATACTCGGTTTTCTCAACTCCGGTGGCTTATCAAGTCCGCTTTACTGCTACCGAGTAAGCGAAGTTTCGACGTGATCATCTTGGCCGATATGGCGTTTGACAATGGCTAGCTTCCAACCATGACTTCGGGTGTCAGGTGCAGGTCGGGAAGCTCCAGATAGGGGCTATATATAGGCAGGGGCCAACACTCCCCACTTTCCGATATATGGCAGGTCATGAAAAGGCATGCCTACTATTAAGCGCTATTACTTCGTCGGGTCCTCTCTGTGCAGGCTAGTCAGTGACTCCTGAGCTGTTATGTTGTTTCCTAACGCCGAGTCACTACGGTGGCATTGCTAACTAGGAAAACGATAAGAGATTAAAGGGAATAACAACAACGTCGATCTAGCTTCCGGGGACGGCTCCTGAGTTCCGGTAGGTGGGCACATCGTAAACACACCCATCACCAAAGCTCTCAACACCCCAGAAACTGTTCCCCGAGACATACCCCAAACTTTTGCTCTCTTCAAAAGGGGAATGCTTACAGGAATATCGAAGTGCGCAAATCCTCGTTGCGGCTAACCTTGCATCCCGGAGCAGAAGAAGGGTTATGGTTATGTAATGCACTTTCTTCATTTCTATCCCGAATCTGTTCAATCATTCGTCAGTGATATGCAAGATAGGAGTAAAAGGGGAAAACAGTTAAAGTTTTCCTGTTAAGGATCGAGCTTGTGTTCTTTGACAAAAACGAATCTCTCCACCATTATCAGTGACGAATCTTCTTAAGAACATCCTGCCCTGATGTTAAATTATGAAACCACGCGGATGGGGTTTTATTAGCACATCGTCAAGTCACCGCTGAGCTATTGGGCCCAGCAGGCCCGGTTTAAAGTAAGGCTCCTATTTCCCTTCATCGAGTCAGTCTACTACGATTGCTAGCCCCTTGGACACCCAGGCGTTCCGGCTTACTTCATACGTATTCGCTCTTCACGACCTAGTTGCAAACGTATAATGCAAAACAACTCAACGACCCATCATCTTATCGCCACCCCCGAGGGCGGCACCACGGCGACATGGTGCCCTTTAAACCTCACATACTTTTTGCGCTCATTTTAGAAAGTGAGTTAATGTTCCAAACAGTCCTTGTGCGATCACCAGTTGAAGTAGATAGACACCCACTGCACGGATACCTTTTGGCTCTGCCTATGCTGTGCTAGCTAGGGAGGCATCTTCGAAAGCTTTCAAAGGCAACTCTATATGCAATACGCTCAGTGAAACGACGGTAGAAGTAGCTATATATTGAAGCCCCCATCCCCCATACCTCCCCCCATGCCTCATCCCCCATGCCTCACCCCCCATCCCTCATCCGCCCGCACCCCTATTCCCGATCGAGGCCGTTTCGTGTCGTCGGCCCGTGATCATGGCATGCAACGCGGGCAACACCGGGATCTGGGAGGGGAGGTGGTGGTGGAGTTGTTCTGTCGTTGGTGTAGCTTCTGCACAATCTGCTTCGTCTTCTTCTTCATCATATCCTTCATCTTCGTGAGCGCGGGAAGTACCTCGGCGCCGCCCCGCTTTCTGCCGGTCACGAGGTCGGGAGGTTGCTGCTCTGCTGCCCCTGTTCCGGGCCTCCGCGGAATCGGAGCAGTGCGTCCTCGCTAGAGATGCCACTTGTCTCCGCGGGAAAAGCCTCTGTCGCGCGCATAAGTCTGCGCCGATCTCATGAGCCTTTACACCACTGCCTGCGGGCATCAGAGAGCCTCTAATGGCCAACTACACTAAGAAACGATGGTGGTAGTGCTTAGAGCAGTTGAGCTGGATTTACATATTGGACTCTTCGGAGGCCAAGCTTTACCCACCGTCCCAGTCACGAACCCTTCTCGGAGCAATTTTCTTCATACCTTACCTCCTTTGCTCCAGATCCTCGCTAACGTGGTATGGTTTCGCCGGACGTCTTCCTATCCTCTTTGCACTCGCTAATTAAGCTTACATACGGCTTGACATTCGGCTTCAGTATAGGTACTCTGTGTGGCATCCATGGTGGCATCCTGACGACCTACCGATATTCGACAATAGACCCAAATATACTTCCAGCATCGGTTGGATTCTTACACAACTCCCGGCATTCACTGACCTTCGCGACCTCGAGCAAGAAAACGGGAGAATCTCTATCGATGCCCAAGAACGATAAGGTATTGTTTAAACCTGATGTAATGGCCCCTAGCCACGGCTTTACCGCTTCCTGCCACGTGAGCTGGTGTGACCATCCCATTGAACTATGCAATAGCATGGAATGCCTTTTCTCTCATCTCATAAATCCGACCTTTCTAAGAAGCTTCGTGGAGTTTCTTTATGGTGGCTACCAACGTACTGACGCTTGCGCCGCTCGGGCAATCCTTCCATTGCTTACCATCCCGTATGCAGTAGATCCTGTCGCTTAATCGAATCGTACAGCTTTTCGTAACCCTGGCCTGATGCCACCTCGTTAATAATCTTTGTAGCAGTTAGTAACATAAGGGATTAGAAAGTCCTACAGCGTCGCTCCGTATCACGCTCTCTCTGAGCAATTTCAGACCGAAGTCCTTGTCGGCGAATAACTGGTACAGCTTCTCAAGGTCGACGTTGTGTGCCCGGGCACACGCCTCAACTAGGTCCCGGTCCGGAATCAACGGGTACTGCTGGGTCATGCAGTTCGTGAAGCCGAGGTGGGTGATCGGGGCGGGGTGCAGGTGGGCGGTGATGAGCTCGATGATGTTTCCCTCGCACTCGGTCGGGCCGTGCTTGCAGGCGATCACGCCCTCGTTATACGGCGTCCCGATGTACGAGATTTTGAAGTCGACCAGGTCGCGGACTTGATCCATGGCCGGCGCCACCAGCTCGCTGAGGCAATACTGCGCGTCCGGGCACTTGCTCATAATGTGGATCTCGAAAGGTACTCGTTCGCCCGGGTTCATCTCGTTGGTGCCATCGTACCTCGCTACTGGCGCCCGGTGCTCGGGCGGAGAACCGGCCAGGCGCTGTCCCGCGTAGGCAGACACGGCGGCAGCGCTCGATAGCACGTAGAGTAGCACCGCGATCATGGCTAATAATAAGGTTGGAGAGCGCTTTTCGGAGGTGGAATAGGGGATAATCGTGCCTATGCGAGCTAACGAGAGGCGTAACTTATATAAGGAATTAGCAAGGTTTAAGGCCACCGTCTGCACTCTTCCCGGGAAAGTTTAAAAGGCATGCTGTCTCGCAAGATGCACCTGGGTAGGTACTTATACTGAAATCCCAGGGCCGGGTGATAAGATGTCGGGACCCCGGGCGGTCGCGGCCTGCGTGTGTCCATAATGATGCATATAGCGCTCATGGCTGAGCGAGTGAGATTGAAGTGGCAGGTTATTCTTTCCCCACCCCTAAACTGTATTTGGGTATCATCACCACACCCTTTCGATGTCGTCATCCATGGATAATGTTACGAAGTCTTGCCATCGCGAGTCGACACGTCCACAGCCTTTGGAAAGCACGACATGTTGGCGAATACTACCAAGTACCTTCCTACTTTGGCAATCCTTGCCGCTTGCCAAGTTCCCGGAACGCTCCCGTAACCTCTACACACGTTGTGCCGCTCGTCATTCGCTGTCGACATCAATAGCGACTTGGACGGGTAGGCGGATGCTAGTTCATACACTTGATGAGATATCGATATGGTCCTGGGTATTTTAAAGTCTCTGCGTCTTCTCGCAATTCCCCAATTTCATCCCCGGGTTCCTGTATGATATGTGTATGCGGAAGGAGGGCTACTACGAGTGATGACGAATTGTGTGATATTAAAAGTGTAGACCTAGGTGGCCCAATAGGGAGGTTCCGCACGAGGTGTGGTCTTTTCCAAGGTTTTACACCACGAGTGTCGAAAAGGGGTAGGCGAGGTAAGCATAATCACAGAACGGGGGTGGAAGGGCGGGGGTACACATCTTTTAGTTGAAGTAATCAAAGCGGTACTGGTCGTCCCACTGCCATACGGGGTGCAAGCAGGGCCAGAAAACGGAGCCGACCAACGACTTGGGAGATCTTCTCTGTGGATCTGTGAAAGGTGCTGGTTGTAGTAGATTTTCCCAAGGGAATTAGGCTTCAGTCGCCATTCGTGCCAAGTACCGTATTGCACACCCTAACTGACCAGTGCCTTCCAAGGTTCTCTTATTCAGCCACTAATGCGGTTGCTAGTTATTCTGACATTTCTTCTTGTTCGCAGGGAGCCCGGCGTGGTCGGCTAGTATCTAGTGTGTTATCGAGTCTGTGCTGATTCCTTTCGCTGCGTGTTATTATATCTAGCATCAGTGGCTTCATCTAGCCTTCATCTAGCTGCTGGATGGTTCCTGAGGCTTCTAGAGCGTCACACGAGATTAGACCTAAAATCAAGGTCAGGCAGGTAAGGACGGCTGTTCTTGTAAAGCTCCAACCACCGGCTTCGGGTCAGCCTCAAGCATCACGGTAGGGAGATAGCTGGCCAATGATCCAACCCATCATGACCACAAGGCCCTAAGTCCGGGGACCAGGTAATTAAAATAGTCACAGCTTTGATGTGTTGCCACCATTATCGTACTAGGCGCTTAGACACCGTATAAATAGGGGCGACGTTCTGTGACTGCCCTCCAGTCCTCGACCAATAGCTTCTACCCAGAACTGCGAATGCAGAAAGCAGACGGGAATACAATTAGGTTAGCTTACACTTGAAAATGTATCATAACATATACTGTCTCAATCCTCGTTGCCGCTCTCTCTATTACCTCCTAAGGCACATCATGTGGTAGTAAGCCTGTATGCAAATTTTTACCAAGTCTACAAAGCCCTGTTGGCAGGGGATTGTGATAAACAGGAGGCCTATCTTTGAACGATATGTTATTAGCTGTTTCCACGGAGAAGAACGCTGACTAAGGGACGACATCATCGCGACATGTTGCTGGAAATATAATCTACATGACTGAAATATGCGTGCTAGGCATCAATAAATCAGGTTTATTTGTACTCTAAACCTAACCTAACTTCTTCAGCATCTACAGGTAGCAGTTTCTTCTTCCCAAAAGCTGCGGTGATACGCGCATCTCGACCATTGCACAGCTGTCTCGTCTCCCCTCACATCTATTCCCTTGTACCAGCATCTACAGGGCGACAAACAAGGAACAGATAGGGTCCGGCGAAACAACACGCCTACGAAGTACGTACCGGCGACTTTTAGACATCAATATGTGATCGATGCCAGCTGACCAGACTCTATAGGGATCATCTACCTTCCACGAACATGGGTCTACCTTTGGCGAAGTATGGAGACCAGGACCAGGCGCAGACTGCAGAGCAGTCAAGCGACCAAGAGCATCCAAGCGACGAAGCCGTGTCTGAGACGGGAGCGCCTGAAGGAACAGACGTAGGCCGAAGCGAAGAAAACCAGCAAATTCTGGACGTGGTGAGAAGCACAGTCGTCAACCCGACCATGCTCCGTTTCAGCCACATTACCGATATCTTGAATTCGCTCAGCAGAGGCTCCAACTATGGCGTCAATGGGAGCACCAGCACGTCAGACGCAGAGGTAGTCCGTAATGGTAACACGGCACCCCCCAGAAGTCTCGTACGCCAAGACATCCTCGATGTCTTGCCCCCGTTGCCTGATGGGATTCCTCTTCTTGATTTCTTCGAGATCTTCTACACTCGTGTCGGTGGGCCGGGACAGACGTCGGTGGAGGAGTTCTCCCAGCTAGTTGCGGATACTTGCAACATCGACGGAGGAGTGGCATACAGAAAGGAGTAGGGTTAGCAGTTGCTGAGACATGCGTCACATCATCTCACACGAGCATGTAGCCTTACAGGAAGTAGGCTAGAACAAGTACATGCTGTTCTTTGTAACGGACGCGCCAGAATATTCTAAGTGGCGGTGATAGGTGAATTGGAGGCACAAAGGGTCTGATCAGATGTCGTATAGAATTCACAGAACACTGTCAGCATATCTTGGTTTCGAGAGCCTATGTGGTTCTGAAAGTTTCCTGAGCTTCATTGAGTTATAGCGTGCCTGTCTTGTCATTGTCCCAGGCATTCCAGCTTCACCGCCTTCAATATCACCAGAGGATGAAAGCCTAAGCAGCTACGGCAAGACAAAGCATATCTTCTAGACCATAGAACTTTCTTAGGGCGGCCATCTATCTTGTCCGCCTCCTTAATAACCAGCTGGAGGCATTCTCCTATAACGCTCGTAACGCAACAACATCTCCAGGACTCCCCTAACCCAGTCTGTGTCGTACAGGATGTCAAGCACACTCAGTATGAACTTGATGGACCTAGAGGCATCTGATCTGCGCGAGATCATCCTCAATATCTGCCTAGACAACAACAACCGCACCGCAATCAAGATTGTTCATGATCTCACCAGTCAACTCAGAGGCCGCAAGACGGAGCCCGCACAAACACTCCCAACAATGAAGGTCGAACCGAAGGACAAGCGGGAGTCCCACAAGCGGAAAGCCCTCACGGAGGTAGAGGGGATCGAAGACGAACCCAAAAAGCGAAAGATTGCCCCAAGAGATGTTCGTATCAAGCTACGGCGCAATGGCAAGGTATGCATAGTCCGCGCACTCCGTATTTCCGGCGAATTCTAAGGCATATCTAGCCAGAACCAAGACCACTGGCCCAGTCACAGAGCACCAACATGCTCAGATGCAGAGAGTGTAAGGCGGAATACTCACTCGCAAGCAACAACAAACATGCTTGCAGGTACCACCCCGGTAAGGAATGAACAGACCCGTAACGATGGCAGGAAGCACTGACCGGCTTTACAGGTAGAAGCCGGCGCACACGCAATGGCCAGGGAGGGTTCGTGGAGATCTTGGATTGTTGTTACGCGGTCTCCGGCACGGTACCCGGGTGCGCGTTTGGGCCGCATACTAGGGAGTCTTAAGGTCTCCTTTTGCCATACAACATAGAGCACACTCGTCTGGGCTCATATAGGCTATCTAGACGTATTGAATATTTATTTCTCAGTGTAGATAGATGTATGTACGCGCCCCCTTTCGGCTTAGACCCCGTACACGCCCCCGTCACTACCCTCGAGGGGTACTAGGCTGCGGCCTTGACCGCGGACCCTTGCGGACTGGTCTCGGCAGAGGCTTTAAGCAGAGTGAAGGAGACGACGAGAATCTCACCTGTACATCACGAATAGATAGTTAATTCACCATTACCTCGTGCAGTTTTCCCCCTCTTCTCTTTTCTTCCCTGCACCAACAAGAACCAGTCCACAGTACGTTTGGATTTCCTTGTCCTATATTTTTTAACGTGTTCTCTCGATAAATCTGCGCAATATATCTCTCTCTTTAACTATAGACCTGAGCTAATACGCTATTTTTGCAGTTTCTTGACGACTTTCTGGTGTTTCGAACGACGATGCCCTCCCAAGGCAAGATCAAGGCCCTTTTGGGCAAAGCATTCAAGAGCGCCGGCGCCTCCACGGCTAAGGAGGAGGAGAAGAAGAAGAAGAAAGAGAAGGAGAGCGCGTCCCAGGAGGCACGAGAAGCAACCTCTGCCGTCGCCTCCGCGGCCACCACCATCACCACTACGACCGCTACTACTACTACTACCACCACCCCTCCCGTCGCTCCCGCTGCGTCTGCGTCCGCCTGCGTCTCCCTCCCGGCCTCGGCCCCGGCCTCCAGGCCCACCGCCAGCTCCGCACCGGTCGACTCCGCCTCGACCTCCGCCGCCGTCGTCTCCGCCACTTCCGTTCCGGCTCCGGCCCCGGCCCACCGTCCTCCTCCCGGACAGCACCCCTTTTCCGGTTCCGTGCGCTGCGGTCGCTGCGGCTGCGGCTACTTCCCCGCCGCCAACAACGCGTTGGCTTGTTACCATCATCCAGGTTCGTTTTCTTCTTTCTTTCCTTCTTTTCCTGTTTCAGTGTATAGAAGTGCAGTATAGCTAATAACCAGGCTATATGATTAGGAGCAGTTTTCTTCCGGCACGCCTCCCAGCGGGGATACATCCCCTCCCTCGACATGGTAGACCGCCCCTACGAACCCCAGGCTTTCGTCTGGACGTGCTGCCGGGGGGTGGTGGGCCAGTCTTCGGGCTGCGTCTACCGGCGGCACGTCCCGGCGGGTGCGCAGGCCCCTGCCGGTCGCGGAGGAGTGTCCCCCAGGATGAACTTCAGGGGCGAGAACCCGGGGGCTTTCGGGATGTGAAAAAGGGGGCCCAAAATAGTATAATGAATCATGAGCAGGGTGGCTCGGCGGTTATCCGGCAGCCGAAGGTGTGCCAACCGTTGTTATTCGGCGTCATTTGCTCTCGTTGCTTGGTTGCTTGCTATCTCGCTGTGAATGTGTCCGGCTAATGCGTAGGATTGTCCGGTTAACGTTGCATATCGGGTTGTGTATTGTCGCAACCCGGCCATTATCCGGATTCTGACAAAAGCGATCTGTCTCTATACGGCTATGTCTCGGATAGGACAGTTCCGACGTTAACAAGGCATCTAGGTAGGTGACGCTAACAAAGGTTGTGGTGTTGAGCAAGCTCAACCGGAAGTCAAGGGCTCCATAAAGGGTTAATAGAATATCGCGCGGAGGTGGCTCTTAAGAAAGAGTCTGTGATTCGGGTATCTCTATGTGCATAGATTCTACAAATGGAGCTCTCTAGTTCTTCATATCAACAGAAATTGTAAGGAGCGTGCATGGCCTCGAGTGCCGATGAGACAGATAGCAAAGCATGATAATGTCGTATGGCGAATGTTGTCCGTGAACTCTATACGCCTGTTCCCCTCTCCCACCCACGGCCACTCGAGCCGATCATTGGTGAATGCATCCCAAAAGCCAAGAATACCACGAACCAGAATAAACGTCGATGACCATCCATCATATCAATGTCGTTAAGGGTGACTGGTTAGGCTTTCATGAAGATGGCTCCAATAATAGACATGCCAGAAGACAAAGTGCAAAAGAACCAGCTTTAGATTCAAAGGAGTATGCTTGCGCATATTGAGAGTATAGTGGCTTTGAGCTGCTGAAAGGCACCATGATAGAATTGGGCAAGTCGGGTCATGAGCTAAGTCGACAGATGGCAAATAATTTATTGAGCTATGTAGGCTAGAATGGGAAGTGGTGCGAGTGGATAAGGAGATGAAATCGAAAAAGGGGCGGAGTATCTGATGGAAGAAAAGGCTTTGGACAGGCTGCTAGAAATCGAAGCAAATATAATGGAGCATTGAATAGATAATCCTTGGAGAGGCGATGGTTAACTAACCCCGCTCCGCATGTTGGTGGGCAATAGAGCTCTATATGAAGTGCATATAAAAGCCATCTCTAACACCATGGCGAATTCTAACTAAAAGCCTCGGGACGGCCCTGCGACCATCTCTCAAGGCTGACGAGAGTCTCCGCTCGTCCCAGCTTCACCACAGCAAGCCATGGGATTCAGTGAGCGCGGAGTACGAGTTCGGAAAATGATGCGCCCGACTACGCACTGGTCGAGGAGACCGACGGCGATATCCCATGCGCCGTACATAATCTCCGGGGAAGGGGGTGTGGCAAGGCCTTTACCGTCGTGTTCGCTGGGCTATAGCAGGCCGCGTGGAGCGCGATCGCGGTGTCGACGACCAAAGGATATTGGGAGTAAACTATTCCCCAAAGAAGATTTCGACTACGGAGGCGACGGTCTTGTAACCGAGAACGGGGAGAGCAAGGAGAGCCAAGCCGCGACCGCTTTCTAACCATCCTGTGCCCGTGACCCGCACCCACATGACTTTCCCAGCGTTGATAGGACAAGGCACGACAACAGCCTGCGGTGATATAGGGAAGAGTGGGGGTCAGGCTCGATTCTGTTTAAGAAATAAACCCCACGCTGGAACTTCCAAGATCAGGACCCTGAAGTTCAGTGATCTCGACTCGCTCTCCGCCTAGACTCGTTGAGGACTTCAACGAGCTCAACGTCTAGTTCGGCCATATGGAGAACGTCCCTGGCAAACGCGGGCAAGGCCGAGAATGGGAAACCAGTCCGAGTGGTATCTTGGAGCTTGATATCAATGGAGCGCAATGAGGGTGGCAAGCTTATGGCGTCAGAGGCGCTCTTCTTCAAAAATAGTCCTCAATATCTCCCGGAAGGATCTTCGTATCCGACTTGGCGGCCCGACAGTAAGGTCTGAGAGCTTGCGGTCGATCTCAACAGGCCGGCCCGTCATCCAGGCTACTTGGTGGTTCTTTGTCCAAAGTGGATATGCCACGGGTCAGGTACGAAGATGCCGGAAGACCGTCATGAGAGACTTATTCCAGATTTATGGGCCAGCATCTTCGCTGTTATGTTTCGCCTCACGAAGTGGCAGCATCTTCGGGTTTGACGTCCGGCACTACCATGTCTGTCTTTCGTTTCTGAAGAGGCTCAGCTTTCTGCTGGTGCCAGGGGATATATTTCCGAAGCAGACATCACGCCGAGGTATGTTTCGAGAATGTTGTGTTTGAGTGTTCCTGTTGATATCAAACATGGAGATGAAGATGCTTAGCCATGCGCTTCGAAAACCCTGGACTGTGAAGTTGGGGGTAGTGGTTCATACAGCAGCGGGTTGGTTAGGTATGGAAGTAGAGATAGTGGGTTGACAGTTACACATTGAGAAACACTAGGTTGAGATGGATATAGGTGAGAGCTAAGGTTATAAGAAGTCCATTTTTCTCAAACTTTGGCGAAAAGAGCATTACGGAACTGCTACCGAAAGCGGCAGTATGTGGCTGGCTAGCAACAACCATTTTCCATCCTCCATACAGTCAGTTGAGTCCGGGAGATCGGTAAAAAGCCACTCACCCTCCGCTCCCTCTAGTTTTACATTCGCCAGCCGTATAAAAAGCAAATAGAACCTACAAACAAACAAACCAGCCGAATATGATACACACGACCAACTCCGCGAAGAAAGAAAAAAAAAATCAGCCGACGAGATAAGATCTAGCCCACTCTAACGAAGTCGATCCGGCCGTACTTGTCCTGGACCATGCGCTCGTCCTTGTGCATGGTGACCCAGCCGCCGTCGATCTGGTTCGTGACGTCCATGCCGTTGGGGTGGATCTTCTCCATCTCGAGGCGGAACTGTGTCTTCGGCTTGCCCTCCTTGATGCGCAGCTTCTCGAAGAAGACGTAGGAGCCGTAGAAGACGGAGCTCGTGTTGCCGGCCGTGGGGCCCTTGCGGCCGAGGAAGGTGGACAGCTGGCGCGACTGGATGCTGCGCTTCTCGGGGAAGCTCTCGCCGATGGCGCGGCAGAAGGCGGCCTGGGTGACGTCGGCCTTCTTGAGGAAGGCGCGGATCTTCTTGCGCACCTCGTCGCACGTGTCGTAGACGGGCACGACCTGCTGGTCCTCACCCTCGAGGCGGATGTCGCCCGTGTCGAGAGACGAGGGTTTCTTCTTCTCCTCGCTGCGGGCCGTCTTGGTCTTCTTGGGCGGCGCCGCCTTGAGGCCCTGCAGCTCGCGCTTCTTGAAGAACCGGAAGGCGGCCGGGTACGTGTCGCAGTTGACGCCCTTGTCGGTGCCGCTCATGGACATGAAGTTCTGGTAGCTGCGGGCCGACACGCCGATGGCCTCCTGGAACTCCTTCACCTTCATGTTGCCGCCGTCGATGAAGTCGCGGATCTTGCGGCGGATCTGCTGGCAGCTCTGGTCGACATGGTAAAGGCGGGGGGCATCATCGCTGATATCGGGGATGTTCTCGGGCTGCTCAACCACGACGGCATCCGACTTGCGCTTTCGGGATGAGGTGTTGCTAGGGGCGGCAGGCTGGGGCTGAGGTGCGGGTATGGTTTGATACTGAGGTACCAGCTGATGTACCGGCTGGGGTACAGGTGGGTATATTGACTGAGCACCCAGATCCCCTCCCTGAGGTGTGCACTATGGAAGAAATCAGCTATTCGCTCCAACGAGGTAGCAGTGCTCGCCTATTGTATGTGACTTTGGGGGAACGAACCCTTGCAACCAGAGAGTTGTAATCGGGAGGAGGAGGTATGGGGGTCCAGCTTCTCGGAACACCCATGGGTAGTCCTTGGGGGTTACCGTTGTATGACATGTTGGGCTGGGTCAGATAGACGAGACGTGACGTGACGTGCCGTGCCGTGCTGTGCCAGTGGGTTTTGCTTAGTGTATCAAAATGTGTGGATGCGAATGACCCTTCAAGTTAGACACTCGAGAACCGGATATAATAAACGCCCATGCAAATCTTGGACGGAGAAAGGAGGTATGTAGGTACGAGTAACGGGGGTGTCGGGGAAAGATCAAAACAGTGACGCGTAAAACGCGGGGATCTACTTAAATGACGTAAGGTTCAATACGAATCGATGATGATCTTTGGTTGCTTTTGATATTTTTACTTTCTGAATTTAGTAGAAAGTTTAGTCGCGAAATCGATGCAATGGTAGGTAAGGCTGACGCGACTCGATCTCTCCACAATAAACAATTGGTTACTTAAATGACGTCGGGAAATCAAGCCACAGAATAAGCCACCCTTCCTCTTGCCTCAAGCCTCAATCCCAAGTTCCGAGTTCCCGGATTCCACATGCGTGTGCTACTTATGCGCAGTAAGTAACTACCGAAGTAACTCCACATCTGTTGTTGATCTTTTACCAAGCCCGGTATCAACGGAGTTCCACCCCGAGATCATCAATTCTATGCAGTTCCTGATCCTCAGTTATATTAAAAGGACCCGTCTTGTCAATCTATTTCTTTCGCCTGAAACCCCGTTTTCTTCGCTCTGTTTTTGCGCAATAATTTTACTGCCTCTACGAACTATGGAGGAGATGCTCGACCTAGTTCATGCATATCGGTCTCTGTGCAATAACCGTGTTGAAGTGCACTTTCTCTTCTGTTCAAGAATTGATGGCCCCCACCTTGAGGACAACCAGGTAGGAGCGGGAGCAGATGGTCTTCTCACTTACTTGTATGGACTGCAGCTAGCCTCAAGGGTTTTCTGCCGGCCCTGGTAAAATGCCATCTACACTGATATTGATCTGCATGGAGTCCATAGTAAGGGACGGATGGCCCACCGTGAGCTTGTTCATCAACGTGTCTACGAGTATATTAGGCAAAATAGATAAATAAGCGTAAGTTCAATTCCATGGCGTCTCTACCGAATGCATTCCCTTTGCCTAATGCTCCTGGCTTTCCTATTCGATCATTCACTGCCTTCCTTGTCCCCCTTCGACCAGTGCAAGGGTCCAGACAGTAGTTACTTATTAGGCGCTGGGCGCACTTACTTCTTTCCCATCATATAACGCAACACAAA
This sequence comes from Monosporascus sp. MG133, assembly GCA_004155925.1. NCBI lineage: Eukaryota > Fungi > Ascomycota > Sordariomycetes > Xylariales > Monosporascus > Monosporascus sp. MG133. Next base: position 209,494 of record QJNX01000060.1, on the reverse strand, counting down.
ATGCGGCCCTTCGAGTGCGGTGTTGTCGCCGCCCTGGCTGGCGGCCTTAGAGCATCGGCGCACAGCTTCGTGAGCAACATCAATATCAGAGGGGTCGCTTATGACGGCTGGCGGCCGACTGATCCCGATAACACTGCTTCGACTATCGGCTGGTCCACCACGGCCTTCGACCACGGCTATGTGAACCAGTCCGGATACCAAACAGAGGAGATAATATGCCACAGAGGCGCGAAGAACGCTCTCGTCCATGCAGTCGTAGAAGCAGGGGACACGGTCCATCTGCAGTGGAATGGCTGGCCGGAAAATCATAAGGGTCCCGTAATGGATTACCTCGCTTCTTGCGGAGAGTCATGCGAGACGGTCGACAAGCGGGCCTTGGAGTTCTTCAAGATCAATGAACTTGGTCTCCTGGACGGCTCAAACGCCCCAGGCTGGTGGGCTTCGGACGAGTTGATCGCCAATAATAATTCCTGGGTGGTCCAGATCCCCGAACGGATCCAGCCGGGCTTTTATGTGCTGCGTACCGAGATCATCGCCCTACATAATGCGTCCAACGAAACAGGCGCCCAGAACTACCCGCAATGCGTCAATCTCCAGATCACGGGTTCGGGGACCGACTTACCTGCTGGCGTCCCTGCGCAAGCTCTGTATAACCCCAACGACGAAAGCATGCATCTGGATATCTACAAAGGGGTCACCTCGTATAGAATCCCGGGTCCACCAGCCATCTCGGGCGCACATACAGCAACGTTGAGCCACCCAGTGCCAACTGCCACAGGCACGCCGGTCAATGTTGATGACTCGCCAACTTCGGCCCAGATAATACCAATAGCTACGACTACAACAGGTTCGACAGCTCGACGGCAGCAGGAGCGGGATATGGGACAGTTCTGACACTTGCTATCACCATCAGGATAATGTATTCTGCCCCACTGTGTTCCCCTCGGGAGGGCCACAAAAAACCTGCAGACCACGGCCGTGGCTAGGCCATGTAAATATTTGATGTACCTTCTTGTATATCACAATCTAACATCTCCGGGCTGACTTTGGGGCTCAGCCAACCTATCGCAGTCGCCGCGTGCTCCCGCTACAGTTCATAAGAGTCCCTATACCATTTCCACTTCGACCTGTCGTTCGCGTCGCCTGCGTAATATTGCGTGTTTCTCTTAAAAAAAGATGTAGAGATAAATGCCCTTTCAGAATGTCATCGGCGTAAACCGCATGATGAAACCACAGGGACTCAAGAGTGCCTGGCGAATGAGTCACTGTTGCACAATTATTCCTCGATATTGTCTCCCTGTAGCAACTGAGTGATCATGTCAACGCCTGCATACCTAGGTAAGCAAGGTATCACCCTAGAGAACGCAAATTCCATCTCAATGATCCCCTCGTATCAACGGCCGCATGAAATTCAAGACAGTCTCCCGGACTGCGGCCACATTATGCGCTACGCCAGGGACGACATCAAGCCGTGCCTCGATACCCTCCACCTTCCACGCCACCTGCAACTCCCTCAGCGTCTCGAGCCTGCCCTTCTCCATAGGTGGCAGGTCCGTCCAGCTGCCGCCGCCGCTGCCCTCACCACCCGCGCCCTTCTTCTTCTCCTTCATCTCCGCCATCCACTCCCAGAACCCCGGGCTGCCGTGCGTCTTCGTGTCCTCCCCGCCGACCACGAGCTGGATGGGGACCTGCGCGATCAAATCTCGCCTGACCTCGATACCATCAAAGAGCTGCGCCACGTCGGCCACGCCGCGCGGCCAACTCAGCGCATCGTCGAGCGCCGTCACGCGGCCCGGCGCCCCGACGCTGACGCCCGCCAGCCTCTCGGGGTACAGGTACAGGAAGCGCAGGGCGAACTGGCCGCCGCCCGAGAAGCCCGCCAAGTAGATTTTCCGAGCGTCGATCCCGGGCCAGCGGTGCGCGACCTCCTCGAGCACGGCAAGCAGCGCGAGGTCCGAGCGCTGCGTCGGGGACCGCAGCACCTTGTACGAGTCGACGTCGTGGGGGCCCTCCACGCCCGCGGGGAACAGCGGCGCGAGCACGGCGCAGGGGTGCGCGGGCTCCTGCGCGAACCTCCTGAGCGGCGAAGGGGCGTACACGCTGCTGAAGACGCGCGTCGTGCCGTGCACGTCGACGAGCAGCGGCAGCGGCTTTCCCGTGGTGGGGGACGGGTCCGGGTCGTAGTGCGCCTCCGGCACGTACAGCGCGTACGAGATCCGCGGGTCCGCCCGCAGCGCCGTCAGCGGCACCTGGCCCACCATGTAGACGTCCTTGAGGAACTGCCGCGGCACGTCGGCCGTCGTCAGAGCGCCGTCCATCTCGATGGCGTCCGGGTCCTTGCCGAGGAATGCGGCGAGTTTCTTCTGGTATTTCGTCTCGGGCACCCTTCCGTTCTGACCAACTGAGGGGCCCACCCCGGATCCGCTTGCCTCTGGAGCCATGGCCGCGGCACGTGAACGCGTCGACGAAAAAGCCAAACGCGGATTTCTCTGTTCCCGTGTGATGAATACCTCAAAGCGTCAGACTGACAATTATGCAGCGGTTACATAGTTCATCCCGCGCCGAGGCGATGCGGTATTTGGGGTCGAGATATCATCTTTTACCACGTCGCCATGCCCAGGTATTATGTAGGGGTGGGTGGAGCGAAATTCGCTTGGCCCGCCGGCCCCGCACCGGATGGGATCGGCCTTTGGCTGCCGGCTCAAGCCCACCGGAGGCAACGACCTCGCCATACTCTCCGGCTCCACGGCGGCGATAACCACCCACGAAAGAACCGTGAAGCAGCCGAACGCGATCGTGTATTATGGAAAGTGCTAATTATATAACGGACATAAGATGTAAGGAGATGATGACACCAACCACCAAAGCTGCGCGTCGCTGCTCCAGCCCAGCATTTCTCCAATAGTATATGTACGGATTCTGCTTCCTCGTCTCGTCTCTAAAATATCCTTTGGTATTAATAACTCTACTAGTTGATTTTACCGTCCGTCACTCATTTTCCCTGCTATTCTTTTACCTCTTCCCTTCCAGAGTTAGAAGCAGAATCCTCCGAATCTTCAAGAAGTATGGGATCAGAAGCAGAACCCTTGGAACCTCCGACAGCAGGCATGTGCTCAACCACCTCGCCCTGTTGTACAGCGTTCTTCTTAGCGTCCCGACGAGCTTTCCGCGCGTTCGATATGTAAGCTATGCAGACGCGACAAGTGGCATAGCCCTCCCCCTGCGGCGGCCGACGATGGCAGGTCGTACAGACCCCCTTCCTCTTTGCCTCTGCAACACTTGCCTGAGACGGCGTCGGCTGGCCCGAAGCTTTTCTAGCCGAGGCGCCTCGCTGGGCTCTCGCGGCTTTGGCCTGCCGGTGGGCTTCGCACATCTGTATGCCGGGCATCCTGGGCGCATGGCAGAGCAGGCATTGCCCGGCGTTCGCCCGTTCGGAGATTCTGTTGCGCCTCCGAATCCGCGCCTGGGCGTTGGCGTCTTCTCGCGAGCACTCGAGGCATATCGTGCGTCTTATGCGGTGAGTCCGATGGCGTTCGCGGATGCCGCATTTTGTGCAGAGACGGCGGCCCGCAGGCCATACCTCACGCTTCCCTGGGGCTGCATACGATGTACCATGGCCCCCTGCTCTGGATTCTGAATCAGGGACGTTCTCTACACTCTGATGTCCATCCCCGGCGCCGCCGACAGGGCCATGCATTGCGAATGGACCCGTCTCGTCCCTGAAGCCTTCATTAGCGACTGTCGGATTCCACCGAACTTCGGACGTACCTTCAATTGGCAGCGCCAGTTCCCGAAGGTCGTTATCATATAGTATCCGCCTCGAATCCATGTCTGGAAGTATTTCTGTCTGTCAGGGTAGATAATTATGGGCCGTCTACTTAGTCTTAGGAAATTCGCGTAGTTTCAAAAGGGGTGAGAAAAGAGATAAGCCACCTGATTGGTTTTCTTGCGGCTGAGTCCCGTTATTTGTATGGTAATCATGTAGGGTGGGCAACGGGCTGAAGCAACCCCCTTTTAGAGCAGAAAATCACAGTGGCATGTTAAAGAACAACCAATTACATCGGGGAAACAATGCAGTGGTCGGCGCCAGTACATAATAGTGAATCGACCTGTTCTTTTTCAGGTTCTTTGTTTTGTAGCGAAAATTGGCGCGAATCAAACAAAGGGGTACCAGCTTAAGGGTTATTATTCAGGGGCCGATGCTACGAAGCCATTCTGTCACAATTTCCTGAGGGTACAGTCACCAGCGAAATGGGCTTCCGCTTTTCATTCCCTGCTTAATTATCTAGAGGACCGTTTTTGGGACTTTTGGCGCTAACACTATGCCTATTCCCACGGGTAAATATTCTACAGAATCCAGTAGAGTTGAAGCTTGCGACAAGACCAGGCAAAAGCTAACCGCTGCGTTTCGTGACAGTATCTAATTCGGTGCTCTTTTCCGTAAAGTTACGCGTACAAGTGCGCCATGTGCCCCATTGTCGCGTCGATTTTGCTCAAGGATGATTCGATAATTCCGTCTAGAAATTCGGCGACTCTCGAGTGCGTTCTGAAGCCCGCCGAAGGGGCGCTTCGCACATATCTTGACCATACATACGTGGCCGATGTCTTTTACGGCAGCCATGCTGGGAGTCCTCTTCGAAGCCATATCGGCTGGCAACGCTACCGTCACATTCCTCTCACGACTTGGACGGTAAAACAACCTGAAGGAGAGTCCTCTTCCGCTCAGATCATGTGGGCACGGGCCTGCTGCCGAATCATATCGCATCAAAACTCTTCAAATCAGTGCGCCGATTTTGACCAGATCTGTGGATGGCTGGAAAAATGCCAGGAGGGCATAATAGTACATGCAACTCAAAGTGGTCGAAATCCGCCCCTCAAGTGGGGATCATGATTCGGCTCGTCGACATGGTTGAGAAGCGGCTCGTGCCGAACTGCCTCTCGACGGCGTACAGCTACGTTGCTCTCAGCTATGTGTGGGGAAAGAGCAACAGTGGCGTAACCACCAAAAACAACCTCGAACGAAGGATCCGCCGCGGCGGTTTAGAGGCGGAATTCGACACTCTCCCAGCCGTTGTCCGGGACGCCTGTTCCATTGTCGACAAGCTCGGTGAGCGACGCCCCGGGACGATCCACCGCGGTACCTATGGGTTGATTCATTCCGCGTCGTTCAGGACGACAAGGACGACCAAAACTTACAGATTCCGCACATGGACAAGATTTATCACCAGTTCCATGTTACTATCGTGGCGCTGTCTGCCACAGGAGCGGCCTCTCGTCTTCCCGGCGTTGAGCCAGGATCACGTCCTATTCCGATACAGCGGACGGAGCGAACAGCATCTTGGATTTTGTCGTCAACCCCACCCACTGTCGACAGAGTCTTGAAGCTTCCTTGCTACGAAACCCGCCCGTGGACACTCCAGGAGCGTCTATTGATTGTCAAACCGACGTCTTTACTTCAGCAACTGGCAAGCTTACTTCCAGTGCTATCGCTACGTGTACCAGGAAGCCTATGACCGGCCTCGTCAGATTGTGCAAGATGGGAGCTCATTGTCTTTTCAGTTTACTCCCTCTTCTAGAGAATCCAAGCTTAAACCTGAGCTATTGTAGCTTTGCGCTCGCTAACACGTGGCACATCCGACACCTTCACCTCCGCAACCAGACGACCGTCATTCAATGGAACCAGAATTCCCTGATCACGTACGACCAGCTCGTGGCCGATCTGCCGGGTCGGAAGCTGACTGTTGCCGACGATATCCTCAAGGCTTTCGCCGGGCTCGTGGCGTACATGGAGAGCAATCAAGCCGGCCCGGTCGTCGCCGGCACTCCTCTCAACATCTTGGACCGTGAGTTGCTGTGGGCGCCAACCCAGGAGCTCAGGCAACGCGTCTTGCAACCGGGAGCCCGCAGAATACCGAGTTGGTCCTGGTGCGCTTGGGATGGCCAGGTACGCTACACGTGGGCTACGTTTGGAGTCCTGAGCCGACTTATGAACTGCGACGTCATGTCCATATCATCCTGCGTCAGTGATATTTTCCTCGAGGATAAAGGTTCTCTCCGCCGTGTGGATCGACTGGCTTTTGATCCGAGGGATCCTTCGCGCAAGCTACCCCAGGGAACCGCGGCGGGCTACAGCATATATCCTCTCGGATGCCACCCCGATGGTGGTCAGTACCTACACTTCAAGACAGTAGCAGCCCCAGCAGCCGTCTTCTCGATCGATGCAGGACAAATCACACTATCCGAGGCTGGAGGTGACTGGGGTTTCTTTCTGTCCACCGACCCCAAGCAGATGATCAGGAGTTTTACCCGTGACCCGTTCGGCGTCTTCGCTACTATGGTGGAGCATATACCTCAAGCTGACCAGCTACCCATTTCTACCATCATATACCAACAGCGGAACAAAAAGGAACCCCTTTCGGAAAGAGACGGAGCTCACCCGGCCTGCTGGATTTCCGATAAGCACGACAAGCGATGTGGGATCCTGCTTGACTATGAGAAGCCGACGAGGGAGTTCTTTCTTCGCCGCGACTGCTGGTTCATCCTCCTCTCCGTTCACGCCAAACTTCGGGGCAAGTGTGTTCCAGCGATTGCGGAAGCTCGAGGCGATAGGTTCATGCTCCACGGCCAATATCTCAATGCTAGGGGGGTCCTCGGCGAGCTCGCCTTGTATAATGTACCTTTGGTGAGGGAAGATGGAGGGTATATGACTCGTGTTGGTCTGGCTCAAATTGAGGAAGAAGCCTTCGTCAAAGCGGCAGGCAAGCCCAAGTGTGTCGTTCTTGGGTAGCTGGAGGGGATCCAAAGTGGCATGGTAAAGGAGTTTGACTCGGAACACCAGAGCCTTGGGTAGGTCCATCTCTCTCACGCTAAACGATATCATCCCCTTTCGACGCTCACATACAAGCAGCAATTCTGGGAATTATGTGATTTGATTAAAAGAGTTTCGATTAGTTAAAGTCTTCACGTATGTTCCTAGGAAATCACCTCACTTTCACCTCGCAAATCTGATCAATCCCGGAACCCCTTCATCCTATGGTTATAGTCAAGCGGGTGACAAGCTTACGCGTCACTGACGGAAAAGAGCACTGTGGATACTGTTATGAAGTGGTTAGGTGTTTTTTGCCTGCTCTTGTCCCATTCCCTTCGTAAGCAAGGCAGTAAGGCAGGAAGCAAGCTTTTACTTTACTGGACTCTGTACAACATATAATTATACGAACAGGCACGGTATCAGCGCTAAAAGTCCCAAAAACGGTTCTTTAAACAATTAAACAAAAAATAAAAAAGCGGAAGCCGACTTCGTAAGCTACTATATTACCACCAATCAAATCCCCGACGAAGCCGCACGGGAACTCTCGGGTTGCGGCCAGCTCGATTGGTAGGTTGTTGCTTAGAATATTGGTGAGAAGTTCAGTAGATGGCAAGTCACCACCATATTGGTGCAGGCATGGCGGATCCATTGTCCGGCTATGTCGTGGGTGCTATGGGGGCAGAAAGCCTCATAGTATACGATTATCTCGGGGAATCCGTACTTGTGTCGCCTGCAGTTAGTTATGGTAATGTCTACCCAGCCAGCCCTCTTCTCCTTTTTTTTCCAACAAACTCGGCTCCACCTAGTTTCACCACGGTCGTGTGGAGTCCTAAGCAGAACTACTTGGGAGCACGAGCTTAATCTAGTCGTTCCATCTCTTGGCACACAACCCCTGTGTTTACCCCAGACCCGTCATTCAAGTGCCGCCGATTTCTCCACCAACGACAAAGCGGAGTGTCTACTTGGAACTTGTTCGTCCCACAGTATATCCACAATCGACATATGGAGAATCCGCGAGATATGCGTATGTGGTAATAGCTCATTTGAAATTTCCGAAGCAGTCGGTGGAAAGGGAGTGCTTCGGTATCCGCCAATCGTCTTACACGAGAAATGATATTTACGAGGGCCATGAGCTTAAAAACTGAACGCCCTGAATGTCACTCAGGCATATATATAAGGTTCGCGTGCCGCCCGCTATTATCTCATAGGGCTGCACCTCAGTCAACGTAATTGACGCGCTCCACTATCTCGTCATGAAGTCTGTCCTCCTTAGTCTCGCCCTTGTGGCAGTGGTCGCTGCTGAGAGCCGAACGTCAGCCCCAAATGGATGCCTGAATGTGGCAAAGAGTGGAGGAGACTTCAGCACGATCCAAGCGGCCGTGAATTCGCTCTCGACGAGCAACGCCGCGGACCAATGTATCTTCGTCAACCCCGGCACCTACAAGGAGCAGGTGCTTGTAAGCAGCCGCGCCGCCCGGCTTACCATCTACGGCTACACGTCGGACACGGCGAGCTATGCCAAGAATCAGGTGACCATCACCGGCAGCCTGAGCCAGAAAGACGGGCTGTCCAACGACCAGACCGCGACCCTGCGCGTCAAGGCGAAGAACTTCAGGCTGTACAACATCAACGTGAAGAACGAGTACGGCGAGGGCAGCCAGGCGGTCGCGCTGAGCGCCTACGCCGACAGCGGTTACTACGCCTGCCAGTTCACCGGGTTCCAGGACACGGTGCTGAGCAACGTGGGCTCCCAGCTCTTCGCCAAGTCCATGATCCTAGGAGCCACGGACTTCGTGTTCGGGCTCGACGCCGCGACCTGGTTCGAGGCATGCGATATCCGCGTCGTCCAGAAGTCGCTCGGGTATATCACCGGTAGGTTTTTCCCTAGTAGTGCCCGACGACTACGAATACGTCGCTAACATGGAAGTGACAGCCAATGGACGAGAGGACGATAGCAGTCCGTCCTTCTACGTCTTTAACAAATGCAATGTCGCAGCTGCATCAGGTCACAACGTGCCGAACGGCGCGTACTACCTCGGCCGTCCGTGGCGAGATCACGCCCGCGTGGTCTTCCAGAATACTGCTTTGAGCGCTGTCATTAACCCCGAAGGCTGGCGGATTTGGAACAGTGGCGACCCCAGAACCGACGCTGTTTTATTTGGCGAGTACCGCAACTCTGGAGCAGGGGCGTCCACCAACCGGGCAGACTTCGCGACCATTCTGAATTCCCCCGTAGCTATCACCACAATCTTGGGCAGTGGCTATAAGAGCGCGGGATATTATGATGCTAGTTATATGTGAGCGTTAGGTGTCTCTCTGCGTGCCGTGCCTAGGACGGAATTGCACGACTGCCTCTGTCAGATTCCTCGAATATACCTACTTACATATGCTGCACATAAAGATGTGAACACTCACACACTGCCTCGCGCCTTCGCCTCCAAACGAGTTATTTCGGGGTCTCGGGAAGTGCCGCACCCGCTTAGACAGCCAGTGGTTAAGAAGAGGGGCACGAGCCCTATAGGGCAGTGGCCGCTTCTTTATATATGCAGCATAAAACCAACTCGGAGGGGGCCAGTGCCGGACCAATCACCATGATTTGGATGGCATCTGCGCATCTTTCCACAGCCGTTGTAGGGTGTAAGATTCCATGAATTCTTTAGAAGAAGGGCAAGATGGGGGGGGGGCATGTGATGAAGAATGTGGTCCACAAGCTGAACCGTCGATGTAACCATAGAATGGAGACCCATGTCAGCTGTTTGGAGCAAGCGCCGTCGATCTGTCTCCATGCTCGTGTCAAAGAAGAAGGTTCGTTTGGCCGCATGTTGGATTGGATACAGCCGACTCCCGAGTCTCATCCGCAGCGGTATACGCCCTGTAAACTAGTCTACTTACTTCATAACGGAAAGGAAAGGCAAAGAATGGCGTCAATGTTGGCTTAAACCAATGGTAGACCTATCGTATTTCAGTTCTAAAAACAGTCCCATTATCTGTGGCACCGCAACTCGCCGGCAGGGACCCTGGATTAATGGGTTGAAGTGGGGAGTCACTGCGTCACCGACGCCCACCAGTAAATAGCGCGCTATGCGTCGACTTATGCCGGCGCACGGATTTCACCAATTCCGGTGCAGACTTAACTAGGATTTCGATGCCCTTCACGTGCTACGCAACGACTATCTGTGAAGTGTAACAACGTCGCACTATCGGAACGACGATCGTTCGGGCTCGAAGAATTCCGCCAGGACCAGTCGGAATTGGTGGAGCGGATTTGGTGGTTGCGTCGCGAGCCGCCACGCCTGCCCAGTGCCGGAATTCACGCCGTGCCGATGACCTATAATGTCTATGGGGTATTTAAACCTCCAATCTTCTCACGAACCGGCATCTGGCATATTTCAAGTCAGTTCCTAACACGTTATTGAGGTGCGGTTAGAAACAGCCCCCCCTCTATTTAAAATCAACATGGCGCCTATGGCCATAAGCATACCCGCAACGACGAACCTCATACTCATTGCCATTGCTCTCGTAAGTCGTGGCTACCATTTGCAGCTTCGTTACATGGGACGTGCTTGCTAACAGTTCCCGACAGGGCATTTCCTATAATATCGGATACGCACTGTATAACCTTTTTCTGCACCCTCTGCGCAAATTCCCGGGGCCCATCAGCCACCGCATGTCCAATGCCCCGCGCGCGTATTACAACCTGCGCGGTGAACTGACTTTCCACGTCGCGGACTTACACGCCAAATACGGGAATGTAGTGCGTATCGGACCTGATACTCTGGCTTTTCTCTCGCCTGAAGCGTGGAAAGACATATACGGGCATAAAGCCCGCGACGAGCAAGAATTCCCTAAGTACCAAGCAGGGTTAGTATAATCCGGGTGATTGCTTCCCCATTCTCAACTGTTATTCAGGTCGATATTGCGCCGATTTTCCCATCACCGGGGCAACTGATTTCCCTTGATGATCAGGGCCATTTAGCTTCTAGTATGTTGCATCAGACTCCATGACTGACACCTGCTTTCCAGATATCGCCCTCTGGAGGACATGCCAAAGACGATCATCCACGTGGATCGGGAGGAACATGCCTTCCTACGCCGAGAGCTGGCCCACGGGTTCAGCGAGCGAAGCATGCGCGGCCAGGAGCCGATCATAGGCGCATACGTGGACAAGCTCATCGAGCGCTTGCGCGAGAACGTCATCGCGGGGAAGAATCCTCTCAACATGCGCGAGTGGCTCAACTGGGCGACCTTCGACATCATCGGCGACCTGGCTTTCGGCAGCTCCTTCGCCTGTCTCGAGAACAGCAACTACCACCCCTGGGTCGGCCTGGTCACCGGCTTCATCGTGCAGCTCAACTTCCTGTTGACGCTGCGGATGATCGGGGCCACGCGCCTGCTCAAATTCCTCGCGAAGTATGCCGGTGGTATGAGCAAGCGGCAAGAGCACACCAAGCTCACGGAAGAGAAGTTGAAGCAGCGAATGGAGCTCGGCGCCGAACGCCCAGACTTCATCGAGGGATTTCTTCAAAACAAGGAACGGATGGTAGGTGAAGCGTCTCGACGTTCATTCCGAAGGGTCGTGTAATTAGTACTGACGCAGTACTGCTCATAAAAGCCATTCAGTGCACTTGTCGCTAACGCGTCGACGCTCATTCTCGCCGGTTCCGAGACGACGGCGACCCTCCTGTGCGGCGCCGTATACCTACTTGCCACGAACCCGGAGTGCCTCGAGAAGGTGACTAAGGAGGTTCGCTCATCATTCTGCGACGATTCCGAGATTACGTTGCTCTCGGTGGGTAATCTGCGTTACATGCTCGCATGCCTAAACGAGGCGCTCAGGATGTACCCGCCCGTCGCCGCGGCGATGCCTCGGCAAGCCCCCAAGGGCGGCGGCACTGTTTCGGGTCACTTCGTCCCGGAAGGAACGCAGATCGGTATCTGGCAGTGGCCTATCAACCACGCCCCTGAGCTGTGGACGGATCCGAAGGGTTTCCATCCGGAGAGGTTCCTCGGGGATCCGAGGTTTGCTAACGATAGATTGGATGCGATGCAGCCCTTCTCAACTGGGCCACGGAACTGCATCGGGAAAAAGTAAGTTCTCGCTTGCCTTCCAAGAACATAGGGTGACGGTGACACTAACAAGTATTCTCTACTCTGCAGCCTTGCGTACGCCGAGATGCGTCTCATCTTAGCCAAGATTATTTTCAATTTTGACCTGCGGCTGGCGGACGAAAGCCGGAATTGGTTGAAGGATCAGAAAGCATTCGTCGTTTGGTTGAAGCCCCCGTTGCTGGTACATCTCACGCCAGTGCAGCATTAGGCAACTAGGCGCCCTAATGGTGGAAATGACTTTGCGAAATCGACTACCTCTTATAAGTTCGTTATGTTCACAGCTACATGACTAGCTGGTACCCGCTTTCGATTTGTTTTTCCAGTGTCGCGGCGCGACCTAGTCAGGCTGACGTCTTGTTTTAACATTATTATGGTCAGCACAATGGAGATCCAAGGGAAGTTCAACGCACTTTGGGACAGCCACATACAAGATCAGGGGTTTGAGCATCTGACATGGCGGCCGGCGGTGTTTGGTTGACTCGCACTTCGATTCAGGAGACTGGCTGGTACAACATAGTACTAGTTAAATATTCTCGTGAGTCGGAGTTGGAGTCGGAATATTTTTATCGCAAAACTTAGTAATACCACATTTAATTCCAACACCTGTGATGTTTTGTTCTCTCGCAAATGCGCATCTCCCGGTCCACAGAGCATTCAGCCCGAATGGCATAAGGCAGGCTGCTATTTCAGGTGTGCGCTGGGTCATTGCCAACGCAGTCTTTGGAAAAGGGCCAGTTACGGATGAGCGCCTCTGTCTTGTGAGAGCCCCTCCAGTGGCATAGGAATCAATCGTAAGTTGACATACTATTCGTCAGTACTGTGCAAGAAAGAGACATTTCGATCTGCTCGAAACCAGGTAATAAGCCGATTCTCTTATTTGGCTGATCTGCCGGCGAAAGGGTTGATGTGCCATCCTCGGAACGCTGGGGTAGATCCGATGCCATTATTCACAGCTGAATCGGAGTTCGGCGTCGGGGGGCAAGGTGGGTAAAGCTAGGGATGAAGACTTAAGGAAATTAATTATATGCAATTACCAACTTATCTGAGATTTTGGATGTTCGATTAGGTGGTTTACTAATGAAAATGTCCTTATCAGATAGGTACAAGCCTTAAGCCAAGCTCCGGCTGATGATAACCCTAGCGTTGTGTATGGTTCCTTCTCGCGAGGTTACAAATACATGAATTATCGGAACGAGAAAATGTCTGCTGCGAATTGATATCCCAATTGCCACCCTCCCTTAACTTTCATACTGTAGACTCACGTTAGTTGGCAGGTACTTCGCCGGAAGGAGCCGTATAGTGCGCTGAGAGAATATTTCAGCCAGACCTACCTGTATGTAGTGTCTAGCCTTTGTACGTACGAGGTATCGAGGTAGCCAGACCATCAAGAATTAGTACCTCAGAGGCTACTGTACATACGTATCGGAATATCGTCCTTTTGCCCTTTCCTTTTCGATTCTGGCTTTCCCCAAGACCGTCGTGCCCATTTAGTATTTCAGCGGCCGGTATCCATACCCGACGAAATGAATAGACCATGCCACCTCTTGTGGCTTGCCGGCAAGGAGCAGCCAGGCCATGGGGAGATGTGCGTCCGACAACGTTTCATTCCCTGGCGACCTTCGAACTAACAGTCAATGTAGGATACCTGTCGAGAACCCGGCGACCGGTGAAATATTCGCGCAGTAAGCTCTTGTTATTTCACAGATTTGTTCAGTCCAGAGAATCCCCGGCTAGGCAAGGAATAGGTCGCGCAACCAGGGGGAAGGGCTGATACCCCGCACAGCTGCCAGACGGCCTCGCATGGGGACGTAGAAACCACGGTCGCGCAAGCGTGGGCTGCCTTCGAATCAGGCTACTGGTCGCGAGCGCCGCGACACCAGCGCGCCGACGTACTGGACCGGTGTGCCGCACTGTTGGGCGACGCACTGCCGAAGCTGATCGACCTCGAGGTAGAGCAGACGGGGCGGCCGATCCGTGAGATGAAGGCGCAGGTACCATCGCTGGTGCGGTGGTTCCGCTACTACTCGTCGGTGCTGCGGGTCGAGGAGCGGCCGCTGCTGCCGACGACGGGGCAGCTGCACAACTTCGTCTCGCGCGAGCCGCTAGGCGTCGTGGCTCTGATCACGCCCTTCAACCACCCGCTGCTGATCGCCGTCAAGAAGTTGGCGCCCGCCCTCGCCGCTGGGAACAGCGTGATCCTGAAGCCGAGCGAGCTGACGCCGCTGAGCTCCCTGCTTCTCGCCCGCGTGTTACACGAAGCCGGTGTCCCCGAGGGCGTCGTTAGTGTGCTGCCGGGCTACGGCCACGTCACGGGCGCAGCACTCGTCGCGCACCCCCTCATCAGGAAGGTGGACGTCACTGGCGGCACGGCGGCTGGGCGCGCTATCGGCGCCGTCGTCGGCAGGAACCTGGCGCGGTACACGGCGGAGCTCGGGGGCAAGGCGCCGCTGATCGTCTTCGAGAAGGCCGACGTGGATCTCGCGGTCAACGGCATCGCCTTTGGGAGCTTCGTTGCGAGCGGGCAGACGTGCATCGCGAGCACGCGCATCATCGTCGAGAACAAGATCCTGCCGCAGCTGCTGAAGAAGCTGACGGTGAAGACGGAGTCCATCACCAGGCGCATGGGCTCACCGATGAACCCGGCGTCTATGATGGGACCGCTGATCTCGCAGAAGCAGTTAAATAATGTGGAGGGCCTCGTTGACGATGCTGTTCAGAGAGATGCGGTCGTGGTAACTGGAGGAAAGAGGATGACTGGCAAGAGCCAGCTCGATGGGACGGATTTCTCCAAGGGATATTTCTACGAGCCGACCATCCTCGAGTCGTTCAAGGAGGACAGCATTCTTCGGACGCGCATCTGGCGCGAAGAGGCTTTCGGGCCCGTCATTGTCGTCGTCGGCTTCGATACCGAAGAGCAGGCCATAAATTTGGCGAACGATACCGAGTTTGGACTTGGCGCCGGTATCTGGACGCAGGATCTGGCGCAGGCGTTCCGCGTGTCTGAACAGATTCAGGCTGGTATCACGTGGGTGAACACGCATCACCGCAACGACCCCAGTAGCCCCTGGGGCGGGGCAACGCCAGCCAGCGGTGTCGGTAGTGAGAATGGTATCGATGCGTATCATGCATACACGAAGGTGAAGAGCACGATCATTAACTACGCCTCAACGGAGGAGTCGCTGGCGGCAGATGATTGGTTCGGGGAGGGGTCGGGTACTGTGAGATACGGTTGAGGAGGCGTGGCCAGGGTCCGAGCAAAGGTATAGATGGAACCAAGAAATGAATCACGCGATATTAGCGATACTTCATTATTTGATACTGGCGATATCCTATTTCCCCTAACCCTCTACACCCAAGCGCCTCACCGCTCTCCGTAATGTGCCTCGTTATTCTTCAAAGCCCACCCGCACCTCACGAGCCAGAACATCACGAACAGGGGCGTCGTCAGGATTCCAAGCACGCTTCCCTTGACAGACTTGAAGATCTGCGGCGCCCACTTCTTCTTATAACACCAATCGTGCTCGCACCCGGGTGTGAGCTTTTTCTCGTCGCCTTTTAAGGAGACGAACATGAGGACCGCCACGCTCGGGGTCCACACCACGGTGAAGGCGACGGCCGACACGATCAGCGCGCGCGCAGAGTGGGAGCCCGCGAACACCAGCCAGTGCATCACCTTGCTGCCCCCGCGCTCGTGATTCCGCACGGGGCGGTCGTTTAGGAACATGAACCACCTGAAGAACCGCGTCTTGGGCTCGGGCATGAACCCGATGGCCTGCAGGCGGCCGCGTCGCAGGTGGCGGTTGACGAGCCACACCTCGAGCCACCACGTGATGGTGCACTGGATCGGGATGCTCAGCCCGCCGTCGCCCGCGAGCGTGTACGGGAATTGCCATAGTCGGATCGGTGACTTCGACGTGTCGGCCGTCGCGTACATGCCTAGGTACGTAGTTAGCGCCTGTGGCCGGCGGATGAATGCAATTCCTCCCACGCCACGAGGCCGTGTGTGGAATCGCAAAGGGGGGACGGTAGGTATAGGTATATATGTACCATATGCGACAATGAAGTTGATGACGCCTGATGCAATCGCGCTACCGAGCCCGACCACGAACATGTAGAGTATCTGGTGCAGCGTGAAGCGCTTACTCGGCGGTCGAAAGCCCTCTGGGAGCCGCTGGGATGGCGTTACGCTCTGGGGAAGACCGGCTTCCGGGTCACAGGCGGTGTCCGACGTGGTCGTGGCTGCTCTTGGGGTCGACATAAGCGATGGGCTTGACCCCCATGGCATTGCCCCTGTTGCGGCGGCATGCGCTCTCGTAGCTCCCAGGAGAGATGCAGGAGGTTGATGCAATAGAGGTAGAAAGAATAGGTTCCCCAAAAGAATATCATGTCAAGGGAGGGTATTCTGCGAAGGCGTGGGAGAGATCGGAGTCATGTCACATCCATTCTACCTACGATACTTACCTCCCTGTTGAACCTTCCTTGGAATACCAGTCACTGTATGTTTACTTGTCGCCCACAATTTACTACCTACGTACGTAGCTCAGAGCATTATTCGTAGTCCTGTGTTCGTCTTCGGGTAGCCTCTGCCCGCTTTGACCTATCGCCTTAATATGAGTTTCTCGTTCCTTCTGCCCGAGCTGCCTCCTCCTGTCTCCTACTGCTCCGAACCCTTACTACAGTTGTTCCTTCACATGTCATTAGGAGATGCCGTCGTAAACTAACTTACAGATACCGAACCGACATTCGAAGGCGTATATTAAAATATATTCACATGCCGCAAGAATTGACCCCTGTGTTGATTAGGGGCAAATGACCCCTGTTTAATGTCAAGCTATCACACATATCAATTGAAAATAAAGGCTTGGAAAGGAATGAGGGTCATATCTACGCCGGTTATCGGCCGACTTTGCAGACTTTCTTGCAGGCATCCGAAAGCGAACTTTTGTTCATCGTGCGAGACACACAAGAACCCAGTGGCACAGGCAAGGACGCAGGTCCTGACGAGTATACCGTCGCCAGCAGACTTTTATAGTATCCAGCTCTTTTACATCGAAACGAGGCACAATTGTGATATACAAGACAGCAAGCACTATCGGATCTCCAGCTCCGGGGGAAGTAGTTCGCTTTACTCGGCAACATCGGCAGCATTAACTTGCCATTTCCAACCCCACCATGAAGTTCCTCAATACGCGCCGCTTAAGTATGCTGCGTGACATGTGGGAAGCTGGATGCATCCCCTGCACCCCACAAGGGGTCTGCGGGTAGTAGTCTGAAGATGCCATGATCGGCGGCGAAGTGGGAGGAACATCCGCCACTGCCTCCGCGAACCACTCTCTATGTCCCCGGAATGCTTCTTATAAAAGCGTATATTGGGTTGCCACCCTCAAGATTATCTTTGCATGCTGTTCGTTCATTCATTAGTTTTCAACGTTAGTCCGTAGACGCATTTGCAATGGCGACCGACGGATCCGCGCCGCTCTTGGGCAGGAGACCACCCTCAAGGAAGTGGAGCCTCTTCTCTCTTCACATCAGAATTCTGATGGCCGCCTTCATCATCCCCTCAGACGCCGTAGGCAGCCAATGGCCCGGTTACCTCAAGACCTCCGCTACTACGCTAACAGTTGGGTAGTCTACTCTATGTCTTTCGTGTGATGGTCTGTGAAGAATATTATCGTCATGCACCGCCTTACGACGGAGAGGGGGGTTGCTGCAGTCGTAATGAGGTCGACTCCGGCTCCGCAGCGCAGATTGCCATAATGGGCACCATCTCGATCAGCTTTTCGATAACCAATCTCTTCGTGGCTGGCTGGCTGGCTGGCAAATGAGGAAGATGGGTCCGGAAATGGCGCTGGCACTGCAAATTCTCTTCCCGGTTCTTCGCGTCTGCCTCCAAGCGGCATCCCTCCTGGTTGGCGCTAAGGGGGGGGGAGGGGGGCGGGATCGTAATGATGCAGGCGAGCCAGGCAATAACCATTCTAGGCGGCCCGGCCGGTTATACCCTGATCCTAAATACCATGACTGCCGAGATTACCGAACCGGCGGCCAGAACCAGCACGTTCGGGATACTTCAGGGCGTCACCATGGTTGGCATCGCCCTGAGCTACTTCGCGGGTGGCTGGGTAGCCGAGGACCTCGGTATTATACGGCCTTTCCAGCTTGCCGCGGCCTCGCTCTGGTTCTTTTGCCTCTACTATCTCCTGTACATTCCGTATATCGACCCCAACACGATTTCTGGCGAGAAGCGGGAAACTAAACCCAAGGGAGCCACAGCGTTTCTCGGACCGCTCAAAAGCGTAGCCCCTTAGAGATTACGGCTGCAAGATGGGCGTGTCGTTAAGCACTGCGGCGTCATGTTCCTCGCCCTGGGCGTTTTCACGGGGGTGTTAGCGACGGGATATGCGCCAACGCTGCTCCAGATGTACTCGATTACCGCTTTCGACTTCAACCCTACCAACAACAGTCTACTTATGGTGGTGAACGGCCTGATACGCGGGGTGTTCCTGATGTTTATCTTCCCGCAAAATCATTTCGTTAGGGCGCAGATGATTCAAGACGTCAAGCGAACCAGTCGCGCTGCAGCCTAGTCCCGAGTCGCCTGTACCGACACATCCTCAAGGCCTTGATCCCGTTCCTGCCACTGTTGCTGACGCAGAGCCAACGAGACCTCCACCTCCAGTCGCGGAAGTCGAGGGAGACGCCTTTGACTTGTTCTCTCTGAGATGGAGCCTAGTGTTAGATGGTTGATGACAGCGCTTGCCACATTTGCTACTCGGAGGTGGCACATCTACTTGGGTAGGTAAGTCAGCATCACCGTATAATAGCCGGTGGGATTTCTACTTCCCCTTGCGTCAGGCTCTGCTCCGGCGAGCAAGGGAATTCACACCGAGATGGTCCCTTCGTCCCAACGAGCCGATGCTCTGCAGGCCATGACTCTGGTCGAATATACGGCAACATTCTCTAGACTAGGTATATTCGGTGCGATCTTTTCTTCGCTGGCAGACCTAAGGGAGTCGTACATGACATTCTACTATAATGCAGCAAGTCGCAGTGGCCCTCACCTATTGCCTCATTATCATATTGAGTTTATTGATATAATCTAGGCTATTGCGATAACTGCAGTCAGCGTACTTCTGCTCTCTAGCTTTCCACCTCCTGGCAGTGAACTCGTCCGATGATATCGGAGAAGGGCATGGTTCCGACGAGGGCGAGCGGTGCAGTTAGTAGTGAAGATCCCAGATGTCAAGAGTTAGGGGCTTGTGGACGAGTGCCTAGTCTCTGCTGTGCACCGTAATTACCTAAGCTTGTCAGTTTTAGGGCTGCTAAGGGGGACAAAGACTCACCATCCCAGTGTCGAGATGCATTCTATCCCGTATTGTGCCACCGAGTGACTCAAAGTCAACAGTTGAGTGCTCTAAAGTAGCTTTGGAAGATCGGCACTTTTCTGATGCCCTATTGAAAATGTAGACTAGAAATCGCATGTAGGTATCTTCTTCACCCGCAGCGAAACGGCGATCCAATGACTGTAATAAGGGGCTCCACGTTGGGGATCTTGTGCACTAAAAGTGATCCCGAAGCTCGCTTAGCTAGGCTACAATCTTGGCTTTTTCTTCGTCTCAGTGGGTATCTAGCGTGTCACGGATCCATCCTTATTCGGGTGCTAACATAGATGAGCTCAATTTTGCCTGGCATTGTTCCGTCTCTCGATAAACCTGAAGGAGACGCGCTATGGGTACAGATCTTGAGAATCACTAAGCCTAACTAACAGCTACTAAAAAGGTCATATAAGGGGCCATTTCACTGCCTCCTTCTCGGGAAAAATCGACAACGTTGCAAATCATATCTAACCTACGCCTTGAAGCCATAAAGTTATATGACGCCCAATACATCACCCCTATATCTCCGTACCTTGCTCCGCTGGGTGACATCGGCTGCACGTCAAAGCATAAGGAAGAATACCTCGGGTTCTTAGAGAGGCACCTATCCCTGTTCAGAGCTGTCTTCCTGGCCCTCGGTAACCACGAGCTCTACCACTCCACACGGGGCGAATCAAACCAAGTTCTGCGAGAGTTCCAGAGTATCATCCGAGAAAGGCGTCAGAGCGATCATTCCCTAAGTGGAGTTCGTCCTGCTGGACCAAAATACGATACGACATCGACCAAGAGAACAGCGGTCCGGGCCCGACAATACTGGAATGCACGCTCTTCTCGAAGGTGCCGCCGGAGGCCAGGGACGCCGTGGGCCGCTCCCTGAACGACTTCCGGTTCATCGGGGACTGGACGGTCGAGCAGCACGACGGGGCGTTCGACGCGGATCTCGCCTAGCTGAATGCGCAGGTCGCGGAGCTGCAGGGCGCGGACTGGAGGGTCGTCATCATCACGCGCTACAGCCCTACCGTGTACCGTTTTGATCATACAGCAGAAAGGTGGCATGAGATGCCAAGCTTAAGCTAGTCTGACGATAGTTTGGCAACGGCTAGGTCAATCTCCTCTGCCTCTTCGAGCCTGTCCTGCGCGCGATACGTTTCCGCGAGGTCCTTCATGCTTTCAATGGTGTACGGGTGCTTCTTTCCTAATACCTCGCGCCGCAGCTGTAATACTTCTGTATTAATCTTTTCCGCCTCGTTATACCTCCCCTGAGCGTAGTACGTCGTTGCGAGGGACGCCATGCTCCAAAGCGTATCCGGATGTTTCTCTCCCAGAATCTCGCGCCGTAGTTGTAGCACTTCTGTATTAATCTTTTCCGCCTCGTTATACCTCCCCTGAGCGTAGTACGTCGTTACGAGGGACGCCATGCTCGAAAGCGTATCCGGATGTTTCTTTCCCAGAATCTTATGCCGTAGTTGTAGCACTTCTGTATGAATCTTTTCCGCCTCGTTATACCTCCCCTGAGTGTAGTACGTCGTTGCGAGGGACGCCATGTTCCTAATCGTATCCGGATGTTTCTTTCCTAGCATTTCGCGCTGTAGCTGTAATACTTCTGTATAAATCTTTTCCGCCTCGTTATATCTCCCCTGAGCGTGGTACGTTACCGCGAGGTATTCCATACTTTTAATCGTGTCGGGATGTTTTTCTCCCACCATTTCGTGCCGTAATTGTAGCACTTCTGTATGAATCTTTTCCGCCTCGTTATACCTCCCCTGAACATGGTATGTTAACGCGAGCTCCGCCATGCTTTTAATCGTGTCCGGATGTTTTTCTCCCAGCATTTCGCGCCGTAGTTGTAACACTTCTGTATGAATCTTTTCCGCCTCGTTATACCTCCCCTGAGCATGGTACGTCGTTGCGAGGTGTCCCATATTTTTAATCGTATCCGGATGCTTTTCTCCCAGCATCTCGCGCCGTAATTGTAACATTTCTGTATAAATCTTTTCCGCCTCGTTATACCTCCCCTGAGCGTAGTACGTTGCCGTAAGCACCACCATGCCCCTGATCGTGCCCGGGTCCCTCTCTCCTAACGCCTTTCTCAGAAGACCCAGTGCTATTAAATCTACTGGTTCCTTTTCCCTCCATCGCCCCCGGTCATACAAATAGTCAGACACTCTTGATAAAAGCCCCGACACAGCCACTTCTCCACCATGGAGCCCTGCCCATTCGCCGGCCCGCTGCGCATGGATGAGATGGTCCTCGCATTTTTCCCACGTCTCTCGCTCCCATTCATCAGGGAACAACTTATCCGTAACCTGAAATGCTATTGTGGCCGAACGCACCTCTTCCAAATGCTTGTCCTTTCGTATGTGCAAATTGTACGAGATGGCCTCCTGTACCAGCTTGTGCATGTCGTAAGCACGACCCCGACCCCCCCCCTCTAATATCCGTGGAGTCAAGAACGAAAATTCCTCAAGCCGCGTTACAACATCCACGATTTCTTCCTCACTTTCTTCGTCTTCCCAGTCACTCGCGCTGCTGCTTGAGTTATCCATTGCACTGTGGCCGCTATTGTCGCCGCTACCCTCGCGTTCGCTGGTTTCTCTGTAGCCGATGGATCGACCTCTGCTGATAATCTGCGCCGCCTCGGCAATCATCTGGAACGGAATATTCTGGTTGTCGACGAAAGCAAGAACATTAAGGATATCGTACGCCATCTCGCTCTCCTGCCGGATATATTCTACCGAAATGTTCCACGTTTCCAGCACGCTGTTGGATGCTTGCGGTCGTCGATGGCGGTCATGTTCTGATTTCCGCAGTACCTTCCATCGCTTCTTCTTTTCCTGGATCTTGCCGAGATACTCAGCAATCGACAGCCTCGTCCGGCGCATATACGTGGCCGCCTGCGAAATGGCTAGCGGGAGCCATTCCAACTCGGCGAGGAGTCGTGGTATGTCGTTAACCTCGTCCTCTTCTGCCTCTAAATCCCTTATCGCTTTGAGCAGCATCTCGCCCTCGCTGTTTGTCATGCGAGCCACATGGATACCTCGCCGCCGTCCGACAAGACTCCCCGCAATCCGTTGGTCACGGCTCGTCCATAATACAGTTCCGACTGTGCCGCGCGGGATATAATCGGACAAATCGGGGCCAAGCTCGGCCGTAGATGGCCCCCGACCGACGCCGAACAGCGCCAAGTCATCAGCATTGTCTAGGACGAGAACCCATTGTGGTAACGTCTCGATCTGCTTGCGAACTGCAGATAGCAGTTTCTCACCCTCGAGAGCATCTGCCAGGCCCAATTTCCCCGCAATCCACTTGTAGTCTTGTGCGAACGACGTCTCGCTATCGGCATGGACCCAAAACACGGAACAGGTACGGTCGCTGCATCGGCGGTACGCGTAGTCGAGTGCTAACTGCGTCTTTCTATAAAAATTAATTGGACATTGTAAGACGGAGAAAGCCATCGTCGTCTTCTTACCCGGACCCGCCGAGCCCCCAAAGCGCCGCACTCTGGTACTCAGTGCTCTGCGGCAGTAGTTTCTCGATCTGTTCGGAAAAGGCGGAACGCTGGACGAAGTCATCATTGCGGGGGAAATGGATCACGCGGCACGCTTGTGATTGTTGTGGAGAATCTACACATTGTCAGTCTCTATTTTGTGTTATCTAAGAATTCTCCCGCCTCATCTACCTTTCGATTCAGCTGGTCCGTCACGAGGCACTTGTGCTTCCCTGGTTGCGGGCGTGATCTCGTAAAGAACTGCTTTGGTATACGCAGCAGCCATCGCCGCGGCATAGGGTTGCCACTCCTTGTTCTTATGCCGGTCCCCGTAGTCGCATACGCCCCGAATCACACCAACCGGAATGCAGTTCATCGTTCCTGCCGCTTCCATTTCGAGGCCGATCACGCCGTATATGTCCCTTAGCTCGTTCCTCTTTTGGGCATTTTTTAGGAGCTTTTCTCCGGAGCCAATGGGCCCGTACCATACACGAGTTCGCCTTGACTCTGGACGTCGTTCTCGGTGTACTAGAGTCTCCGCCTCGTTTCCCGTGGCCCAATATAGTTTATCTTGTTCCTGACCTGGATCAGCAAAAGTGCCGGTCGCATGCTCTTTGTCGCGAATGCTCTCGTAATAAGGTAGGAATCGGCCTGTTTCATTCGGCGCCTCAAGTTTAATACTTCCGATAGCTGCTCTCACAATGGGCTCCGTAGCAGCAAGCACATGTCCGAAGCGTAACGGCTGGAAGCCATCCTCCGTCTCTTTCCCAAGATCATACGCAATGAGCCCGGCGCTTTCGCCCTCAGGGAGACCCACGAGCACGTCGCCAAGTCGTATGTCCCGCGGCGGAGTTCGGGACAGGTCAGGGAGACCCGCAGCAACACCGACCAGAAGGCCGAACCAGAGATTCGGAAAAAACCTTTTGACTTGGCTGGCGAGGGCGGCCGCAGAGCCTGTCCCGTATGCCTGGCCCGCTGGCAGTGTCGCTATAATAATGTTGTGGCCGCACATGCTACCTGCGTGGAAGACATAGTCGTCACCTCGGCTTACGGCGAATCTCCCCTGATGTCGTTCGTCTAGCATATGCAAGGCAGCCCGCGCCTCGATCTCGAGAGGGGCAATCCAGGCCACGGTATAGTTCTTGGGGTTGAGCGGCGACATAGCTGATAGGGGTATTAATCATGATCTAGACAGCAGTGATCGGTCGGTCCGTTGGTCCTTAGTCGATCAGTTAGGGAGTCGGTCAGTCGGTTAGTCGGGATTGTTGAAGTGAGGTCGTCGGAAATGCGCTGTTGCCGCAGCCTTCTGCGGCTGACGTTGTCATCGCACTTTCGACCCCGCGCGAGCTCGGCACGCCAAATACCCAATCAGCATTGCAAGGGGCTGCAGCCGACGCGATTGGGCTGCGGCCAAGTCCTATCGTTCCCCATAGGGCAGTGCAGACGTGGATTTGCTGAGACTTTGGCAATTCAATGCGGACCAGTAGCCTCAACGTTCGTCGATTTGGAGTTTTGCATTGGCATGGGGATCCAACCCAAGAATCGGGTATCGACGCAGCGGGGCCGCACAGATCAAGATATCATTAGTGGATTGTGGGATTCTTCCCGGCTCTGTAGCAGCCGCGTCAACACCTTGATCTTTCAACTTTACTCCGCCCACGAAGCGTTGCAAGGGGATCCAACTTTGTATAAACATAATATACTTTCATTTAGTGGCTTTACGGCTGTGTAGCTTTTACATGGTATATTTAACGATGATACTGTCGCCTGGAGTATCCAAGCTATTAAATTGGAGTGCACCACAGGTGGTTTCGCACTCTTAGACCCATAGTCACTTCCACCAATGCCAGGCGTTGTCCACCAAGCTCAGAGCTTCACACGGTACATAGACAAGACACACCACGTCTCTGCCACGGCATTCCCATTCAAGTGATTTCGCTTCGTTTCTACAGTGGTGTACAGAGACTGTGGGGGGAAAAGTACGTAGTGCACAGGGCCATTTCCGCCATGCTGGAATTGAAATTGAGGAATTAAAAAATGCATACTACGTCGTCGCCCGTTTTGAACAACTTGGCCCCACTCCTCAATGTCACGAACTCGGAAATCATCGAGCGACGCCTGCCTTTACACCTTCCCTTGATATTTTATTCTTGGCACACCACTGTTAGTGCATGGATAGAGCCGCCTGCCAAATGGCTGCGCAACCCCATGCAAACAGCGGGCATCGCCCATCTGCGCTCTAACGCATGGATTTTTCGCCCTCCATCCTGCGCTTCAACACCACGAATACGACGGATTCCAGCCATGCGGCGAGTAATGAAAGACAAGACAACATTGGGAAGCCATTACAAGACTTTTCGCACGTTACTTTCACTTCTATCCGGTAGAACCATCCCGTCGCGACCGACGTCCGACCGCTACCGTCGACCGACTCGTTACAACCGTCTATATTCGATGACCCTGTAATCCGATGCCTGAGTAGTCTCGACCTTTCCGTTGCAAGCCTGGTGAGAGCCCATTTTGCTTTTGCTCATGAAAGATAGGTCGATAACCTCTGAGACAGAAACTTGCAGTAAGATCAGTCTTGCAAGTATTTATACATTTCCTTCCTCCGTCATACTTCCTGCATTCCAGCTCTGTTCCGTATCCTTCTGCGTCGTTCGCCACGCTGCCATCTGGTTCATCAAGAGGTCGAGGATTGTGACGAGAGCTAACGTCGTTGAAACGCCTACGGCCAATGAAATGGGTACCCCGGAAGATCTGGGTTGGTCTCCGGGTCGTCCCCGTTTGGTGCGCAAGCGTTAAACCATACCCACCGTTAGAATCGCGAGTTAGCTCGAGCAACAGGAACCTGAAGTCAGGGTGACCTACATGTCCCGTCGTTAGGTTGAACTCGACCATATCAGCGCGTCCCTGTCCACCGAGACTCGGGAAGTGCAGGCGAAGGTCCCTCGAACTTCCCTGGTACCACAGCCCTAGGTCGTTGTAATGAAACTTGCTCCCGACCCGGCGCTTGTTTTCGGGCAACTTTCCGGCGTTCTGCCATACGCGGGCATCGCCGGTGAACTTGTCTGTTCAGCTTAAGTCGGCCCTGCCGTCGCCCTTCACGTCCGCGAACCGGTAGTTAGCTCGGTCCAGGATATTGCTGAACCTAGGCTGCCCTACGTTGCGCGACGGCGATGTGTTGTCATTAAGCCAGGCTGTTGTGTACCTATTCGATTCCATGCAAAGGTAGTCGGTTCTGCCTTTGCTACTTTATGATTGCATTGTGCTAATGTGGAGCGGAGGCTGCGGAATAGGGGCAGAGACTTAAGTTATGTCGGCGAAGTGCACGCGATTATGGAAATAGCTTACGCCCCAGCCTTTCTTGCATCCGCTACTATGGGGGATCGTCCAACGGGTGAATCCGAAGTTGGTACCCGAAACGCGGTTGCTCTTCCAGACAGTGAGAGCGCCGGTGGCCTTATTTACCCTGATGACGTCGTCACTACCCTCGCCGTCCCAGTCGCCAATACGCAGCGCTCGGCGGTCCATCTCCGTTTCGAGGGCGCGAATGGAGCCGCCCCGGATGCCACGTGTGATGTCTCTAGACACGCCTTCTTTCATGTTGGGGCTAAGAATGACGCTGACTACCCCATTCGGGGGATCCGTATGTCGTCGTCCAGACCCTCTTCCTCGCATGCCGCCCCATCGCGCTCCGTCACCTGAGGATTGCCCATTAGACCATTTTGGGGGAAGCAAACTGCAATTGGGGAACGGTCTTGCATTTCTGGAACTTGTCACCGGTTCCTACGTCCTCGTATACCACAATGTTGATCCCACAGCCGCGTGCTTCATTCGCGTTACGGCACTTCTTCCGTACAATTCTCGCATAATCGTGACGTCCACTACGAAATATGCGCCCGAATTGGATGTTGTCGCGGCTTGGGCCGTGGTACACGTCGAAGCCTCCGGTGTGTGAGATGCCGGATTCAAGCCAGCGAGGCACCATGCCCTTGCGCTCACCGCACTGGTTGATCCAGGTCGTGATCCGGCCGCCGGTCGAGATCCAGACCTAGTCGTCGCGGTGGTCGCCGTTTATGTCGACGAACCGGACGCCGCGGAAGTCGCCCATTCCCTTTGCCGCGAAGACCATGCAGCCCGAGCCCATGTCCTGCCAGATTCCAGCCTTCTCTCCAGTGCCACCGCTGCGCCAGCAGCAGATGTTGCTATCATTGCCGATCACGCAGTAATCGAGGCGTTCATCTCCATCGATATCTGCCCACAGTTGCGCAATGTCTTAGACGACCATCCGAATCACCGTAACCAAACTTCCGAGGCGGACGTGCTCCTGTTGGTATTCGGACGTGGTTCCTCTGTTCTATTCGTGCCGAATGCGTTAGCTGGGCCCGACCCATTGCATAAGGAAGACTTGTGGTAACTCACCTGTCCAAGATACCTAAACTGTGGGGGGTTACCTCCTGAGTTCTTGGATACGTACATAGGTTGTGCCGTCGTCACCGTCATTGAACTCCACGTCGACGCTCGGCGGGCGCAGCCAGTCTTTCGCCTCCGCGAAGCGGATGGCCTCCCGTCAGATTGCCGCATCTTGCGCTGCCCAAAGCGGGTCGGGTGCGTCCCGTCCCAAATGTCGTCCATCGTATGAAGCCGTCATCCACCTTGGCCAGGACAACGAGGTAGCCCTGGTCGTACAACTTCTTGGCTAGGGTCCGGTAGTTGGCATTGACGAACCTCACGTTATTCTGATTGAACCCGTTGGGCAACAGAGTGCTCAGAACGACGCTGAAGGTTTCCCAGATCTTCAGCTCCATGCGCTCGTGGGCCTTCGCTACTGGCTCATCCCAGGGGTTGCGGTTGTTCGCGTCGCTTTTCTGGCACTGATGAAGATCGTGTTGGGCTCCTAGCTCTGGATGGAGCTTTTGGCAATGCCATGAATTGTGCGGACGCGCCACTCGGGATGCCATTCGTTACCCTGGGAGCTGTTAGCTTTTGAGGCGGGTCATGGGAGCATGGTCTTAGGCTTTTAGGTACCCCGTCGTTCGTAGTGCCGTAGTTCCGCACGCTCTCAGCCATGTTGACTTTCTAGTAAACCCGTAGTCTGTCGTGGAGTGGTTTACAGTAACTGTTCTTCTCGCTGTCATTGAGCTCGGCTGGATCTCCTTTCGTGATGTAACCTCTGAGAGGCATGACGCGGAGATAGTAGTGGCCGGCGCGCTTTGAGATGCCGTACTTGGCGTTGAAAATATTATCATTGAAGGGGGACGGGACGGGGTAGCCAAGATGACATGAAAGACTAAGAGTAAAAGCAGCACGGTGTAGGCCGCTAGAGCCGTTTTATCACTGGGGTGGCTTATCCGTCCAACTTTCCCGGCTTCAGTCACTGATGACCAGCGATCCGGAATGAAGGGTAGGGAGCGTGAATAAAATGAATCAACGAATGATTATACAGATGGATGTTAGTTGGGGGGTGGCTTATTATTTTCCTATTCACGTCACCTGGGTAGACTATTTAGATAATAACTACTTATAAGAACGAAATGGATTTGAGCAGCTGCCTGAGGCCACAGGTATGCCACCCACCCAGCCTCCTTTATAAAGCCAAATAAACTGTAAATTCCTAAGAATCATGACAGGTAGTCCAGTGGTTACATCTTCCCACGAAATGTAATCAAGGCAATGGTCAATTCCTATTCACAGCCTGTATTGTGTTACCCGGTCTCCCGGGCTGGAGTACTACGTCCATGCCAGCATTGCAGGGCATATCAATACGTTGATATTAGGGAACTTGTTCCCTACCACTTACGTGTGTGGGTAGTACAGTGGGCATCTCGGCGTTTCTTTTTTTAGCGGAGCCAATGATGTCAATGAATCACTCTAGATAATTACGTCCATCTACTGACGCTATCGCCAAATAAGAATTCTCAGAGACTCAGACGGCACGCATAGCTGCCTTTTCAGATCGGGGATAGTTGAGCTGAAGGAGTAAACTACGGATCACTAAGGACTCCAATCCGTGCACTTTCAGCATGGTATAATCCGAAATTCCACTTGTTGCCCTGAGACTTGCTAGATCGCACTGACGCCCCTTAATGCCAAGAACGAAGGAAGTGGGCCCGCACATGGCGGCTCTTGGATATCGGGCCCCAGCGCCCTGGAGAGGCTAGAATCTCAACCTATTAGTTGTACCTACTCATGGCCTCGGAACTCTTGAGTCGTGTTCTATTGTTGACTGATCTGTACATCACTGGTAGACAGCAGGTCTGACTCTATCGGGCCGGGTACTGGGCTCTTAAGCCGGTTTATAATTGCCCGAATGATCGCATTTTCCCCAGCGTATCTCCCTCTCTAGGGAATATTTAACGACATTCCCCTCTTAAGTAAGGTCACTCACCACTTGCTAGAATACTTGATCGCCCGTGTTCACTCAGACGTATAGGTAATGGGGGACGGAATATTGAGAAAATCGTATCAGGCCAGTTGCATCTAGCATTTCCCATTACAATCTCCGTATTGCTAGGCCATGGTTCAAGTTAATCGGCTGGAAGAAGAAAGTCCTTTATTCTGGCTCATGACCATTAGGATTCACTTCCATCAACATGGATGATAAATCGAGTCTCGCCAAGACTCCCAAGACGCAAGCTGAGAAACCCGAGTAATTGGTCAAGTTCTCTCAAATCCACGTAGGTCACTGGTGCAGAAATGCTCCGGAAAGAACACGTTACTGTAAGGCAACCGATGTATTTGGATATAGGCCCTATAGACCTAGAAATAGTATATGCCAGGCAAATATTGTGGGCGACTCTCTCGTCGCAAGGAAAGGTAGCAGGTCAGCCACCAATACTATTCATGCATTCACAACGCCCCAAGTGATTCCGAACCAGTCTCTACAAGATCGACCAATACGTGACAGACACGGTGCAGGCCGAGTCAGGATATTTTCCGTCATAACTTTCGAGAGTGGCCTAAAGAAGGTCAGTATGTTGCTCGCCGTATCTGACGTGATTGGGTTCCTGGGCCTTGGTACACTGACATCCAAACCATTCGTTTGACCCTTTACTGTTTCCCGTGCCTGTGCCTTACCATTCGTCAGGCCCAGGGACTCCGGCCTGTTATAGCAGGCGTCCGGCAACGAGGTGATACTTTTGTCAGCATCGATAAATGCGATCTATTGCGGTGTAGGGTTAGTATCTGCAAGTAAGGTTTTAATCAATCAAGCAAGGGACAATGCGCTTCCCTCTGGAAACGCACCTTAACTATGACCTTGCCGTCGGAGGCAGCCGACATCGAAGACCAGACCAGCAGATTCTGCGAGAAACCAGAGACGGAGAAGAGGGTGGCAGTGAAGAGACCCTCAGTGCCGCCACCCTTCGACAGGCGCGCGCCCTCGCCAGTAGTCTGGGGGCCGACATTGTATCCGGTGCTGCTGACATAGCCATCGCCGCTGAGGCGAGCATCGGCGACGTAGGTGATTTCATAGGGTGTGCTGTTCCGGATCTCGATTTTCATAGTGTAGGGCGCCATTTTGTTCGTCGTTGTCAGAGGTTGTCGGGACTAATTCAATGTTTGGATTTGATTGATGACGGGATTTGCTTGACTATTACCAGCGAAGAAGGAAACCATGGGTCTTTTATAGTTTATCTCACAGTCGGAACCAACGTTAGTCCTCTCGGTTATGAATTTTGAAAATACTATATGATGAGAACGCCGGGGAGTCGCCGATGGAAGCCGACCACTGGTATAGCAGTCTCAATTGCATTATATTGGCAAGCGGTTATTGTTGCAGCTTCAGCTTGCCAGAATTCTTGGCCCAAATGAATAGAGCAATTGTCAACCAACCAGGCTTCACCAAAGTCCAAGCAACCTGCATGCAGAACCCATACATTCTTCTCAGCTCGACTCTAGAACATGTCGTCTTTCCCATCTGGAAGTCAATGTAACTTCGACCGGCCCCAAAATTCACTGTGGAACCGCGAGGGGCCTTGTCCAATACTCCAGTCCAATCCGACGACCAAGATGAATAATATTGACCTCGAACCAATGCGTACACATACTTTCAGAGTGGTGCCAAGTACACGCCGCACCTGTTTCTCGCCGCCCATTGCAAAAGTACTCGGTATCAGCCATTCACGTACCATCGTGAATTCCACATGAGGGAGGCCTCAAGTGTCATACTAGCCATGGAGTTTCGTCTCGTGTTAATTAACATGACTCGGGCTACGCGCGAACCGCTAGCAGAGTGAAGAGAGGGGAATGCGACAGGTGGGATGCCAACATTTCAGTATGATTATGTAATACCGATAACTGGTAAGGGTGTTACGTTAATAAGGACGCATTGTGTATTAATTTGAAGCTATATGCAAGAAGCAGTGCATGCGCTGCCATACAAATCCAGATGTTCAGAAAATAGGCAGAGCGAGATACTATACGAAGTTTAGGGGTACCACGCTGTGCTACATTACATGCTCGTCTCTTACTACAACGATCAACAGATCCACCCACTACAGTACATAATGACCGTGGTGGAAGCTTTACCCTATCCACCCCTTCCAACTTCTCCTTCCCGCTTTGTCAAGCACGGAATTGATTCGCATGACCCGGGCCCTTATTCGCCATGCACCAGTCCAAATCCGCATATCGGAACAGCTAACACCTCTACTAGCTAGTCGTCCTTAATATAAGCGCTCCAATCCAGTGGGACAAGAGTTTGCGGTTGAGCAATAGCCCGGATAAGATCGAGTGGTGTTTCGGTTGAGCTAGCCTGTCCCTTAACAAGCATTTATGGAGGGTTCACTCACGCCGCATGCGGCTACTGGACGTCTATCACTGGAGTAGAGAACCGAGGCACAGGTGACCGGATAGCAAGAGCGCCTAAGGTAGCTCACAAGGGAAGAGGTAAGCAGAAATGAAACAGCTTGTTAAGAAATAAATCCCCAAAACTGAAGAGGATCCACTCAAGGTATCATACGCAAAGTAATTCTACGTCTAATGTGAGATGCCGCCAGCTCACCCTCAAATCACCAGTCCTCTATCCGGGATCCCACTTCCACCGTCGATGCCCCGGTACATGATAACTAACTTTCCACCTTCTCCGCGGCCGCTTTCAGGTCTCTGTTGAGCGCGTTGAAGTTCTCCCGCGACTGCTTCTCCATCCTCCAACCCGGTCTCATCATAAAAGCGAGAAGTCCGGTGAAGTCTTCCTTCTGGACTAGCGTCGTGCCCCCGGGCGTCTCCTGGCTGCGGAAGAAGTGGAACTGGTGCGTTCCATTAAACAGAACGGGAACACTTCCAAGCCATTGGAAGCATTCCGGGGAGTTCTCCTTGTAGGTGTTAGTCCACGAGTACAACAACTGATGGAACAAGCTTGGGCCGCTTACCACAACTGTTGACTTAAACGAGAACCCCTTTATGTCAACCTCGAGCCGGTCTCCGTGCTTTAGATCCATAGGTTTTTTACTGGGGTCCAGGGAGGTGATGAAGAAGGTTTGATGCCATTCCTTGTACCGCTGGAAGTCTAGGAACTACGACTTGTTAGCGTTAGCTACGTGCCAGGTAAGGATAATAACGTACTACCGATCGAACCGTTTCTGGCGTGGCCGCAATCTCGATTTGAGTGGACAGGCTTTGAGATTGTCCCATCGCAGAAGCAGAAAGTGGTAGTGAATAAGACGCGGCTAATCTAAAATTGATACGTCGATGGACTCGAGGACGATTATTTGGTGTGTCCTCTAAAGATCTGTTTCGATGGACTTGAGAAGTTGACAGTCGGGAATTTGCCTCCATTTATATGAAGTTTATTATTATGTTGTAAGCCAACGTCCCCTCTAACGGCTCCGACCACAGCCAATGAGCATCAACCCTGCCAAAGCCACAATTCCCAATCGGCCTAATAATTGCGCCAGCCGAGCGCCACCACGACGTTTGATTGGCCCGGCAGGATAGCTGTTCTTAAGTACTTCAAGGGTGCGACGGGTCTGGCATTGCGGCTGTTAACCTTGAGCTTCACCGGGGGATGTACGCGCTCCGATTCGTTGTTCAATTCTCCATAACTTAAGGTGGTTAGAACACGCAGAGGGCCAGGACGACGCTGGTTTGGGCGAAGTCTCTTGAGACGGTCCAGCAAGGCGACCGAATGTTATCTAACAAGTACCAAAACCTGCCAAGCATCTGTCAATACAGTGGGGTATGGTACTATGGAGCACGGGAGCAGGGGCGCACAGGGTCGCTTTTTAGGGAGCTGGTCCGTAGCAGTTGCCCCGTGCCACCCTAGTGTTCACGGAGTTTAGGGCTACACGAACTCAGCCGGTCAAGCAGGGCAGACAGGCGCAGCTCACCAAAGAGGCGCAGCCCGATCCCCAAATTGCCCGCCGCTTCCTCGAAGGCCATTTTGGTCCGGGAATCTCAGCATCAATGTCGCGATGTGGTCGCCGACGCCCAGACGTCCGGCCGGCCCCAAGCGCATCCCTGCCCGGTGCTACGGCCGTGCCGGCGAAGTCCCGACCTTGGATCGCTCCACCAACGGCGCTGTAGTCGAGCATACTGGTAGTAGTCGGGTAGGTAGCCGCAGCGACCCTTCTTCACCATGGCTATTTCGGCAAGAGCGAAAGCTTAAAGGACTCGAGCGTCGCACTGGTTGCAAGCTCACGGGGACTTTGTGCGGTGATTGTTATTTGTCCCGAAGGTAGCAGCGACACATCACTCACTGTACGTAACTTATTCATACTCGCATATTCCCGCTAAGAAACGAGACGAAGCCTGGTGATTGCAACGTTATATTAGATACTATCCAATTTGATAATTTTGATTAACGCATCATGCGATGGGCGTCGCTCATCTTCCCACCAATCTCACAGTAGCTTGCCCGTTTAGCAGTAGGGGTATAAATATAGCCTTGTAGGGCCGATGAACGGAAGAGCCGGGCAAAGGGCAAGCATCTTTCAAGCGTAAATCGGTCAACCTCTCGAATTAGTCCAGTCGGCATATCGCAATGTGTATGCCCGGTGACTGCCTGTATGGTGCAACGTCCCGACATCGATCGTTAAGTCGTAATAAAACAGGAGCAGACGGCCCCGCTGTCAAAAGTCGTAACGCAGGCACAAGCCGAGGTTTCGAAACCAAGGGAGACATCGACAAGTCAAGAAGAATGCGCGGGTTTGTCGGGTAACGTTGTTGAACCCCTTCATCTCCGGCGGACGCAGGCAATCGCGCAATTTCAGCCGGGGATGCATTTTCGCGAGGGCCTCAGCGTCATCAACCCCCCATGTAAACTTAGCGCCGGCCATCTTGACCGGCTTTATGAGAGACTGGAGGGAGAGAGATATCGGGCCGACCGTATCGAAGATCAGCTGCCCCGTTTTGAAATGTTCGGCCAGTCGGTGTATAAGGGCCTTCCCCGTCGCCTCCTCCATATACGGCGTCAGTCCCTCGAAGACGACGGCGGTCGGGCGGTCGGTGGGGATCTGGTTCAGCCACTCGTCGCCGGTCACGTCCGCGGAGACGAGCTGGTAGTCCCCGTCGGGGTTCTCGTAGACCTTGGTCCGCAGGTCCACGACGTCGGGAAAGTCGACGTCGATCCAGCGGACCTTGGGTCCCCATTTCAGACGCAGGCAACGGCTGTCGAGGCCGCACGCCAGGTGCAGTATGGTGGCTTCGGGGTGGCTCTCCAGGAACTCGGTCGTCCACTCGTCGAGCTGTCGGGCTCGGAGCAGGAGCACTGCCTGTTGCGCTTCGCTACACCGCAGATCAGCCGGGTCATGCTCGACTTGGTTGAGGACTTGGGCAGCTCGCGTGTCGTTTACGATCGGCGCTGGCTGTTGGGCGTCTACGACCCTTGCGTATAATGTGAGGAGTAATGTTCTCTGCGTAGGAGCCAGAGAGACCTTAACTCTCTGTGTGCCGCTCGCGACGTCCATAGCAATGTTGTCTGATGTTATGTTTGGGAACACTTGAACTAGTAAGAATGAAGAATGAGTGAAAATAGTATCACGCCGCAATCAGAGGGTGTGAAGAGGCAGCATTACTAAGTCTCGAGGAGTGCATGAGCCCTAGGGTCGGTTTCGGATTGACCATAGGTTCGCAGCCAGGGACAACTAGTGACCGCCATTTTCAACTGTGCTCAATGCCTTCGGTTTTACATACTAGTAAGCGAGGGTGGTCATCTTTCTCCATTGGAGAAAGGGGCGCGGGGTCTGATAAGGAAGGACACATAGTGAGGAGTCAATTGGCAAATGCCTTGAAATGGTCCCGGATAGTATCCGGAAGGCGTCGCTCCAGGGTTGCACTCGGCGGAGACCCGGGCAGCTGAGAGTCTCGGCGCCCCCTGATTGGTTCTATACTACTAGTCGCCGAGCCCTCGGCTGCTGAACATTTGGAAAAGAGCTGACGCAGCTACGCTAGAATGAGCTGCAGCTGGGGGAGCTGAAAAAAAAATCCCCGTTGAAATTCGAAATTACCGGACCCGTACGCTAAAATCCAGACTAACTCCTGAGGGGCAGCTGAAGGCTACGGCTACGACTTGTCACTGCTTCCAGCTACGGGGGTAAAGAACCTTCCAAGAATCTGTATTACTAATTTTCTTGCCTATACTCATAGCTGGGTGACCTTATAAGAATGGCCGTGAAAAAGATCCAAGGTCTATTTCTCTGTAAGCGATAGAGTTCGGGTAATTCTAATATGCGATAGGTAATACGTAGTACAGAATATGCGATATCTGATACCGATATGTAACAATGGGATTATACCGAGCACTCTAAAAGATATTCGTGCAGCGCCGAAAACTCCCAAGAT
Source organism: Monosporascus sp. MG133 (assembly GCA_004155925.1). NCBI lineage: Eukaryota > Fungi > Ascomycota > Sordariomycetes > Xylariales > Monosporascus > Monosporascus sp. MG133. The sequence continues at coordinate 173,934 of QJNX01000060.1, read as the reverse complement.
TAATTAATTAAATCGTCTCACTAAACAAGACTGTATAATGTACTTCCCTCCTCACAACACTGGTTGAATTTGAAAGAATGCCACTTTAATTGGTTGGAATGCCTTCTTTCTCTGCCTATCTTTTCTCCCCTTCGAAACCAAGCATGTCCGTTGATATCTTTTAAGTTCTTGCATAACATGTGCCAACATCCTCGTGGCACGGCACTTCGGACACTCCCTGGAACATCCGCTGTCTCCGCTGCATTAACAACGCGTAACACCAGCCACCATGTCCACCTTCATGGGTATTGTTCGCGAATTTCCCGACATCAGAAGTTGGTAATCAAGCACCCCATGTTACCACCCGGTCCTGCTTACCAAGAATGGTTTAGTTGATTACTTCTGCGAACTCGACCAGCGGCCGCCCCTGGCTTGCTTTCTTAGTCACGTGCATAGTGACCATCTGAGGGGGCTAGACACCTTGAAGAGTCCCTTGTGCGTCTCCCATCCCATCCCCCGGGGATATGTTGATTAATGGGGACTCAGTGTCTACTGCTCGCCGGCGACGAGGGAGATTCTTCTCCGCCTAGAGAAGCTCCCCTCCCGGCTAAACTATGCACGAGGCATTACTGAGAAGCGCAATCCGACGTACAAAGAACTCGAGAAAATAGTGAAGCCTCTTCCACTCGAGACACCCGTGGTGTTGAAACTCAAGCCTGGCTTACAGATCCAAGCCACCTTATTCGATGCCAACCACTGCGTGGGCGCTGTCATGTTCCTCGTCGAGGGGGGCGGTAAGGCTGTGCTGTACACCGGAGACATTCGAAGTGAACCATGGTGGGTGAACGCTATTGCTCGGAACCCCTGCATTCTCGAGTACTCGTCCGGCTTACGAAGCCTTGACTGCATCTACCTGGATACATCCGTGCTAGACGACTACCATATCCAGACAAAGGCTGAAGGCTTGCGAGAGCTACTTGAAAAGGTGGCTCAATATCCCGACGATACCATTTTCCATTTCCAGGCCTGGACCTATGGGTAAGGTGTCATACATCTTTTCAGGCCGACTCTTATCTGACCTCATCGCAGATATGAAGAAGTCTGGATCGCTCTCGCGAGAGCCTTGAAGTCGAAAGTAAGCATGGACATCACGATTCTCACACTTCGTACTTTAAAGCTAAGCCAAAATCAAAGATACACGTCGATGATTATAAGCTGCGCATCTACAAGTCTCTTATTTCCGCCACCAAGTCTACCAATGATCGCTTCCCCGTTCACACGCACTTGGCAAAGGAAGCGCCCTACCTCGTCGGGTTCACCCGTGGGAATAGCCAACAAGAAGGCTGTCTTACAAGAAACGAGGATGCCAGAATCCACAGCTGTGAAAAAGGCACAGGCTGCTCGGTTATGGCAAATATACACAACAAGCCAGTTGTCTGGATTAAACCTATCGTGGCGCACCTTAAGGACGGGCAGGACGTGGTCGAAGTTGGCATTGGCGGCGGCGGAGACGATCTTGTCGAGAAGTCAGATCAACAAGATCTTACGTCCGGTGAAATCAAACAGTTGATCAAGACGTAAGTTTTGCCTCTCAGCTGAACTTCCTGCCCCAAGGACAAAAATGGCTCATGCGACCAGGAACGTTCCCAAGTTATTACAGGTGTCCTTCGCCAGCTTTTTACTCAACGGCGCAGGAGAATCACGTGGCGTTGATCTGGATTTCGCCGCCTCGGTCCAATCCATCCCAGTAAACGTGGTGGATGTCTTACGGTCTTTATCCCGCGCGGACAAGGATTTGCCGGGCATTCTTGATGAGCCAGCTGTAAAGAACCTTCCCAAGGGGCTGCCCAACCGCATCGTATTCCCTTATGCCCGTCACTCATCTCTCCCGGAGTTGAGGCACCTCGTGCAGACATTCAAGCCCAAGGACGTCTGGCCCTGCACGTTTGACTTCCCTAGCTGGGAACGAAGAGGTATCACCATACGGAACCTTTTCGGTGACTGCTGCTCTGGGGACACTTTCGCACACGATATACTGACGGAGAATATGCGCGAGTCCCTGAGGCGCGACGGCGGAGAATCGAACGACCCCAACGATACGCAGCAAACCCTTTCGTCCCTTCCAGCAGGGTCAAGTCCTGCGAAAATCCCAACCGACTCATCTGAACCCGAGGATTCTGTGGCAAACGGCAAAACCCGGGATGCAACGCCCTGTGACACACACCATGAACCAGGAGAGGAAGATGATTCTCGGCCTGAGCAAACGCTCTCCGAGAAAAGTCCGCATGCTCCCCAGCGGCCGACGAAACGCAGCTACGAAGAATTCTGGGAGGACAAGGACGACCCGCTTCGTGCGGACGAACCAGACCTCCAGGGCGACTCACAGGCCTCTGTGCTGTCAGCTCATGCGCACGAGACGCGGTTAAAGGCCTTCAGGGCGGCGGAAGCTATGATGAACGGCGGCGAATGGAGCCCCATCGATCTTATATCCACGACGGACCACCACACCCTCCCTGAAAAAGACCTTGGTGGTCCGTAAAGAGGTATCAATAACTCGCAATTGACTAGGAATCCAAAGCAGACTTTCGGTGTAACACCTTAGGGAGCGCTAAGCCCGGGTACACTCGGAACTAGAGCTACATACACTAAAAGAGCACGAATATGCGGTCACTATATTATTCACGTGATGCCTAATACATATTGATTAACACCAAAAGGCGCGATATCCGCGGTTGCTAATAGGGGGAGCAGAGTCTCTTCTCGGATCTATCAGTACCATGATGGGCGGGCTAGGTGCGGAGACCGCGCTATTCAGACATCTCAAAGCCAGGAACCCAGGCGGCCTTGGCTGTGGGTGACGGTTATACCATTTTCAGACCAAATTTTGATTTAATGGAAGCCTTTCCAATGGTAATTAATATAAACAAAACACGACTGGACATGGCCCCAAATATTTCCATGCAAAAGCTGTGTAAATCAAAGCGAACTGAGAGCTCGGCATTAGGAACACTTCCCAATTGCCTTCAGACTGTCATGAATGCATTGGCGTAGAGAATCATAACTCGAAATTGAATGACTCACCACCCAGCCGCAATGACTTGCTGTCATCCCGCAAAAGCCACCTGCGGAATAGCATTGCCCATCAAACGGTCCCTCCACGCAGGTGAACCCCCCGTTCTTGGATCCGCATTTCCCATCTAACGTGGGTATGTTCGACGTCAAACAGCTATTCGAGAATCTGGGCTTACTATGTCATGTGTCAGCACAGAGTCCGGTTGCTCTCAGAGTTCAAGGCGTACGATCCCTGAGCACAGTGGCTCACTGTGCTTCCACAATATCCACCGGAGTCACAACAACTCCCCGAAATCCGGAACCCGCGCAGGCATACCCTCTGTGGCCAGGCTCGCACGACCCGTCGGGCGAGGCGTTCGAGCTACTGCATTCACCAAATTTCGACTGGCATCCTCCGCCACAATGAGCACTCGTGTCTCCACGGTGGCCGTTTGAGCTGCAGCATTTGCCGAAGGACGAACCGGTGCAGACATACCCACTAGAGTCGCCGCATGCGCCATCAGGTGAGATATTAAACGACTGACGTCCTCCGTATTTGGTCTGACATCCAGCGGCACAGAGGGCAGTGCTATTCCTACAATAGCCACTGGAACTGCAACAATCCACAAACTCAGACCCTGGGCGGAGGAAACCAGCAGCGCCATCACACGTCCCGTCCGGAGAGGTCTCGGAGACGAGCAATCACCAACCTACTTTGGCAGTCTCCCCATTTACCACTGCCCTTCTTCCCTCCGTTCTGAGGGCCGCACTTTCCATCCATGGAGTACTCGTTGGGGAAGCCGATGCAGCCTCCGAAATACAGGTCCCGGGGCCCAATCCTCACTATTTAGATGTCAGTCCTCTGTTAAGCTAACCGGCGATGGAGGGGGCATAGCAGCTCACTGTGCCGCCGCACTTCCATCTCTCCGCGTCGCAGCACTGTTCGTCTGCACCGACACACGCCTTATGATCGTGCTGGGGTCCGCAATGACCGTCTGTCGAAAGCGGTACTTCGATAACTATGAGACATTTCAATTACCTACATCAGCCCCACTGTGATAACGGGGAGAACGAAACCACTTATAGCCCCTTGACGCAGTAACCGTGGTTTCGCAAGATCGTCGAGCACTCCCTATCCAACCCGGGGTTCAACTGAAAGAACAAGCCAAGATCGACAGAGTAAGTAAGTGCCATGTCCATGCAGGTAGAATAGTCGACCTTTGAAAGGGATTTAACTGTGTAACGGCAGACGAAATTGCCAACTTCCCTGTTGTCCCATGTCGACGGCTAGTATCTCAGAGTTTAAAGGCCGCTGCAATTCAAGATTACGTCGATTTTATAGGGTCCATGGCCTACGATCTCCACAGGCCTGGGATACGGACGTCAAAGCTCTTGGTTCCATTGCCCGCCCTCAAACCGATATTAACTAGATCGACCGGAATCTGAAGCCCCTCGGGCTCAATGGAGTCGATCCCCCCAAGATCAACCTGGGACTCGCTTATTATGGACTGTCATATAAGCTCAAGGATCCTTCATGCGGAGAAATGGGTTGTCCATATATACCGAGTGAAGGTGGGCCGCCCGGGTCTTGCGCAGTTCTCACTGGCATCCTTCCCAATAAAGAGATTAGGCAGATCATAAAAGAAGAAGAGATAACCCCGACTGTAAATGAAACAACCATGGTCAAATACTTTGTCTACAACGCTGAAAGCTGAATTGATAATACGGCGAAGAGACACACGCCATGAAGGAGTCATTTGCGAACCAGTGCTGGCTTGGAGGCATGATGATTGGTCCATAGACTTCGACGAGGAAGTTGGAGGCGGCGGAGAGGCCAACTCGCACATATCTCCAAAGTCGGCAACTGCCATTCCCCTGCCACACACCACAGTTACTGGGGGTGCAACCTTGGCGGCCAATGACCGTGTTGCAACGGACATAGTTAGCCTGCCATATGACGGTGATCAAAATGATGCTCCAGGTCCTGGCGCTGAAGGATGCCGCCCTTGCAGTTTTCTTCATATTAATAACGTCGAGATATTGTGGCACAAGTGGAAGATAGGAAGTCTAATCGAGATTGCACCCAACATACCTACTCCTTTGGATATCGTTTTGCCCGCCGGCTTTACCCCCCAACCAGCCTTTCACTGCGGCCGATGGCCGCAGTGTGCCAGCCGGCAAGCCCCTGGATCATGAAACAACGATTCCGGTTGGGACGTCATTCCCTCTGCCCTTCACCATCCCCGCAGGACAGCCACTGCGTCAGAATGAAGGCGACGACATTGGAGAAAACTCACTTATCTGGGTGGATCAGATACCCGGGACGCGCCAAACCTCGAGGTCAGCTGCTATGCGCCATGCACTTTAGGTTTGCCATCCTGGCCAAGGGGTTCGACTACAATAGATTACCCCCGCGTCACAATATCCGACCAAGTTGACGAGGTGACCAGGTGGCACGCTTAACTCGGTGCACTCGCAAGTCTCGGAACTGGTCATTCCAAAATTGGTCTCAGTTCTGGAGTTAATTATCAAAACGACAACTTGGAGTCCAACGCAGCAACCATATCAGGACGCCTGCAGACCCTGCAGGGGTGAAGTTCGTCTGTAAAGGTTATATTAGCTATCGACGTCGAGTCACAAGAGACTCCAAGCGGGATTTGTGGCCTCTGCAAGTTCTTGGAAAACTAAAGAAACATACAGATAACCCTATAGACCGTGACTTCAGCTTTTTTAAAATTGTCTTTCGGCTGACTTTGTTGAGCCATTTCATACGTGCACCGTATCATAAATTCTAGGCGGGGTTTCACCTCCCATTCGGCCACCAAGATTCTCATATAATTATCGTTACATTGGCCCCCTAAGAGCGACGTTCCCCGCTCTATCCTCGTCCTCCTCGACGTGGTAGCCCATACTCTCACATCACCTATCATCGGCAGGGAACTAGTAAGAGGCGAGACGAAACATCTGGGAACCTCATTGGGCTATCAAAAGGTAGAAGCCGCGATAAGCGGCATATTCGCTTCTACCCAAGAGGGATCAGCTCGGACGAATGGGCGATATCAAAAGATCGTGAGGGTAGAGGTACGACTTCCACCAACTCCTATTTGGGTGGGGAGAATTCTGGGCTTCTGCAAAGCCCCGTCTCGACCGAGACAGTTACGTCTCATATAGATCGTCTCCTATGGTGGGCGATCTGAGCAGGGCTCAACTGCAATGCGGTGCTTCATGGGTGCATATGACGGGCTTAGCAAGGCGCCACTTGCGGGGAAATTGGCCACGGCTCGGCTGAACGCTACCGAAACAGACCTCATGCCGTACGTTGTCACTTCATCATAGCACATGTCGATGCTATGGACTATATCGATGCCGGACGGAAATAATCGTCGTATCCTCAATTAATGGTCCAACAAGGTATTACTGGATAAAGCCAGTCGCAGTTCAGACATGCAGCTGGTGCTCGGCGCTTCGTAAGCAGTGATACAGCGAGTGAAATCGTCGGTCTGGACCACGAACACAGACTCTCGATTCAAGCGGGAGTTTGACGAGGAAAGGATACGTCCAAGCGACACGAGATGTCCACCTCTGCAAGTATAAGAACCCCCATTGCTTCCTGGGCGATGGACAGATATCCTATACACACAGACATCGCAAGCAACAAAACACACTACCAAAATACTAGTTCTCCCACCCAACACTGAGCTCTACGCCATCTTCAAAAAATGGGTTTCGACGGTCCCGGAGTCTACGAAATCGTGCCCTACCAGGCACCAAGCCTGGACATGAACTCCTGGGAGGGTCTTATGAAGGCCGGCGCTGTGGTCAGGACCTAGTGAGTCAACCACCTCCGACACCTATCGTTCCCCCCCCTAACGGAGCCACACAAATATTGAGGCGTACATGCTGATAACAATTCCGAACCCAAGTTCCAGGGACAAACCCCCGTCTACTAACGCTCTCTGGCAGCTGGCCCTCGTCGCCGGCTCCGGGGATAGCGCCGAGTACCTGATCATCAACGTCCGTACCGGCTACTTCCTCACGGCCACCGGTAAGCCCCTAACTCTCGTGTGGCTACTGGGAGAGACGAGCTTGCTTATAATCTACCACAGCGGACAACGCCATCGTCTCGACCCCGCAGATCTCCCCGACGGACCCGACGTGCCGCTGGACTATCAAGTCTACCCCTACCAAAGGCTATGATGTTTACACGTGAGTTCCCTCCCTAGTCTGCCAGGAGGGTTTCTCCGGCGGAATCTGAATGGAGCGGGCACATGATGGGCTGACTCGTCGGGATGTCTAGCATCAACAACAAGGTCAGCAGCCGTGGCCAGCTCAGCGTCAAGGACTATTCGACCCAATCCGGCGCTGACATCCTCTCCTCGCCTACCGCGGACACCGACAACTGCAAGTGGTACTTCGACCTGAGTGAAGTTGGTTCCTAGAAATAGTTCGGGGTCGGAACGGCGAGTGTCGAATGTCACCTCAGGGGCTCCCAAGACTGTTCGGGTGTTAACCGCAGCCCCTTCGCGTATGTAGTTAATGATACATTCTTTTAACACCACCTTGCCCGCGGAGTAGTGTTAATCCGATAAGATTCAGTTGAGTTGCGAATGCAGCTCTTTGGTGGTCAAAGATGGGGTGGCTCAAGCGAGTCACCCATCGGAGTCGGATTCAGGGGTTGCCGTTATCTCACTGGCCGGGCAGATAGGCTAATACAGCAACGTTATCCTTCTCGTAGGCGGTATCAGGTGGATACGGGGATTTGATTACGGGTCTGCGGCAGACAAGATAATCACGTTGCAGGACAGCCCGATCATGTATTATGACAGCAGCAAGTCCAGCTCTTCTGCCGCCGGAGGCGCGATGTTCCAAGACACAGCAGCCGGCTCGTTTTGAGGGAGATCGTCTCATGACGGCTTTCTTCGAGGGCAGCATGGAGCAACGTATCGAGCTGTATAGACATAGCATATAAACCAAACAGGTCCTGATACCATGCAGAGAGCGAATGCTCGTCCGCCGAAGGACAAACCCCATTGGTTATTGGCCATCCTTCCACATCGATCTCCATTCCTTTTCGGACGATTGCGGGCCCCTCGGTAACTATGATTGAAAAGCCAAACAAAAACGGCAGTGGGAGTAACTGTTTGTACGCCGTCTCGACCCAGCCCGTCCAAATTCCACGGGCTGGCCTCTAGCGTTAGAAGGCGCATTAGCTCACCCTACCTCACCATACCCCATTCGTTCGAGAACTGTGAATTTAGTCGAGAACCACAGGGTGTGGTTGCGGAGCATGGCTGGGAATGACAATGCAGAGAAGAGCGCCCTTGTGGGAAATGGGGCTAACTCGTAGACCGAGCTTAGGCACGCCGAGGTCTTATTGCCGGGGAGCGGCTTCGACGTCACTCGTACGTCGTTCACCCCCTCGTAGAGCAGGTCTCCTTGCTACGCTATGGTCATACAGACCCCATGAGAAGGCGACATCGAACGCATCCCACGAGTAGTCAGCTCTCGGGCCTTGATACCACCATAGTCTTGATCTTCACCGCGGAAGCGAGGGTGACCACCCCGACCTGGCGCCAAACGCGGTCCCGACAGCACGTTGGAATTGCGCATGCCACTATATGCGCAGAAATTATGTGCAGTTGCTCTTGTAACGTGACCTGCAAGCCTCCCGAAACCCGGGATCTTTTTGGAAGTCTCAATGGGCGATGGTGGAGTCGCCGGGCTCACGCCATTACACTCATTATCCAGTGGCTTTCGCCGGTCTCAGGCTAGGTCCAAACCGGCCTGGCGACATCGAGCCTCCAGGCTTCACAAGACAGGAGTTACTGGATCAATCTGTCCTACAAGCTTCTCAGTTTAGTGGCGTCAAGTAAGGTTCCTAGCACCCAAATATGCAGTACGTTCGATGAACCCAATCTTGGACCGCGCAGACGGCCGTATGAACCTACATTTACACGGGGTAGCTAGGATCCCTCCCGGCACAAAGCCCCTAACACGACGTGTCGTGGGCGGGCTTACGCAAGTGTGTGCTGCATCCTCCTCCACACACGGGGCGATGTCTCCAGCAGCGAAAGAAACACCACCTTCAACTGTCCGAGTTTGCCACAAAAGTGATATCGTACTGTCAGTGATTTTGCGGCCCGACCAGTTAACAGCTCATTCACCAATACTACCTTGTCTGTCCCACTTGTCTGGCAGCCTTGTGAGAGTAGGCGCGTTGACCCGACGTCAGACTATACGAGGAGCATAGGCCGACCCGTCAAAATATCCATACAGAGGGGGAGGGGGGGGTAGATGCTTGACGTGTCCAGTCGAGGGAGAGTTTAATTATGTTTGTGTAGTGGTTTGCATAGAGTTCGCCATGAAGTCGGGAGATCAAGCATTGTGTGAAGAATGGGAGCGGAAGTGCGCGCTCTAGTGATGACAACACCCCACGAACATTCAGCTTAGATCCACTGATCTCGAGGTCGTCTATTTTCCAGGGAAAAGGGCTGAGCTGTGGCACTGGAGGGGAGATAGTCGACCATGGTGAAAAGGTCCAGCTCAAGGCTGTCTCGATATCTAGTCCCGGAACATCTCTCATCTATTCGTAAAGCATCAAAAGCTATGCTGAGTTAATGCTCTGCTGCACGACCTCTACAGGCTTGAACGCTCTCCGAATCACCGACTCATACATGGCAAACAGCCTCGTTACCATGCAATCCTTTTAATAAAGCTTCATGTCGACCTTAACCAACAACACACCACCACTAATACCGCCCTTCGTATCGAGGAGGTGTACGAAGCGCCACCCGGTGCGCAGGCGGTCGAGGCGGACGCAGGCCCAGGCGGCGAGATCATCACGGCCGATCTCGTCATCCTTGACGAGGAAGCGCACGAAGGCGAGCCCGGGGACGACGTCGGGGACGCGCGCGAAGGCCAGCGTCTCGCCGCCGAAGTCCGGGTCCACGCCACGCCGCGACTTCGTCTTGGCCTTGTACTCACCCTCCTTGGCCTTGCCGCCGCTGCTCCTCTCGCGCTGCCGCAGCAGCGCGTGCGGCGGCTCCGTGTGCAGCTCCACCTTCACGTACGGCTCGAATCCCGACGGCTTGTCGTCCTCTTCGGGCAGCGGCAGGTTCTGCGCTGCGAGGACCGTGATCTTGAGGTCGAGCGTGTGGTGGATGATCGGCGGTGTCGGGAGCGGATCCGCGATCATTTGCTGGTGCTGGTCCTTCTGCTCTGTTTTGCCTTCCTCACCGCCTTCCGAAGTGGTGGTGGGAGCCGGAACCGGCTTCCTGCCCCGGAACCCTTCCGGCTTCAGCACATAGCCCCCGGTACCGGCGAACATGCCCTCATTCATCATCATGCCTTCGTCCCACTTCTGCCAGTTGAGCGCGACGACCTGAACCCCCTTCCTCCAGAACACCGGCGGGTCGAGGTTCGAGCTGCTGATGCGCATGCCACTCGGGTAAGTGCGCATCAGGTAGTGCTTGTTGTGGTTAAAGAGGCGATCGCCCTCGTTATCGTGAACCTCCAGGACGGTGTTCTCGGACAAAGAAAAGATATGGCTCGGCATAGTTGCCTCCGGTTGCGTGAGGGATTTGAAGGACACGCCGCGCGTATAGACGCCTAGAGCGGATAGGGCCTGGATGATCTTTGACGGCTTCTTGGCCTTCTGGCTGCTGGCGACTTTGGAATTGGGATCCTCTTTGGCTTCTGGGGGAAGGCGGTCCGCATCCTCGGCCGCAGGAGTGTCGGAACCGGGAGGCGTGTACTTGACCTTGACAAGGATCTTGTTGCGCAGCTCGCCGGGCGATGGCAGAAATTTGGCGTCGCCACTTGGGGGATCGACTAAGAAGGGGCCCCAAACATCCTTCATTATGTTGACCATGATCTCTTGTTGCTCATGGCTGCAGTGGACCTCCAAGCTGACGATGAGCGGGAGATCGGTCACCACGAATGCGCATTCCTTAATCGCCTCGCAGACCTCTCGGAAAGTTATCTCCTTGGTGAGAGTGTACCCGTGCAGAACCCGTGGCTCGACTGTAGATTGTGAACTGCTAGTCTTCTTCAGCGGCGCTGGTGCAGCCGCTTCGTCTTTACCAGTAGCTTCCGCGGATCCCGATTCTTTCCTATCGTTGGGTACTTGGCTTACAGTTCGTTTGGTCAGGGAAGACTTCCCCAGACGACTGGCGAGGGCGTTCGGCAATTTCGAAGCGAGTCTCTCCCTGCGACTTGCCTTCTTAATTTCTACCTTCTCCTTTTCCTCCTCCCCCAATTCAGAATCCGAGGTTTCAGATGATTCGGAACCCGAGTCGTCGCCATCCCAGACATCAATCTCTACACACCGACAACCCCGCAGCAGCACGTTCCTGTAAGCATTGGCGTCGGATTCGCTGCTCAACTGGTTACCCGTCAGATACGTGTTGTGGCTAGAGCTGATGTAGTAGCTTGATAATGGCCACGAAAGGTCCGAGTCGGTGGGCTCAAGCGTTGCCAGGATGTTGCCAGCCGTCGATGTCATGTACTTCAGAAACCCGTCGAAATCCAACTCATCCTTGGTGGCGATGTGGCCCGAAGCATCTGTCACTCTATCGGCCTGCACCTTATGAACAAAGTCGATGATCTGTTGCTTTTGCCATTTGTTGTCGGCCCCTGTTGAGATATCCGCTCAGTTAGAGATGGGGCAGCTGAGGGGCACTCTCGTGACTATGGGGGAATTATGAAAGTCGGTGAAGCAACAACACAGTGAAGCCACCCAGAGGAGAAAGTGCACACGTCTCCAGACAGATGGCCGTGTTGAGCTCATCACCTACCGACATAATCTTTGTATATCTTTTCGAGGTATGGCATAACGGAGGCCTTCACCTCCTTGACCACCCGATCCTCTTTGACGGTTTGACCTCCACCAGCTTGGTGGAGGGCTTGATTTGGCGGAGCGGGGGCGGTCTCTGCCATGTTGACTTAGCTAAGGGAGAATTGAATATAGGTACTTCGTAAGAAGGATCGCTAAATAGAAGGAAGATGAAGTAAGACTATCGCAGAGCCCCGGTGAGGTTTTTATCTATCAGTGTTTTGGCAAGGGAAGGCATGTGGGCCAAGCCAAGCCAGGTTGGGCTGGCGATAGTGACGTGCCTCCACACAAAAAGAAGGGCCAAGGAAAGGGAAAGCAGTGGAATCAGCCCCCAATACTGTACTGTATGCATTTGGGCCCGCCAATTTGGTTCGGCAGTCCAGATCTAGACCAGTGATAGCTAAGAGAGGAAACATGCAGACAGAAATCTACAAGAGCCATAAACTTATGATTAGTTCCTTCGACCTCACCGCAGCTTAGAGGATCATTTGGTCTTTGGGCAGCATTATGTCATTACGTTTCAATCAAAACAGTTATGCAAACAGATGGAGAGCGGACAATTACGAATAAGATGATCTCAATTTATTGCAAGAGCAGGAGACGATATTGGTGCCATTTTGCACCAACCTTTTACAGTAGACAAGTCCCAGCGGATGCCGGGAGAAGCTTTGCAGTAGGGCAGAGTAGCTCCAAAGATACAGCAGTAGATACGTTACGTGACCACATACAACCCCCGCCTTTAGGAGAAAGAGGTGAGAGGACACGGACCAGTTCTTCTATTCCACTTACCAGGTACGTATTTTTAAGGGGGGCCCTAAACCTATTATTAACTCCCCATTACGACAAAAAGATAGCTGTCCAGAAGAACCTCTGCCCATCACGAAGTTGCATGCTGATGGCCTATAGTAGAACATTCTGAGGATCCTTTTAGGGTAATATTCCCACGTAAGGCACCAGTAGAGGAAAGGGCTTACACAAAGTCAGCTTGACCTGTTGATAGAGTATCGAAGGTTAGCAGTAAAGCTAGGCCCCCAATTTGGCTCATAACAATTTGATCAGCGAAATGATGATTGGGATGAGTCCTTTCATTCACCAAGCCATCATCACCAGCCGCTAAGGCGTCTAAGTGCTAGAAGAAATGTTACGGGAATTTGGATAGCCCCTTAATCTTCAGCCACACGGTCCACACCTCCATGCACTAGGCTTTATTGTTATTAATATCTTCTCTAGGTACGAGCAAATGGGTGCAACTAAGAACGGAATAATTTAAGACCAGGAATTCTGCAGGAAACGAAGAATATTCGATACAATCAACATGTCCACTGAAGACACGGCTGTTCTTTGTTCGCTCTGTTGTCCCCTAAAAAGTGGACAGTAAATTGTTCCTTCTCACCAACAAAAGAGGCGTGAAGCAGCTTGTCTCGGTTTCTTATTAAGCCTAAAGAAAATGTTGGCTCCCATGATCGTCATGAAAGCCACGCCTCACGGTAGCTGTGGCTATATAATGACGGACAGGGAGGACCGAGACAAATCTTAAAGACCGGACCACATCACGTATACATTTATAACTCCCTTTTCTAACAAAGGGAGTCGACAGTGAACATACGAGACCCACAGGACCTGCAGCGACGCACTTAACCCGCCCAGACGAAGAGATGGACACCGCAGAGCGTAAGGAACTCCAGCAGAGGCGCCTCTGGGCCGCCGCGGAGACCCTGGTGTCCCTCGACAAGCAGAACTGGGACCACCTCCGGCAGTTCCGGGAGTTTGGTACCCGGGCGCGGCAGCGGTTCTTCGAGTGCGCGCCCTTCTACCTCGGCTTCCTCGGCCACCGGTCCCCGGAGGACGTCCATGCCGAGATGGACGGCTACGACTGGCGCGGGATATGGACCGACGACTTCGTGGCCGAGAACGGCCTAGGCGACGAGCGGGCTGCTGCGGGGGTGGGTGAGGAAGACGTACTGGGGGATCTATCAGAGGCCGAGGAGGAGGACCCAGAGCGCCGGCTCTCGGCCGAGGACAGGGCCATCATGGCGGCGCAGGGACTCACGACGAAGGCCGAGTTCGACGAGTACCTGAAGTATATATCCTCTTTCGGAGGGACCGGCCATACCTTCCAGGGCCGCGTCTATGATCTCGAGGGCAACGAGATCACGCCGGCCTCGAGTGTCGACGAGGGGCTCTACGACATAGAGGAGGAAGAGGACAGCGCTGGGTCGGTTGAGGAGTTATACGAGGAATTCTTCGCCGAGTACGGGCATCTGGAAGGCGCCTGCTTTCCTGAACCTAAGCGCCGCCGTCGTAACAACGGTCCAGCAGCGAAGTCGGGGTTCGACGCCACGGTGCGGCTAGAAGGCAGCGCCGGCGACGTGGGCAAAGACGACTCGTTGGACGGGATATCTCTAAGCGAACTCATAGAACAATTGGCAGTAGAAGAGCCTGTCATCGCGTCCAGGAGAAGAGCCAGTCGCCTAGCGAGAAACAGCGCGGAAGCGGCAACAGGTGGGTCAGCAAAGGGCAAAGAGCGTGCTTCTGACGAGCAGTCATCCGGGAACGCAGACATAGACGAACTGCGGTATACGTGGTACGAGAAGGCGAAGATGACGTTCTGGCAGGCCGAGGCCCTGTACATGGCCACCCGGGCGCAGGAGAGGATCGAGCAGGGTCTGGAGATGGCGTATAGGATCATGGGCCTCGAGGGGTGGCAGGAGGAGTTCGACCAGGAGGTCTCCGCCGAGGAAGAGGAAGAAGGGACGTGGTCCCGCTAGGATCGGATTCAGTGTTCTGAACAGATAACACAAGATATAATTTGTTTTAATGCTCTGAGAAGGTCTCACATTTTCCAAAAACTTTCAGTCTGTGTGGTCTTCGAAGTTTATATCTAGCAAGTAGGTGTATATTAACTCCTATTCTATCTTCATAGTAGAGACAGATACCTAGACGCCTGTACTATAGCTCCTTCTGCTTCGCACCACCCTTCGGTTTCGTCGGGCTACCGCCAAAAGCGCGCGAGACCTGCAGCGCGACGACGCCGGCGACCATGGCGGCCTCGAGCCCCAGCAGCGCGATCCAGACCACGTCCAGGAGCCCGACGCTGCCGCCGAGCCCGAGCTCCTCGAGCTTCCACGCCAGCGGGCGGTATGTGATCTGCATGGTCAGGAAGGCCTCGAGGACGTAGAAGGTATACCAGTAGTGTCTGTTTGCGTGTGTGTATGTGTGGTCAGCGATTTCTTTTTTTTCCGGTCCAGTTTGATTTTCCCGAGGAGAAAGGCTATTTTCCCGGCCCGAGTTTAAGTGCCCGGGGAAATCATGGGGGAGGGAGAAAGTTCGGTGGGGCGCGGGGGTGAGAGATTGTTGGCGCGAAAGACAAAAGTTACCGTAAAAAGAATCACAATTCAACCAACCCCTCACCGTCAAGAAACAGAGAATGCAAGGCAAGAAAAAGAGCAGAAGAGCAAAAGAAACTCACTTATTTCTCTCGTCGAGGAGAGTCCACCGGGGCCGCGGCTCGGCCCAGGACTGCGCGATCTGGAGTGCGATGACGAGCCCGCAGGCGATGAAGGCCCAGATCAGGGACATGCGCTGGAGCAGCGAGAGCTCGTAGTGCGGGAGATACGCGTAGAGGAGGTTGACCATTTTGCGTCTCCACCACTTTATATATACAATTTTTAAGACCCCAGGGGAAGGAAGCGACACTTTACCGTGGTGCTGCTGTTTAGGTTTTGGACACGTTGGCGGAAACCTTTTCTCGGAAGGGATGGCTGACGGCTTGGTGGCTGGCTGGATGGAGGAATTGGGTGTGCGGTGGGATGACGGCAGGTGATCGAAAGTTAGTTGTAAGCTTCCAATTATGGAATTAGCACCGGGAGTGCCGCCGTCTTGTCGCGGTGCGATTAAATGACTTCGATATTGAATGACATTTTCGGGTGGAGGTAGTGAGTCTTTATAAAAGCAGGCAGGCGAATGTAACATCGAGTGCGGAGGAGCGAGGTCCAGATCTGGGGAACTGCATGAACTAGTCGATCCCTCGTGGGCTTCTGTTACCCCGGAAAGAGTCCAGGGAGGAGGTAGGGATTCCATCAATGGCGCCTTTTTCTTTGCAGGCGGAGGAATACAGGGTGGTTCTTCAGCTCGGTACCAGGGGCATGAGTGTACGTAGACAGCGAGCACTGCTTGTTATATCATCCGTATATTACCCGCTTGGAACTGGAGAATGTATCGCATAAGCTGCCAATCCTCCGAAGCAAGGGCACGTGGGCTCAGGCTTCTGTAAGGCGCACTGAGAGATGGTGCTGGATCCTACTAGTGTAAGACAGGAGTCTACTATGTAGAGAGAAGTTTTTCCGTCCATCATTAGAGTCATGATACGTAATGAGAAAGAAGCCCCGTCTCCTAAAACCAGAGGTTGGTAGTCCGTCCGTGCTGCATCTACCCAGTAATATCCTAAACTCCCGAGAACGCTATGAATCCCATCCTTAAAAAGAAGGCATTTACTTTTCTGCCTGCCGCTTCTCGGCCTCGCGGGCATCACCCCCGGACGCTCTCCACCATACATCGCATCCCCACCGCAGAGCTCTCTCGGCAGCCCCAGTCGGTGTAAAGGCGGGCCGCACGTCAAGGTAGAAGACGGGCTCGCCAGTCGGTTCAGGGGGTCCGGAGTAATAATCGATCACATAGCGAACTTCTTTCCGCTGCCCGTTGATGTCGCGCGAAACATACCAGTCGTGTCGATCAAAAGGAGGTTCTGTGCTGTACATGGCATCAGCGTCATTCTTCAAATTGCGATGTAGCATGCATGGATGAACCTACCCAAATGCGCCAGGATACAGCCAGCCCATGACCTGGAGCATGGCGGCCTTCGGCGTCATATCCTGTGGCCGGCCTTGGAACCTCACAAGGCTGGGCTGCAAGTTGTCGACCTCCTTTTGATACCCGTACCTCTTCACCTGCGTTTCGAAATTCTGTTCTCCCCGGCTGCAAAGCTGCCAGCCCTTAAGCAGGCCCCCAGCGAAGCGCTTCTCCCAGTCCATAATCTCACCCCACGCACCCTCGTTGAGGAAGTTGTGCACGCTGACCATGCTCTCGACGGCCGTGACGTCCGTATCTGCGTATCCCTTCCGAAGAAGCGCGTTATACATCTGCTGCGGCGATGGGTACTCCCAATTGCCAGAGCCGTCGCCCTTGGGGATTGTCGACGGATCGCGAGATGTGGGTAGTGCGTGTGTCTGCTGGGGAGCGCGTTCTTGCGACAGGTCACCGAACATGTAGTTCAGCGGGTTCAGTTTCGATAACGTCGAATTCGCAGACGCACGAGATGCATGCGGTACAGGGCATGCAGAAGGGGTTGGAGGTGTGGACGAGGCGGTTTGAGAGGCATGAGGCACCGGGCATGCAGAAGCAGGAGGGGATGTCATGGCATCGGCACTCCTCTGATGCTTGTGCATTGGGCATTCTGGCTGGCTTGGTATGAGTCTATAGACCGGCAAAAGCAGCGCGACAACATATGAGGGCGACTCACGGGTGGCGATCGAATTCCATACTGACGACCTGTAGCAGATAGAGACCGGATCTGACGTTGGGGACCGTCAGACCAAAACCAACCCATGATCAACCTTAGACGAGCTGTTTTACGGATGAGAGCCGAGCAGAGCGTAGAGACAGGGTAAAAAGGCGCGATCGCGTTGGGGTCGTTATTGGGCCTTCAGCGTAAATGGAATTGTCCTGACGGGCAAGTATAAAAATGATGCTATCGCAATTATTCCAATTATTCCAAATATGGAGACGCTACCGATAAAGATAAAGAACTCGAAGACTGTCCTGCCCTCCTGCCCTGCCTATGAACTTTTTCTTAATTGGCCCCGTCACTGATCGGAGAAAGCCGGAACAAAACCCCCGGCTTTCACATGTCACTATGGAGGAAGATGCGCTTATCGATACAATCGATAGACCCGGTACGAAGGTACTCTACTGTACTGTACTCGTACGAGAATGATATACGTCACAACATGTATTAGCGTGAATGCTGTCCATAGAGTTCGTTCTTTTCCGCGTCATGCAATTCCGAAGGTTCCTCTTCATCGGAGAAAAGGGTCCTAAGATTAGCGGTTGCATTTTCCATACAACTTCACATAAACATAATGTGATTCGTTAAACATGCCATGAAAGCTATAGCTCCGTTATAATGCGAATAGATTTTCACAGCGACATATACACTTCAAATCCCTGGCGCCATGAGGCCGGTATTCCTCCTAGGCCGGTTTTGCGCCCGTCGACCTTGTACCGGGATCCCTCAGCCGGGTACTACCAATGCCCAGTTCAGGAGGTTATATACGAATCTCCGATTCCGGTCTCTGAATGGCTCTCCGATATGGAGGAATCCCCGCTTCACAGGGAAAGCTCTGAAGGCAGCTGCAGCAACTGGCGGCGCATTAGGAACCGCCGCATTTGTGAAGCTCTCCGAGAAAGAAAATGAAGGGACGGAACAGACGGCTGAAGAGCGCATGCTGCAGGTATCCAGAGAAGAGCTGAAGAAGAAAGTGGATGAGGACGACACAGGGTTCTCCAGACTCAGACATGAGATTCTGTTATATCTCGATCTATATCTGTGGGAGCCGCTATGCACTGGTGTCAGGTTCCTCCACCTAGTCGTCATATTCGTGCCTGTCATACTGGCCGTTCCAGCGATTTGGGTCGGGAAGCGACAGCCGGATCGTGACAACGAGCGATCAGGTACACTGTGGTGGTATGGCTTCTTGGTAAAGAGCATGGAGTTGGCAGGGCCGGCTTTCATCAAGGTAAGAGAACAAAGTGCCCTCGCCAATTTCGTCCTTTCTGAAGCTGATATGTCTCCTTTGAAAGCTGGGTCAATGGGCCGCTTCCAGAACAGACATCTTCCCTAACGAAATGTGCGATATCATGTCAAAACTACATTCTAATGCTCCAGCGCATTCGCTTCATGCTACCAAACGAACTGTTGAGGCGGCCTTCGGCGGCCGAAGGTTCGAAGACATATTTGAAGAATTTCAGGAGAAGCCCCTGGGTGTGGGCGCGATAGCTCAAGTTTATAAGGCGAAGCTGAAGCCGGGTCTTGCGGTTCCGGGCGATGTCGATGTATCCGACGCTAAGAGCAACATCCGGCAGAATGTTCGTCGAAATGTGAACACCGTTCTGAAGAGCATTCCCAAACGTGTGCCCTCTAACTACGTGGCCGTCAAAGTCCTACACCCGAGGGTTGAGCGGATAGTACGCCGCGATCTACGGATCATGGGCTTTTTCGCCTCCGTACTCAACATGATACCTACCATTGAGTGGTTATCCCTACCGGACGAGGTGACGCAATTCGGGGAGATGATGAAGTTGCAGTTAGATCTACGAATTGAAGCTGCGAACCTTGCCAAATTCCGCAAGAACTTCAAGCATCGCTCGACCGCCTGGTTCCCCTTCCCCTATCTAGAGTTCACCACCCGGAATGTGCTCGTGGAAGAGTTCGCCCAGGGGATCCCCTTATCCGACTTCCTGGAGAACGGCGGTGGTGTTTTCCAGCGCGAGATCGCCCAGGAAGGCCTAGACGCGTTCCTGCGCATGTTGCTACTCGACAACTTCGTGCATGCCGATCTACACCCCGGCAACATCATGGTGCGCTTCTACGAAACATCGCAACCCGACATCAGCCTGCGAAGGCGGTCACGGTCGGAAGGCGCCAGCGGCCATCAACCACACCCCGCTGAACAGCCCGACGTGACGGAGCAGGTCCTCGCGCGCCTGCGACCGTACCGCAAGAGCAAAGACAAGGCGGCCTGGGAGGCGGAACTGGCGCGCCTCGACGCTGAAGGGTTCCGGCCGCAACTCATCTTCATCGACACGGGGCTGGTGACGGAGCTCAACGCGACGAACCGGCGCAACTTCCTGGACCTGTTCCGCGCGGTGGCCGAGTTCGACGGGTACAAGGCGGGCCAACTCATGTGCGAACGGTGCCGGCAGCCCGAGGCGGTGGTCGACGCCGAGGTGTTCGCGCTCAAGATGCAACACCTGGTACTCGGCGTCAAGAGCCGTACGCTGGCCCTCGGCAACGTGCGCATCGGCGACATCCTGCAGCGCGTGCTCGACATGGTGCGTGCGCACCACGTGCGCCTCGAGGGCGACTTCGTCAACGTTGTCATCAGCATCCTGCTGCTCGAGGGCATCGGCCGCAGCCTCGACCCGGACGTCGACCTCCTTAGTAGTTCCTTGCCCATCCTGCGCGAGCTCGGCGCCCAGAGCGGCGCCGCCATGATGAAGGGTGGCGACTTCTCCATGTTCTTCGTCTGGGCTGGGCTCGAGGCCCGGCGCTTCGTGCGGGCTAGTATCGAGGATGTATGTTTTTTTCTTCCTTTCCTCCCCCGCTCGCTTTCTTCTTCGTCTTCTCCCCTTTCTGCGTTCCGTCCCGTTACCTGCCCGAATGTTATCCTGCGCGGTGGGAATTCTTGATGCTGATTGTACGATTCGCGCAGGTCGAAAATTGCGTCAAGTACGATCTACTGGCGCCTAATATATAGACGCTATCTTGTGTAAGCGATAGGGCTTGCATGGGGCGGGAATATATGGAGGGGATTCATGGATAGACATAGACGGACGAGCATATGTCGGGCGTTTTCTGGGACCGAGACGGCGTGGGCGGCCGCTTGTGTATGTGCGTATATGTGTAAATATAATTCTTTCGACAATAGATGACACATCCGCGATTATATCAAGTTAATGAACTTGCTGTTCTTGCAAGATATCACGTTGTTGTTGCGGATTGCTACAGTATACACCGATCGGCTGGAGTCTAGTTTGGCGGATGCAATTATACACCGACTTGTCCACGCCCTTGGAGGTTACCAATAACTTTAGATCACCAACAAGGACTGCTACGTACATAGTCCAGTATAATCCGAAGAGTTACATATTTTTCTTGTTCTTCTCTGGCTTCGAACCGCACATCTACAGCCATTATCCAGGCATGATTCCGCTCGATGATCCTCCCTAGCCCCTGGACTATAATTAAACTGCCGACTCTCATGAACGAACAAAGAAGTGTATCTCCCACAACCGAAGGGACAACAAAGAAACACAGAGAACATCACTATTATTCCCTGGATTTCCTAGAGAATAAGAACCGAGACAAAAGGTTTGTTTTGTCTAATAAACAATGCAAGAAGCGCGAATATAAAAAGTTATTCAAGCTGTATTTTAGTGCCCGGCTAACAATTCGAAAGACTAGTAGATACTTTCTTTCTGTAGACATTTCCTATAAATTCCGGAGGTATGTACTGTCCCCTACTGCTGGCTTCGATGGTCATATCGTCTTCATCTGCGTGGTTCTAACTCGACGTCTCAGTGTGCTTTTCAGTCGGGAGACCCGGTATTGTATATATATATGTATATATGTAGACACATCCCGTGAATACCTAACATCTAGGACGACTCTACACACAGGTCTTCGACTAGAGCCCACTACACTCGCTGACCATCGCCTCAAGCCAAGCCGGTCTTGGATTCCAGAACTCAGGGTAAGCAAGTCAAGCAACACTGAGACCAACCAGTTCTAGTTCAGTTCGTGAGAGAACACCCACCTACCTACCCGCAAAACCGAAAGAGAGAAAAGAAAGCAAAGATGTGCCGCAAGATTATACTCCATCGCATGCACCACGATGTGCGCACACCCATGACGCTAGACCCAGACTCCCACTCCCACTCCCGCTCACACTCACACTCACACTCCGACGCCTCGCAACCGTCCGGGCGGACGTACTACGCGAACCCGCTGCGCACCAGCTACCACCGGTGCGAGGTCTCGCTGCCGCCGCCGGGCCAGTGGCTGCTGAACAGCGGCAGCATCTGGGGCGCGGGCGCGTGCGAGTACCACAGCTGCTGCGCGCCGGTGGTCGAGACGCGCCTGTGCGCCGCGGCCCTCGGAGCGCCGCGGCCGCCGCACGGGCTTCTCGACATCGAGCCCGAGGAGTGCGAGCGCTTCGTCCTCGAGCATCGCCACCACCGCCTCGAGTGCTTCGGCATGGCGCCTGGCCTCTGGTACGACGACGACGACGACGACGAGGACGACAACGATGGCCACTACTACTACCCCAAAGAACACTGCGACAATGGCAGCGACGACGAGCCCCGGGTTCGGAGTCGGAGTTGGACGAACAGGGTCGACGCCTCCCATGTCTACTACGCCGCAACGTGGAGGCACGACCTCGAGGAGGTCCGCTGGGGGGGAAACTGGAACCCGGCGTTCGCGCACGAGGAGCGGTTCCGCGCCCGCTGGGAGGAGGCCCTGTTCCGCGAGGCCGAGAGCCTGCACACGCTGGCGGGCGACACGGACACGCACTTCGCCGTCATGCGGGATCTGCACGCCCTCGAGGCGGCGCCGGCCATGGTCACGGCGGCGGGCGCTAACTACCTCCGCGCACGGCAGAGGCTGGACGAGCAGCGGGAGGTCATCCGGGGTCTGCTGCGGTGGGCGAGGGAACCGTGTCTGTCGTGCTAGTAACGCGATGAGAGTTCCGACGTAGGTCTTTGCTCCGTGAGCCCCTGTTTCTTCAGCTATAGGCGTCGGGGTTCGTGGTCCATTTGGTCGGAAGCGGGAGTTCAGGAGTCTAGGAAAACCCTTAGGAGGGAGTATGTTTTATTGTTTTTCCGGCGGTCACCCGAAGAAAAATGACCATTAGGTATCCCCAAGCTGCAGGAAACATTACGCTGGCGGAATGCTAGGTAGGTAGCTCGGAGCCCGCATCTGCTCAGATGGATGAGCCGTGCAGGTAATAGAACCTGATTCTACACCATGACTCGACCGTTCCCTTGGGCCAATTGAACGCCCGTTGAGCTCTCATAATCGATGCCCCTTTGTAACTGTCATGGATGACGATAAAAACCTTCAAGTTTGAGGCCTTATTTGCCACCTCTCTATTGCGCCATGCCGTATTTGCACCGCAACTCATGGCGACTTAGTCGCAGAAAGCTGGAAGCCACTCTTGGTGGTCCCAAATATCTCACCTTTACGCAACCCAGGACCGCTTTGGAATGCGCCAGCGAGTTCTACCAGCATGGAAAGGACCCAAGGTGGAGCTGGACACCGACCAAGTCGTAATCGGCCTTAACTTAAGCAGCGCCCGCATGATCGGCGTTACTATACAATAATTGAGAACGGTGACGTTGCCGTAAACGGGGAATCCCGTCCCATGAATCGGCTTGCTCGACCTTTTAGCGCAGGCCTCGCGCACCTTATACGTTCCGGGCCCTAGGGCCTTCAGCCTTGGGGCTCCTTTAACTAGACGGCTAGTTAATCAGCGGTTGCCTAGGTCGACTATACCGTCGGCGATAAGGTCAGCTTAATAGCCAAGCCTTCCACGGTGTACGGTGTTAGGGGGCATTGCCAGGTTTAGGTGACCCACACCGATCATGAGCTCCATACCCATTTCCACATAATTCCTTGCCCCAGATCGGTGTAATGGAGGGCCCGAGTCGCATTCACCAGATGAATTACAAAGGACCGACGAAGAATCCCCGCCATTCAGCTTACCAATCGTCATTCGTCACAAGTTTACATGCCTAGCGATACCCACTCAGGATGCTGTCTAGTGGACGCGGCAGTTCAGTCCTTGAGCGGGACGAGTGGGAATAATGCCGTCCGGCCAGAAGCATAAAACCTCCCCAGCCCTCCCGAGACAGGTAGCTAGATAATCTCTACGTTGATTCCCATTCAAAAACCGGACGTACCAAAATCAAGCGCCCAAGTGGACAAAAAACCGCACCTAGCTGACCAAAGACATCGTGACAACGATCAACTGCTCTCCACACTCTGTTCAATATGACAGTCAGACGCCATACGGGGGCAAAGTCCACAGACCCCTCGCCGCTCGGCGAGCCCCTCCACTTCGCATTCAGCTCGAAGACGGCTCCCAACCGGTTCCTAAAGGCCGCCTTGACGGAGCGGCTCTCTAGCTGGCACCCTTCTGACCTATCCAAGCGCGGTGTCCCTTCGAAAGAACTCATCAACGTCTACCGGCGTTGGGGGGAGGGCGGGTTCGGGGTCATCCTATCGGGCAACGTGATGATCGCGCCGGACCATCTCGAGGCTCCCGGGAACCTCGTCATACCACGCGACGCCCCCATAGAGGAGGGAGACGAGCGGTTCCAGCGCTTCCGGGAGATGGCGGCGGCCGCTAAGGCGAAGGGCAGCCTGGCGTACTTGCAGGTATCGCACCCGGGACGGCAGGTCACGGAGAATATCCAGCCGAACCCCATCTCGGCGAGCGACGTGCAGCTCGAGGGCAACTTGCTGGGCATGACGTTCGCGAAGCCGCGGGCCATGGAGAAGGCCGACATCGATGCGGTGATCGACGGGTTCGCCCACGCGGCGCAGTACGCGCACCGCGCCGGCTACGACGGCGTGCAGCTGCACGGCGCGCACGGCTATCTCCTGGCCCAGTTCCTCTCGTTCACCACCAACAAGCGCACGGACGAGTACGGCGGGGCCTCGGTGCTGAACCGGGGGCGGCTGATCTTCGAGATCGCCTCGGAGATCCGGCGGCGCGTGGCCGACGAGACGTTCAGCCTCGGCATCAAGCTCAATAGCGTCGAGTTCCAGGAGGCGGGTTTCACCCCCGAGGACTGCCGGGACCTGTGCGCGGAGCTCGAGACCCACGGCTTCGACTTCGTGGAGCTGTCGGGTGGCACGTACCAGAGCCTGGCCTTCTCGCACCGCCGCGAGAGCACCCGCAAGCGCGAGGCGTACTTCCTCGATTTCGCCGAGATGATCGTCCCGCGCCTGACGAAGACCAAGACCTACGTGACGGGCGGGCTCCGGACCGTGGGCGCGATGGTCGAAGCGTTGAAGACGGTCGACGGCGTCGGGCTCGGCCGGCCCATCTGCCACGAGTTCGACCTCCCGAGGAAGATCTTGGAGGATAAAGTGCAGGGCGCCGTCGCCATCCTGTTGGACGAGGATGACTTCGCGGCCTCGAATCTCTCTGCTGGCACTCAGTAAGTTTTACACGCCTACCTACTCACCTGATCCATTCAGGGGCTAGCTCCTTGCTTCTCCCCTCCAATGAAGCATATGCTGACTCTGCTTTACCTAGGATGAAGCTCGTCGGTCAGGACAAGCAGCCCCTCGACCTGACGCGGGAGGATCATGTTCAAGCTTTCCAGAGCTCCATGGGCGTGTGGGCCCAGAAGATGGCCGCGAATAAGGACGGCTGGATGTATGGGTACGTCGATGTCGAGGGAATAAAACTTCAGCCGTACGGCACGGCTTATGGCGCGGCGTAAGCGGCATTATCAATGACGTAACTAGTATTGATATGAATTAGTTAGAACATCCCATTTACATCGTAGTTGGGGCTCCTACCGTGCCAGTAACAGCACAGCACATTCCAGAACGAAGCATAGTCCATAATCTCCCAAGAGATATAAGGAAGAGTCGCTAACCCGCGGGTTATACGAAGGAACAGCTTATGTGATGGACGCAGATGGTATTTCTTGGCAGCTTTGGTTTAGGACTAGCGCCTAAGAAGAAGATGTATGGACCAGCCAGCTGGGCGTTTTTGACGCATCGACATGAACATTACCGCCGGATGGCCCAGCGAGGTACGATACCTCCGTATAGGATCTAAGCATGCCATGTAAACATCGTTGACGACTGAAACGCGATGGTCTTTTGCGTAACGCTAGAACCCGGTTGTAGGTACCATCTGATGTCGACTGCGCGCAATTGGGCGTTCTCCTTCGTTGAATCCGGCCCATTGTGGTATAAGCGAGCCTGACCAGCGTTTGAAGGGCGACGTTGCGACCAGCTGCTCTCTAGCCGCACCATTGACCGATGTCATTGATATGTTATTCGCTAGGCTTTCTCTTCGGGAGCGGGCTGAAGCCAAAAGCGGTAAAGATGATTAGGAAAGTTGGCGTATTGAAACGCGCCAGGGTCGCCTTTAGCGTGGCCCCTGGATCTGGACCCTGGTTCAGGAGTATGGGGGGATTGACCTTGCAGAAACAGTTGAACGCAGAACCGCCGAGGATCACGACACGTGAGGTCCATCGTAACTCGCTATAGTCGCTGATTATATGGCATTATATCCATGCCCTCCCGAGTCACGGCTATTGGCGCCTCGGCAAGCGTTTCCGGAAGCCTTGTCGAATCCCAAACCAAGCCTATGGGATGAGACAAACATCGCAAGAAGGCCAAGAGCCTGCAATTTAGTTTGGCTCATAACGGCCATGGCTATTCCCCGCTGCTAAGACAGCCAAGTATAAGATGTGCCGGTTATAAAAGGATCGTGATGCGCTGTTTCGGTGTTGATCATCCCATTCTTCAACCGACCTGGCCGTTGCTCATCCTTCTGGAAAGGGTTTTCATTCTTTTGCCCGTTTCGAGTTGATCCTTTAATCGTTCATTTACCTACGTCTATCACTTATTACGAAGCCTTGCCCAGCTCGACTCCATTCTTTTTGGCGGGTAGAACCAATCAGCAGCCATGCAGCAATCATTCCTTCTCGCTTTCGCCGCGATGATCGGCGCCACGATCGCCGCCCCGAAGATCCCGCTCCGCACCGCGGCCGGCACCATCAACGCTCGGCAGAACCGGCCGTGCTTCGCCATCGGCAACGAGGAGCTGCCCGAGGAGACGGCGAATATCGAGAACGAGCTCGCGTCCATCATCCAGTGCGACACCTCCGTCCAGACGCTCTCGGGCGTCCCGGACGTCTCCTCCAACGGCCTCAAGTACTCGGCCGTGGATTTCAGCACGTCGGGCATGACGCCGCTGGAGTTCTCGCTCAACATGTTCACGACGGCCGACCAGTTCGGCAAGACGCTGGCCGACACCGACCTCGAGCTCTTCGAGAACGCGCTCAACGTCTACCTGGCGACCGAGGTCGGCATCCGCAGCGTCGGCGGCGACCTGGCCATCAAGGTCCCCAAGTTCTTCCTCGAGTTCCAGATCAGCCGCATCCAGACGGCGCA
Organism: Monosporascus sp. MG133; assembly: GCA_004155925.1. Taxonomy (NCBI): domain Eukaryota; kingdom Fungi; phylum Ascomycota; class Sordariomycetes; order Xylariales; genus Monosporascus; species Monosporascus sp. MG133. Next base: position 147,088 of record QJNX01000060.1, on the reverse strand, counting down.
GGGCAACCCGCCCGAGGAGGCCGGCCTGCAGATCGACCACCTGCGCGACAAGGTCCTCAAGAACGCGCCGCGCGAGGACCAGCAGCTGCTCGACGAAGTCACGAGACTGGCTACCGTCCGGGCATAAGCTTGGCGGAGGTGGGGAGCTGTGGGGGCAGCGTCGATCCGACGGATGGGCTATGTAGACTAGGTGAAATGGAGGATCTATAAAACTCGAATCAGCTTGTCCGACTCCCATCTGACCGTCCGCGACGATCTTGTGTGACCGTATGATGTCATCCCGGTATTTGAACACAGTCGGAAGCTTGGTGCAGGAAATCAGTGAATCGAACAGGAACTGCCAAGTCTGACCCAGCTGGTTTGGTAAGCATAGCAGCGCATAGACAGGGCTGTAATCGAGCTAAGTAGCTAGTGACATGATGCCAACATTTGGCTCTATCTATTGCCAGTGAGTTCTACGGTCTTTTCAATGTTGACGTCTGGCTAATGCAGTCTTCTACAGAGAGAGAAAGAGTGAGAATCCTTCTCCTCCTATTCTGTATCAAGTTGTTCACCTTATTGATGAATTCGCCCGGCTTTGGGCTGATTGGCAAAGATAGGCAAATGTGTTCCTTTTTCGGAGGCTGTGCGGCGGGTAAGTATCCTTGCAGTGCGGCTGAACAGTGCCCTGCTCTTCCACTTCGCCTTTCCTACGAGAAACATCCTTATTCCATCAGTCGCGCAGTTTAATCACCACAATGGATGCCTTCACCATCGAGGTCGGCCTGAGACGCGGGGTGCTATATTGGTGGCTCTTCTGTCTGCTTTCGACGGTAGCGAGCTTACTCGGATTATCCGGAAAGTCGACAGTAACTCTCATCCTAGGCATCCCCCCTCTGGTAGCTGCTTTAACGCACTATGTCCAACAGCCCGCGCGCGATGCCGTGCGCCAACGGAGCTATTTCGTCCTCAATGGCATATCCGTGGGTTTCGGGTTCGTACTTTATGCCATGACGGCAGTCGTATTGCCCACGTGGAACTGTCTTCTGAAGTTGTTCATCTTCACCTGCACTGTGCAGGCACTGATCAGGCTAGCAATGATGAATATTGACTCTGAGCGCATTTGGGGGCAAATGCAGTGGGTCAATCAGATTCCTATTTTTTTGAATGCGCGCGCAACGACAGCCCTTCAGCTGGGCAACCCAGTGATCCGCCTTCCTGCCGTCATCCTAGCCTATACGGCGCTGTTCTTGTACATCGTATCTACCATAGTGTTGTCGGTCAATTACGATTTTCCGCACTCGCAGCTTCCCTGGCTCCGTATGTCGGCGAGAGTGTACCGCCTGCGCGTTAGGTCGTTTCTATTCCATCATGTGTGGAAGCGCTACGCCGATTACCATGTCTACAATCCGATCGAAGACCAATCTGGGGAGGCCCAGAAGATACGGCTGCTCCGCCTGAAGAAGAGACGTCCCTTCTGGGAGATTCAGTGCCAGTTAGTCGTGAAAGATCTGCGCCAGGGTCCGGCCTACGACGCGATTTCCTATCACTGGGGAAACGGAGAGAAGACCGAGCCCATCTTCGTCGACGGCAGGGTCACGTTAGTATCGCCCACCGTCATGGCCATGCTCTACCATCTCAGCTCGTATGAGGAAGATCGCTACGTGTGGATCGACTCTATTTGCATAAACCAGCTCGACAATGAAGAGAAGGGCTCGCAGATCTCTCTAATGAGAGACATATACAGCAAGGCCTCCAATACCATTGTCTGGCTTGATGGCGTGAGTGATACTTTCAAGGCGCGGGGTATGCTCGCGGGGTTGTGGTACGAATACACGCACGGCACGTCCGACTCTTGCTTTCGCCTGCTTCGGCAGTATTCGGAGACGCACATCGAATCCGGCTGGATGCAGCTAATCAACCTGTTCGCGAACCCGTGGTTCTTCCGTGTCTGGGTGATCCAAGAAGTTGCGATGGCGTCCTCCGTGGTGGTTCTGGCTTCGGGGGAGCGTCTGGTCTGGGAGCATCTGTCCACCGTGGCCGGGATGATGACGTCTCAGCCTTTCAATTTGGTTCTGCAAAGTGGTCACCTTGTAGGACTCGAAGAAGCGAGTGCTATAGGATTGCTCCACCTCTGCCTGATGGTAGCGTTTGGACGAGACATGGACTCTCCGCGACCAGGTCTGATGCAATTACTGAATGCAGTAGTGAGCTTTCGCTCTACTGAGGCAGTCGACAGAGTATATGCCCTGCTGGGCTTGCTGGATCCGGCAGATGATATTCATCAATGGCTAAAGGCTGACTACTCCAAAAGCGCGGAGCAGGTTTATACACTCGTGGCGCAGTATTACATCAGAAACAACGCCAACGACGTCCTATCGAACGCTGGAATGGGCTACGAGAGGAACTTATCGACCATCCCCTCCTGGGTTCCTGACTGGACGGCTCTGTCGATGCACGATACACGTCGTCAGCGGTTTACGAAGATCAGCCATTCGGCTCAATATAATGCCTCAGCTGACTCTCCACTAGAAGTAGAATTCGGAAGAGCCTCTTCTGACGTGGAATCTACTCTATACATACGAGGCCATTGCTTCGATACGATAAGCCACGTGGGACCGACTTTGACCTACTTGGATCACAATAGGGGCCTTCCGGCCGAGGACGACAACGAGCGCCTCTCCAAATGCCTCCAGCAGCACATGGGCGCCCGCAGGCTAGCTATGACGTTCGCGCGGGATCCATACCCAACGGACCAGTCTGTCGAGGAGGCCTTCTGGCGCTGTCTTATCGGCGACACGCAGTTCGAACGTCCGGCCCCGGCCGAGCTCGGCGTCTACTGCCGGCTGTGGGAGCGGGCCATGGCGTCGAGTCTCGATGGCGCGGAGGCGGAGAGGGAGGGGCTGCGCGACGACACGAACGCGTGGCCGTCGATGGAGCAGCTGAAGGCCGAAGGGCTCGAGAGGGAGGCCCTGCGCTGCGCCTTCTTATGGAATGGTGCGAGGATAATGAGCTGCGCGGGTCGGGCGTTCGCTATCACGCGGAACGGATACATGGCTATGGTGCCGCCGGGGTCTGTCCCTGGGGATGCAGTGTGTCTCTTGTACGGCCTCCGGACGCCCTACGTCGTCCGGCTGCACTCGGTTGACGAAAGGGGTGGAGATCCCATGCGTGAAACAGAGACAGAGGGAGCCAGGCTCGTGGGAGAGGCATACGTTCACGGCGTGATGGACGGTGAGGCTATGAACATGTCCGCAAACCGTCAAATGTTTAAAATAGTCTGAGCATCGAGAGGCAAGACGGGAGATCGTCGATTCTACTTACTATCCTGAGCCAGGGGCTTTATCGGACTAGCTAGCTATTTAACTCAGCAGCTTCTATCGGAGAGTAGGCCCCTGTTCGTGGGAAATGCGGTGAAGTGACCGCAACCCACTCGAGGCGTCCAATGTTCAGTCACTTCGGTAGCAACAGCACTATGCGTTTCCCGAAAGTTGTCAGATAAAAGGGACATCAGTTATGTAGTTGTATTCAGCTAGTTACGTATGCTATTATTAAGCGTATAAATTTAAATAACTTAGTTACGGAACATATATAAGCTAATTAGAAAATAACCTCTCCGTATATGAAAAACGCTCCGTACCTTTTAATTACCCGATATATCCTTTTAATATCTTAAAAATATTTACGGCATTAATTATTATATTTTATTATTTATTAAAAATAAAATGTTGTTTTTTAATAAATATATTTTTTAATTAATTAGAGTTTTATTTAAAATAAATTTTAAAATTTTTTCCCGTTAATTTAATTTTTATACTGTTCAGGATTATTGTCAGATATAGGGGTTATTAGTGATGTTCCATTGCATAACTAGTTGCTGGCGCTATAGAATGCGTATTACACTTTAATATAATCTGTTTACAGAACATATATGGTCCGATTAAAGGGAGCCTTTCAGTATATGGAGTGCTAACGCGACCCCTGCTAACTAACATACCCCTTTAATGCCTTAACGTAATTACGGCATTAATTATTACCCTTTATTATTTCTTAAAGCGATAGTTATTAATTTATTTATTTTTCCGGTAATTAAATTTTTTTAATTAAATAAAATTTTATTTAAAAAATTTTAAATTTTTTTCCATTAATTTAAAATTTTTATAATATTTATTAATTTTAATTATTATTTAAAATATTTAAAAGATTTACGTAATAAAGGTTTTATTAATTTATTAATTAATATATTACTTATAAACGCATATATTATTTTAATTAAATCTTTTTTTATAATTTTTTCGAAATTAATAATTATATATATTTACGTATTATAATTTTATTTATAAAAAAGTAACGTTAACGTTAATAAATTATATAATCTGTTAATTATTATATTATATATTTAAAGATTTTATATTAAGGTTAATTTTTAATTTATTAATTAATCGAAAAGAAAATAAAATTACTTTAATAATTTACGTAAAAAATAATAATTTTATTTCGGTTATAAAAATTATTATTATATTTTACTTATTTACTTATTATTTTGCTATTTTTTTTAAAATAATTTTATAACGTAAATTTAAAACCTTTTTTAATCGATCGTATTATCCTTAAGAAAATATCGTTTTAAATATTTAACGAATTTTTACTTCCGAATTATAACGTTAATATTTTAATTCGGATTAAATATAAAATAATTCGATTAATAACTTTATAATATATGTTATTAAAATTTAAATTAAATCGGATAAATCGGAATATCGTAAAGATTATATTAGGTTACGTATTAATTATGACGTATAAAATAAAACCGATCTTTTTTTAATATTAGTTAACGGAATTTAAAGAAGTTAAATTAAAATTCGGTAATAATTTAACCTTTATAATTAACGTATTTAAAAATTTTTTTTAAATCTTTCTTTTAAAAATAAATAAATTAAAATAATTTAAATTTTCATTAGGTTTATTTTTAATTATTTCGATACAAAAAAATTATTATAAGTTTTTATCCCTTATAAAAATATACCGTTACCGTATTTATTAAATTAATTAATTAACGAAATTTTAAATTTTTTACGGCAAACCGTAACGATATTATTTTAAAAAAAATTTATTCTTTAACTAATAAAATAAAATTCGTAAGAAACAGGGTTAAATTTTAACTTTTTAAGTATCTTAATAAAGGGTTTTCATTATAATAAGAATAATTTCCTTAATTTATATAATATTTAAAAAAAATCTTATTACGTTATAAGTAATTTAAGGGTATTTATATAAATACTTAATAAAATAAATTTGCATTAACGAAAACGTTTATAACGTTATATTACTTAAAATTTAAATCGAACTTAACCGTAATAATAATTAAAATTCGAAATAATTTTTTAGTTAAAAAATACGTATTTATTATTATAAAAGATTTTAAGTTATTAATCGTTTCGTATAATAAAACGCATTTTATTTTATATTTATATAACCAGTTATATTTAATAAATTTATAAATATATACCTATATATATTTTAAAACTTAATTTCTTTTAGTAAAAAATTAAATAAATTTTTTAAAATAAATTTTTTTATAATTTTATAAATAAAATATTTCGGTTTTACGAAATAACTTTTTTAACGGATATATATTTAACTTTTTATAGCCTTATAACGGTAGCAATATGTTACGTTTATATATTCGGTTTTATAACTTAAAAACTTGATATATTATTATACCGAAACTTTTCTGATTAAATTAATACGTATTTTGGGTAATTATTTTCTTTAAATTTCCGTAAATTACCGGCCGGTTATTTAAAAAATTTATAAAATAAGTTAATCATTTAGTATTAAAGGCGGCTTTTTAAACTTTATAGTTATTTTTAATAATATTTTTGTAATATGGAATATACGGGAAATTTACGTTTTCGATCCGTAAGATATTGTTATCTTTTACCGTTATTTTAGGTTAAATAATATAATAAAAGCTTAAGGTTACCTTTTTATTTCCGCCAGCATAATAATTATAGTAATTATTAATATAAACGTTAGTAAAAGTAACGGTTTAAGTAACGGAAATGGTTCGAATATAACGATCGTATAAAGGTAATTAACTTTATATAAATAAATTTATTTTTTATTATTCCGTACGTTTTTTTAGACGTTTATATTACTTTAAAACCATTTTTTATTTAACTCGAAATTAAATTATTCCGTTTAAGTTTTTATTTTCTTTATATATATATATAAGTGTTACGGCCAGCATTGATATAGTATAGTAGCTAGTTTATTGGCGCTATGAATGAAGATTTTAAGCTGAAGAAAAGAAAAAAAGGAAAGAAATGCAGAGCCGTAAAGTACGTAAAGATTTATAAATGTCCCCATTTTCTGTATAGCAGGTGGCTAGCTTGGTAGCAGCTGTTAGCTTTATATGGCGGTTACCAGTTTTACGGTTTAATCGTAAGGCTGCCGTTATATTACTTTTTTCTAAAAATGTATATACGATTAAAAAAAATATACGAAATTTTATTAATTACAGGTACCGGTTTTTTTTTAGTTTAGTTTTTATTTTTACGGCTTTATTATTATCGGGGTAATTTTCGTTAATTTCGTTAATAACCGTTACGTAAATTTATTTTTATAAACGGACCGGTAATTTAAGTATTTTAAAATATTCCGTATAAAATCGTTTTATTATAATTAAGGCGTTTTTAAACTTAATTACGGAATATTATATTTCGTTAAAATCGTAATTTTTTTATTTGGCTTAATATTATAATTTTTTATAACGTTTATTAAATTTTAATTATTCGATTTATTTTATTTTAAATTTTAATTTACTATTAATTTTTTTAAATAATAATAATATTTAGGTTTATTAAGATAATAAGTTATCGTCGGTTTTATGTAACCGATCGGCGTAAAATAAATTAATTATTTTATAATCGGTAATAAATCGAAAACGAAATTATATTTATAATTTTTTAAAATTTTAAAAAATTTTATTTATTATAAATTTAAATAAATAATTAATATTTACGTTACGAAATATTTTTTACGGAAAAAAATTTTATCGTTAATTTTAAAATCGGTTAAATAACGTTTTTTATTAATTTATATTATTTAACATTTTTATATTTTTAATATAGTTTTTTTTATAAACGTTTAAATATTTTTAATTCGTTTAATAATTTTTAAAATCCGTTAAATTAATTCTGTTTTTGTTTTTATTATATTTAAATTTAACGAAAATAAATTCCGGATATTTTTATTTAATATAATTTTTAATAAAATTATATTAATTAATAAATATTATAATAAATTATATATAAAATTTAATACCGGTATATATATATTTTAATCGTTTTAATATTTATTAATATAAAAACGTAAACGTTAATTTAATTTTTAATTTATAAATTTAAAACGTTTCCGTAATAATATTTTATATTAATAAATTCGTTTAATTTAATTAAAAATTAAAAAAAGAATTATTTTACGTTATTATTAATTTAAATAACGGATATTCCGAAAAAATAAAATAAATATAGATAATATCGGTTAATTAATTTTTTAATAATATTAATTTTTTTATTTAATAAAATTATTATAATTTTCTTTAATTTATTAATAAACGTTTATATATAATTATAATTATAACGATTTTTTAATATATTTCTTTATCGATAACGACGTAATTTTAAATATTACTTAAAAAATAAAAAAGGTTTAAAATTTTATTTTAAAATATTTTATTCCGACAGTAATTATAATAATTTCGGATATATTATCGAATATTTTATTTAAATTAAAACTAAATATATTTCCGTATTAATATTTTAATTATTTTATTTTAATTAAAATATGTAAATATTTTTAATACGTAAATTTTTTAAATAAATATTATACGGAAAAAAATACGGCTGTTAATTATTTTTTCGGATATTATTAATTTATTATTCTTTTTATTTAAATTTGACGTTTCGTTTTTACGGCAGATAAAATTAATTAAATTAATATTTTACGAAATATTTTCGATTCGTACTTTAATTAATATTTCGTTAATAATAACGATAAAAAAATTTAATCGTTCCGGTAAAATTAAAGTTTAAATTTTTTTTTCGGATTTTAACGGTAAATAAATCGACCGTTTTTTGTAATAAGGTATTTACGGTAAAATTTTTTTACCGGGTTAATATTAAAAAATAATATTAAAATTAAAAAAATTTAATTTACTAAATTCTACGTATAAAAAAATATGTTTATTTATAAAATATAATAAAATATAATAATTAATGATAATAAAATTTTTTTTTTTTAAAATTTAAGGTAATAATATTTAAAAATTTAAATTATAATAAATAATTTTCGGTTTAAATAAGATACGTTTTTTTTATTAAGATTATAATTTTCGAAAAATATTTTATTAATTTTTATTTATTATCGTTTTATTATTATTAAATAATATTTCCGGTTATAATATAAAATACGTTTATTTTTATTTTAATTAATTAATTAAGTCGAAAAAAAAATTTTTTATATATAAATTTCTTTTATTAAAAATTTTTATTTATTTAAGTTTTATTACAAAAAAAACTTTTTTTTAATAAATAATTTAATAATTTAATTATATTATTTTTACAATAACAAAATATTTATATATAAATATAAAATTTTATAAATAAACGGATTATAATACGGTTATTAAAGTTTTTAAATTTTTATTTTTAAATTATTTTAACTTTAATTAAATTAATAAAAACGTTTATATTTATTTTTATAATAATATTAAAAAAAATTTATTTTTTTAATATTAAACCGGAAAATTTTAATATTTTCTTAAAAATTAATTTTATATAACCGGTAAATAATGTTTTTATAATATTTTTAATACTTTTTTTAAACCCGGAATAAATTAATACGTTATTAATATAAACTTTTACGTAATAAATAAAAAATTTGTATAATTAAGTATTAATAAATAATTATTAATAAATAAAATTTATTTTAAATTTAAATAAAAATATTTTTCATTAAAATATTTCTTAATAAATTTTAAATATTATTAATTATTCCGATTTAATAACGATACAAAATTTATAAAATATTTAAATGATATTAATTTTAATAAAACGTTTAATATTTCGATAATTAAATATAATACCGTTAAATAAAAAAGTTAAAATAAGATAATTTTTTACATATTAATTTTTTTAACGGTAATTAATATAAAACCGGTATTTTAACGAATATAATTTTAAAACGAATAAAATTAAAACGGTATTCTTTCGTATATATAACTTAATAAATTTTATTTTTAATAATTTATTTATTATTTTTTTTAACGGAAGATATTAAACGGGCATCCGGTAAATTAAAGATTTTATAACGGGTATCGGCCGGTTAAGTTCCAGGATTATATTATAACCGGATCGGAAATTTGGAAAAATATTAATATTTTTTTTTCGAAAAAAAAAATTTTAAGTAAGCGAAAAGTTTTAATAAAAGTTTCCGGATTCGTTTTATTTATTTTAAATCCTTATTTTCGGAAAAAAGCATTTTTTAACTATTATATATTTTTCATTTTTATAAAACGATTAATATTATAACGTTTAATTTTTAATTTTTAAAATGAATAATTTTTTAAGATAACGGAAATTTGATTTATTATTTTATACGGAAATCGGTTTTTAACTTATTCGTTAATAAAACGATAATTACGTTATTTTGGGTAGTTTTTATAACGGAAATAATCGGTTTGGTATCGTATACGTTTGGTATTTTTTTTTATTTAATATATCCGACGGAATAATAGGTACGGACGTTAAAATAAAATTATTTTCGGGTTTTTTTATAAACGTCGGAAAATTTAATATTATTTTTCGGCCTTTTTTATAATACGGTTATGGTAATTAACGTTTTCTTAAACTTTAAGGTTAACGTACCCGTTTAATAAATATCGGGCCGGAAGTTTAATTATTAATAAAAACTTAATTAAAAGGTCGTTAAATTAAATAATATTTTTGTTTTTATAATTTAATAATAAGCCGTATATTTTTATTTAATTAAAACCGATAGAAACGTTATATCCGGTATTTATAATTTAAAAAATTTAATCGGAAAAATGTCGTTTATTAATTTCGAATATTATAATTATTTAAGCTTTAATTTAGCCGCTAAGTTATTTTCGGTAATTTTGTAACTAAATTAATTTTTTAATTAAATAATATAAGCTTATAATCGTTTTTTTGTTTATTTAATAAAAAAAACTAACGAAAAATTAAATTTATATTCCGGTATTATAAAGGGCAGTAATACGTAAATTCATCTTATTTATTTAAATTTACGTAATTTTAATAAAAGTTTTATAATTTTTGGAGTTATTTATTTTTATTATTATTAACATAAAATAATTATTAAGGAATTTTTTAACGGTTTTATTTTTTTTCCGATTCGTTAAAATTAAATAAATCTTTTATTATTTTTACCGTAATAACCTTTTTTTTATTAAAGCAGTTATTAATTTTATATTCCGTTTTATTATAATTAAAATACGTACCGGTTTTTTAATAAACCTTTTTTTCGATTTCCGATAAAGGTTTGCCAGTATTATTTAAAATTCTCGATTTACTGGAATTATTATTCGGACGGGATTTTTTATTTTTATTTTTTAATTTATCGTTATTAAGATCGTATAATTAAGGTTTATGTTTTTATTAACGTTTTTCGTAAACGAGCTGGTTATTATATACGGTTATAATAACGCCGTTATAAAATTCTTTATAAATAACGTTAAAATTACGGTTATTTTTAAAAAGGCGTAAATTAAGGTTTAAAAAAATATGTTCTTATAAAATTTGCTTTTAATTATTTTCGGTAATTTTAATTTTTTAAACGAAAGCGTTAAATTTAAAAATAAAATCGTAAATATTTTAATTTTTACCGGGTTTAAAAGCGAAGATATAAAAGGTTTTTTTAGTAACGGAAGTTTAATTTAAGTTATAATACGATAATTTTAATACCTGGATTATTTCGGTTGCGTAAAAAAAAGTTTATATAATTAATCGGTAACGAATTTTAATTATTTATTCGGTTTTTTTATAGGAAATTTATTAAATAAATTATGTAAATTTTTTCGTTCCGAAAAATCGGTTCGTTTATTTCGAATTTATTTACGATTTTATAGATTTAAACGTTAAATTTCGTTTTATTGCCGTTAAATTTAATCGGATTATTAACGTAAGCTTTTTTTTAGGGTTATAATTAAAATTTACGTTATTATTTTTTACGAACTTGCAAAAAACGGGTTATGCCGTTATATTAATAGGGCGAATCGTATTGGTATTACCGAAAACGTTATTAATTATATTTTCCTGCTAAAAGTAATTAACGTCGTCGGAAGGAATAAGGGAATAATAATTTTATGCGGCCTGGAAGCGAACGATTTCGTCGCAAAATGTTTAGAATTTTTTCCGAACGTTTTGGTTATCGTTAGCTATTTCGTTAATTAATTATTTGTCGGAATCGGTTTTTAAATAATTATAGTTTTAGTTTTAATTTGGTAAACTTTTTATTTTTAAGAATTCGGTTTCGTTTTTCGGTATGTCGTTTTTTCCCGTTTTTTTAGGATATTCGTTATTTTTTATATTTTCGATTTTATTTTTAATTAATTTAAGTTATTCTAAATATTAATTAATTAATGGGTAGTTTTTTTTAACAAACATTTAATTTTAATGTTAGTTAATTTAAGTTTTAATATTCGGTCTAGTTTAGGACGTATTATTTTTTGTTATAACGTTTCGACGTAAAAGAAATATGGTACCTTATTTATTAATCGTTAAGTTAACGAAGAAAGGAAGGAGTTTAAAATAATGTTACGGTCAGTATTAATATAATATGGTAATTAGTTTATTGGCATTATAAACGAAGATTTTAAGCTAAAAAAAAAAGAAGGAAAAAAACGTAAAACCGCAAAGTGCGTAAAGATTTATAAATGTCCCCATTTTTTAAATGGCAGGTGGCTAGCCTGGTGGCAGCTGTCAGCTCCATATGGCGGTTGCCAGTCTCACGGTTTGATCGTGAGGCTGCCGTTATAATAAGATAGTTATAGGCCTAATTAAATAATTTTATTTATCAGAATAATTCTTATAATTTCTTTTTTATAACGTATAAAAATGGTTTTTTTAAGTTTTTAATATTATTTAAAAAGGTAATTTTCTATTAAATTATACGTTTTAAATAATAATAATTTTATTAATTAACGTGTTCCAGATTTCGTAAATATTTGTAAATCGGTAGCCGATAAAAAAGTTAATTTATCTTTTAAAATTTAATTTTTAAAAAAAGTTTTTTATGGTAATAATAATTATAACGTAAGTTATATAACCGTATATTTGCAAATAAACTTATTAAAGCTTCCGATTAAATATTATAACGCCATTTTTATACGTTAAATAAATATAATACATTTCGTAAAAGTTTTATTAAAAAAACACGTATTTAAGGGTACGGTTATATAAATACATTATTATTTTAAAAATATATAGCATTAAAAACGAAAGTAATTTAACGTTATTTCGTATCGTAATAGTTTTTTTAATTATATCTTTTAAACGTTTTATATCCCGGTTTTGAATTTAAGTATATAATATTAAAAGTTTAAGTTTAATAATAAAAAGAAGTAATTGGAATATATTTCGAAGTTGATAATTTTTTAAAACTTTGTTATTATATTCGAATATTTACAGAAAATCTTTATTTTAATTTTTTATAACTTTTAAGAAATATCGGAATGTCGTAATTAATATATTTTATTTTTGATTCTTAAGTTAAATATCCTAAATAAAACATAAATATTTATCGGTTATAAATATAGTATTATTATATGTTTTAAGGTTTTTTTTTCGAAATTTATGAAATTAATAACGATTTATTATTTTAATCGGAACGGTTTTTTTTTTCTGTTTTCGGCGTATTTGCTTTTTAATCTTTACCTTATTATATGTTTAATATGTAACCGTTATTAAAATTTTTAAGTAAAATTTTTTTATATAAATTTATAATCAGACGATTATTTTGGGCCTTAAATATTTTAGTTTAAGTATTATACCATACCGTTACCGATTTATATTAATTTTATTATATATAAATTAAGGTTTCGTTTGTAAAATATGAAGGTTATATAAGTAATTATTACGTTAATATTTTCGATAACGGATTAATTAAATTTATTTCGAATAAAATTATTATTCTTTCGTCTATTTTATTAATACTTTCTTTTCGGAATTGCCGAAAGGATATTAAATTATACGCGAAATTTTCGTAATAGGTTACGTTATATAAATATAATGCTTTCGGGCTTATAACGTTTTAAAATAATACGTTTATTTTGCTGTATTTATTAATTAAAACGAAACTTTTTTCCTGCATATATTCCGTTATTTTAAATCCTTATTATATAATATAAAAACTTATTAATAAAGTTAAAAATATATATTATAAACTATAAATCCAGAATGGATAAATTCCTTAAGGGGTATAACGTAACGTTTATTACGTCACTTTAATTAAAAATTAAAAACTACGGTAAGATTCGGTTTATTTTTTTAAGAATTAATTTATTTTTTGTGTAATTAATTTTTTTATAATTTTCGATAAACGGTTAAATTTTTTTTAAAGATTAATTAATAACCCTGCGTTTTTAGATTAATGTTATTATTATTTAGTTAAAGCGGAAATTTTTTAAAGTTTTTTTAAGGAACGTATAAAAATATTAAGATAATTTATAATATGGGCTTAAATAGGTTTTGTAATATGTATCTTACGTATTTAATTTTTGATGTTTTTATTTATTATTATTATAATTTATTTAAGAACTTTTATAATTATTTTATTTCCGCTTTTTTTTAAAGGTTTTATTATACGGCTAATTATTAATATTTTTAGTTTAAAGGGTTGATAAAAGTTTTATAAAAAGTTAAAAACGGTATTTTAACGTTTTTTGTTAATTAATACGGATTCGTTATAGTTTAATAATTTAAAAGGTTAATTTTTATTTATAAGTAATTAATCGTTCCTTTTTCGATTTTATCTTATTTAAAAAGTATAAATAAACTTAATTTATTAGGTATAATCAGTAATATTATTATATATAATTAATTCGTTTAAATAACTAATATAACCGTTTCGGAAATTTTATAATATTAATTTTAAGCCATAATTTTTTATTATTTCGTTATTTATTTATTAAATTTTTTAATAATTTTCGGGATTTCTTTTAATCGTTTTTTATATTCGTATTTAGTATTTATAAATAATCGATTATCGTAAATTTTTTTTTCGTTATAATTTAACGTATTAGGTTTTAAAATTATTATTTAGGTTTAAATAAATTCATTTAATTAATAAAAACATATTATTTAAAATTTATTTTATAAATTCGTTAATATTTTTTCGGAAAGTTTTATATTTTCGATTTAAGTAAATATAAGTCGGTAAATTTTGGTTATAAGTTTATTTATTTTCGGTCATTATTTTAAAAGTATTTATCGGATAATCCGTTTAATCGAATTTTTTAAAGGATAAATTAATTATTTACGTTAATTAATAAAATCGTTTTTTTAAATAAGAAGTTATATTAGACGGTATAAGTTTAATAAGTTATAAAAAGTTTTAATTAAAATTAATATATTTTTATAAATTATATTTTTTAATTTTAATTTTAAATTTGTTTTTAAATTTGTTCCAGTTTTTAAGATTATTATAAATAATTACGGACGTTATCTATACGGTTGTTATTATGGTTAATAAAGGATATAGATAAATATTATTAATATATAACTTATATCATCTTAATAATAATTAATTAGTTAATAATAACGTAAATTCAGCGAATAAAACTTTTAATTGTTAATATAAGGGTTATTAATGATGTTCCATTACATGATTAGTTGCCGACGTTCTAGAACGCGCACTGCACTTTAATGTAACCTGTCCACGGAACATATATGGTCCGATCAGAGGGAGCCTTTCCGTATATGGAGTGCTAGTGCGACCCCTGCTAGCTGACAATTATATGGAGCGTTCACGGGCTGCAGCCTTGCCTGCTTTATATATGTAGCTAGCGCACTCGCGGGGGCCTTGGCAGGCCCATATATAGCTAGCCAGCCCGCCTATTCCCATACTTTCTCTTATTTCTACATCTTGTGACGGCTGACTGGCTTAACCAATTATTAACTAAGTTGTACGGTTTATGTTGGCAGTAATATTGTGGGAATCTGATGTTACGGCTAGCACCATTACCGTTACACCACCGGGGCATTGGCAAAAGATTGGTGGAATGATCGCAATTGTGGCAATTATTCTGGTGCGTACAGCTGCTTATATAGGCTGGAGGTGTGTCACGGGACCCCGACCGTAACAAATAGGGCCTGATCTTAAGAACGTAAGGGTTGATAAGCGCCCAATTATTGGGCTACTTATTTGACAACTTCACTGGGTCCCGATGACGCGGTTTTCATATTCTTTGATGATGACTAAGCCCCCATCCTCCGCTAGCAGCACCTCGATAATGTACCGTTATTTGGCAGGCTTGGCAAGGACTTCGTAGAACAAGAAGGTAATGATATCCACTTCAGCTGTTCGTGCATAATATGGGCCACTACCTTAACGAATGCTTTATCCCAAAGGCCATCCAACATGAGTTTGGAACCAATATATGTAGCTGCTCCTCTTTCCTAGCTTCTAGCTGCCTCATCGGCGCCACGCTGTTAGTGACATTGCAATCTAGGTCGTCATCTGCGTAACCGGAAGCGACAGGTACGTATTCATATTGTTCTTGAGATCCAGCAGCAGGTCGCCCATCTCCTTGACAACGAGCGGCGTGTACGTGTTCTGGGCCAGGCTGCTCACCCAGTACGTGATCTCCTCGTCGACGTACATCTCAAAAGTATCACGCACCGTTTGGACTTGCCAGTTCAGGTAGTCCGGCATGATCTGCTCCCAGGCGTCCCGGAAGTCGTAATTGACCCCCTGCGTGGCCGCGTACCGGGTCAGGTCTCCGAACATCGTCGCGATGTGCTGGAAGGTCTTCGAGAACGCCTGCACCACCTCGGACTTGCTCCGGTAGCCGTGCATGTCGGCCACGTCGAGAAGGATTCCCACTCGATCCTGCGCGTTGTAGTTGTTCCACATGTTCCGGGATATGAAGTCCCTCCCCGCCACCATAAATTCCTTATACACGTTGAAGTCGCGGTCGCACACCTGCAGATTTTCGATGAACCGGTTTGACAGGCCCGCGTCGGCCGTCCGGCCCAGCAGGCCCGTGAAGAAGTCATTGATGTTCCCGGACCAGCTGTGCGTGAATGCCAGGCTCGGATAGGTGACCGTGGGCCAGTTCTGCTGGAATATGCCGTTGGGCCCGAACACCTGGGCGAAGGGCACGGCGCCCGCCCGGAGCGCCGTCCCCGTAGGGGTCTGCCCGGCCGCCATGTGCTCGAGCGCATTCCGGAACTCTTGCTTCTCTAGCACATGCTCCGTCACCCAGTCCGTATTCTTGGCGAGCGTGCTTAGGCCCGTGATGCCCGCCGCCGCACAAAGCCCTTGCTTGGCCACCGTCCACGCCCGACCTGTAGTCAGCAGGATGCTCGAAGCCCCCGGGTATTGCTGCACCCAGATGCTGGACCGCTGCCCTTGGGGCCCGCACAACGCCATTGCCACCCTCTCGCGAGCACCGCGCCGGAAGATGTCCCGTCCTTCAAGGAGCTCCGATGTCTCCATGAAGCCCAGTTCCCCTCCTGTTGCCTTTCTCGCCAGCAACACGTTGTCGTCCATGGTGTCTCTCATCGGAGAAAGCCCCGCCGCCAAGTCGGACTGGGACGAGTTGAAAGCCGTATCCACCGCGTCCCTATCCCTGAGGAGCGCGGTTGTGGCCGTGGTCCCGCAAGAGTAGTCGAATGAGTCCTCCTCGTCGTAGACGTTGGGCAGGTTGGACTCAGGCTCCAGGCCACTGTCGAGGCTGTCGAGGTGGTCGGGTCCGTAGCAGAGGTTGATGTCGGGCAGGTCCGGGGTGGCCGGCTTATTCGGGTCGGCGCAGCAGAAGTACGAGTAGGTGCCCGAGCGGCAGCCCCAGCCGTCCGTGGCTACCGTCGTCTCCCCGGGCTCGCAGCCAGTCTTGCAGTCGGTCGAGAAGTCGAAGAAGAGCGCCCCGATGGGGCCAAACAGGAGATTCTCCCACTGAACCCACGTTGTGTTCCCGGCACGCCTAATTTTGAGAAAATTAGCCGTATTTCTACTACCTTATGAAGAATTAAAGAGGAGAAACAAAAAAACGCCCACCATTTACAATCCTTCCAAGGCGCAGGGTCCTCGCAGCAAAAGCTCTTGAACCCTCCGTTGTACGTACAGCTCTGCTGCCCTCCCTGCCCTTGCTTGGCCTTGGTAAGCTCGTTGGGCAGGTTGCTATCGTCGCCGCAGCCATACGACTGGAACGAGAAGGCTCCTCCCAGGGGTCCCAGCAAGGAAGGGAAGAAAGCCCCGGCGGAGCAGATGGGCGCCGCGCCGAACCACTTGCAGGCGTCCAGAACGTCCGTCGACTCTGTCTTGGTGCAGCAAAGCGACTTGTGGCCCGTCCAGCATCCCTCGGTGCTGGCGGAGACCTCGATCTCGTCGTCGCTGCACCGGTTCCGGGGCAAGAGGCCGCAGAACTTGGGGCTGCCTTTCCATGTACAGGTCGGCGGGCTCTTGGACGGGCAGCAGAAGTACCGAGACCCTTGGTTGCACCCCAGCTCGATCCCCAGCGGATTCGAGTTGCTCGACGACTCCTCGACGGGGATCAAGCCCGAGGGGCAGTCGGCGCCACACTCGCCCCAGACGCACTGGCTCGGGTCGTTGTTGGCCTTGGCCGCGAGCACGGAGACCGAGAGGTCGGTTCGACCCGCCGCCTTGGCCAGGGCCCGGATGGCGGTGCCCTTGTGGTCGTCGGTAGACGCCGCCCAGACCATGACCCCGCCCAGGCAGAGCTCGTTGGCGTAGTCCATCTTGGCCTTCAGGGTGTCGTCATCATCGTACGAGACCCACTGGTTCGAGTCCCAGGTCACCATCTTGACCCCGGCCTTCTCGTCGTGGACCACGTCGGCCCCGGCGTCGATGATGTCCCGGATCTCTGAGAACATCAAGCTGCCTGCTGACGCCGAGCATTTGCCCGGGTTCCCTCCGGCTGAGAAGCCGCAGCCGGGCTTGTTGCATCCCGGGTCCGACAGGGTGAAGCTCCGGCCGTAGAAGCCCATGCCCATGACGACTTTTTTTGGGTCGATGTCGTTCCGCCAGAGGAGCTCCAGGGCGAGGTCGATCTCGGTGAGGTTGGTGTGCGAGTTGATGTACGGCCCCAGGTACGGGTTCGTTCCGTCCCAGGTCCCGTGCAGGTCGTAGCTCATGATGTTGAACCAGTCCAGGATGGGCTCCATGTTCTTGATGTCGAAGTGCTGCAGGTACCAGAAGGAGGCTGGCAGGGCGATGGTGAGGCCCCGGTTTCCCAGCACACCCCGAAGGTTCTTGAGGAACGAGACGAAGTTCTCAAAGTCTTCCGGTGCCCCGGAACGCTCTTCTGCCACACTTTTATGTCCCGTGTCTGTTAGACTCGATTCATGTTGTTTCTTTGCGACAGAAAAGCCCGGCATGGTAACTCACGGATATTCCCAGTCAATGTCCACACCGTCGAACCCATACTTGTCCATAAAAGACAAGAGAGATGCAAAGAATGCGTCTTGGCGGGTCTTGGACGCCGCCAGCTCGGAGAAGGTCCGCTTCGTGGGCTGATCGGGATCATTCATGCTCCAGCCCCCTATCGCAATCTGCCCGAACGTACTTGTTAGCAGTCGAAAGGGTGAGAGTTTGCGTCTCGTTTCGTTTTAGCAATCTCTCCGAGGATCTCCTATCCTGACTCACCCAAACTTCAAGGCCGGGGTTGTAGTTCTTCAGGGCCGCGAGACGCGGCATGTATTCCTCGTCCGAGTCCTGCATGTTGGCGATTTTGTAGGTGCTCGGGTCGATGAAGGCAAAGGCATAGTTGAGATGAGTATACGCCCCGAACAACAAGTCCTCAGGGTTGACTGCGGGAGAGCGAAGATGTCAGTGGAAACCGCCCCGAAAGGACTCGCCTACTCTGTCGAAAGACGGGGAGAGAGAGAGAGAGATTCAAGGCTACCCACGCCCATTGCAGTTCTTAGAAGTCGACCACCCTTCATAGTACCCGATGATCTTCTTGCCCGCGCTCGTCCCGCCCGGGCAGCTCCGCTTCGTCACCTTGGCGTCGCCGCAGAACTCTTCAGTCGTGCCGCAGAAGCCAAACTCGGAGCAGCAGACGTTGAGCGGGCACTTCTCTCGCGCAGCCCATTCCGGGCCCCATCCCGGGTCGCACTCGCTTTTCTCGCCGCAGCTGGACGTGCAGTTCTCGGCGGCGCAGTACGAGGGGCCCAAGCCGCAGACCTAGACAAATTCCTGTAAGTAAGCCACTCTTACGTTACTGTGGCAAGAGGACGTGCCTCCGTATGGGATCTCTTCAGCGACGCTGTCGGGATTCACATTGTTCTTGCCGCAGCATCCAAGCTTACAGGGCCTGTCAGGAGAGCAGGAATAGTCTTGCTGCGCACTCACGAGACAGACGGCGGCTGCGAGGAGGATGCAGCGATAATACAGCAACATCATACGTTTCGCCATGTTTGTCGGTCTCTGTACTACGGGATAGCTATGCAGCTTTGGTTTCTATACATCGAGATTGCCTCGGGAGAGGAACTCATATTTCCCCCTTTCTCCTCGCCCCGATAGGCCATACCGCTGCGTCTTGAAACCCCCTCCCTCGGCTGAGCTACCTCTCTGTCCCCCATAACTTTAAGCGATCCGGAGAGAGTGAGAAAAGCCTTCCTTGCAGGCAGACCCTCGGCAAGGACTCTCAAAAAAACGAACAGTCATGAGATCGGATCCCCTGTCAAGGTGGTATTGGGCAGTAGTTTGATAACAAAAGACGCAGGCCCCACCACTCGTTAGCGAAGAACCAAGCCAATGCAGGCGATATTACCAGCTAGCGGGGTGCGGTATCCTCATTCGGGCTGGCCCACCTTGGCACCCGTATCAAGTCGTACCAACCAGAGTCCGGATAAGTCGGACCGAGTCTGCCTGACAAGAGGGGGAGGGTGGTAAGACCCGTACCGACCGACCCGGAACCGACTCCTACAGGTCGTAGGAGTATTTTCAGTTAGTTACCCCTACCGCCTTGCAAGATTTCCTAACAGCTAGTATATATACTCCATACATTTTGGATGCAAAAATACCTCCGTCAGTTCATATATAGTACGCTGTTTCCTACCACTTTTAACGCAGCCCTTAATCTATCCCACTTATTAAAGCTGTAACGAACCTGTTATATATCCACCTGGAGGTATGAGCAGTATCCGAAATAGGGGTTCTTGATTTGTAAGTAATAATAATATAATGAATGGGGTATTCGTTAAAAAGATTTACGGATTTTTTCTTTAATTAAAGAACGGTATAGTTGCTTTTAGTTAAAAACTTAAATTAATAGTTAAAAAACGAAATTAAATAGGTATTATTTATAAAGGAAACCGATTATTATATATTTATCCTGAATTTTAATAAGTATGCCTGGGATTTATATGATTTATATGATTTAATAGATTATTTAAATTACTTAGATTACCTAGTTTTTGGCGGAAAAAGTTAAGCTTTTCCTTATTTAAAGTTTAGCCGTTTGGAGCTTACGTTAGGTTTTAAAGGTTAGTTTTTTTAAGATAAGAACTTTTGTTTTTGTATTATAAATTTTTTTTTTAAGGATTTTTGGAACAAAAATAAAAACCGTAAGTATCTTTTTTATTTTGACGGAAAAGTTTTTTAAGTTTTTTTCGGTTAATTTTATTATAATAAGTTATATTTAAAAGGAAAAAGGAAAAAAAAACCGTATTTATATTAATAAGAATTTCGTATTATTCGTATAAAAAATATTAAAAAGTTTAGTTTAAAAATTATTTTTTATACGAATTATATTTATTTTAAGGAAACCGAATATTTTTACGTAATAAGTATTTTAAGTTATAATTATTATATTCGTTATTAACGTTTGGCGTATAACGTATTAGAAATAAATTTTTTAACGAAAATTAAAAAGGAATATAACCGGCTATAAAAAAAGTAACGTAAGGTAGAAAATATTTTTAATTTTTTTTAATCGTTTGAAACGATTACGTTTTTAATAAGATATTTTTAAAAAAAAGGTTATTATTTTTTTATAAGAAGGATTTGAACGGGATTAATAGGCGGATTAGGAAAAGGTAGAAGAAAAGTAACGTCGTATAAAGGTAAAATAGGCGTAGTTTACCTTTAAGATAAATATTATAATAAAGGCGTTTATTTCTTTTAAGTAAAACGTTTTAAATTTGGATTTAGGTAAGGGACCGTTATCGCCTGCGACCTTGGCCGTACTGGAAACGGTCGGTTAGGATTTTGTTAGTAAAAATCCTTAATTAGGTTTATCGTATTCGTTAGGTATTTAAATAGTTTTTATATATTATTTTTAGATAAATAATTTATTTATTTAACCAGGTATTAGATTTTATTTTTAATTATTTTAAAATTTAGTATTTTTTCGATTTCGTATTTGTTATGGTTTTTTTCGATTTTAAGGTTTTTTTTAAGTAAGGCGTTTTTTGGGATTAGTTTTAATAAAAAATATGGAATATAAGATATATTTTTATGGTTTTGGGTAACGATAATTTATAATTGATTTTTAAAATAATTTTTTTAATTTTAAACGGATTAAATTTTTTAAAATTAAGTTTATCGGTAAATCTTTTCGTTTTAATTTGGAAAAAGTTTAACGTTACGTTTTGTTTTTAACGTAATAAATAAATTTTATTTCCTTTTGTTAAAATTAATCCCTTAATTTCTTTTTATAATATTAGGCTATTTTTGGTTATAAAAATTGCAATTTAATGTAAAATCGGGCCTGTATTATTTTGATTTTTGTTATTATTAATTCTGTTCGTAGGGTTATTATAATAATAACTGGTATTTTGCGTATTAATTATTTAGGACGTTAGGTTACTGCGTTATATTTATATATAGCTGTATAAAGTGATATGTCCATATCCTCGTTAACGGACGTATTGTAAATTATTTAAATAAGGGGTAAAAGTTTAATTTAATTATTTGTTTGGGGGTAATAAGCTGTCGAAAACTTAAGTTTAATACCAATTTGTTTAAAAAAGTTGGTACCGAATTTGGATATAAAAAGTTTATTTCGATTAAAAATATTTTTTTTTAATATTTTATGCTTATCGAAATAATATCGAATAAAGGTATAAGCTAGTTGTTTTGCCGTTACGGTTCCTTTAAAAGGTAAAAAGTATTTATATTTGGTAAGTTTATTAATAATTATTTATACCGTATCGTATTCGATTCCGGTAATGGGATTTTTCGATATAAGGAAATTAATAATAAAATCTTAAATTATAATATTTTATATTTTATTAAGTATATTTATAAGTTATTTTAGCGTTATTATAAACGTTATAATCCTTAATTATTTATTTAATTATTTAGCGTAATTTTAAAAAGTCGTATTTTTTTAAAGTCGTTTAATTATTTTAAATATTTCCTAGTATCCATATAAAAAGTTTTCGTAAAATCTTTTAACGAATTCTTTTTGTTGCTGGCGGAAGATATAAATTTTACCGCGGAATAATAATTGGTTTTTATTATTTCCTTTAAGCTGTTTAATTTTTTTTAATTTTTTGGGTTATAAAGACTTTTAAATTAGGTTAATTTTTCCGGAATTAATTATTTTAAGGTTATATATAATTATATTATTTTATCGTTTTTACGATATAATACTTATATATATCGTTTAGGAAATATTAAATCGTAATTTTTTTTTCGGTTTAAAATATTAATTTGGAAATTTTTTTATTTTTAATATGGTAAATTTTAAAGTTAAATTTTAACAGGAAAATTATCCAGTTTTTATAGCGTTTATTTAATTCTTAAGTTATTATAAGTCGAATAAAATTTTATAATTTAAATAAATATTAAATAATTCCTTGGTTCTATTAAGGAATAATTCTTATTTTTTAAATGTTAAAATGATTGTTAGTAACTTTTTGTCGTAAATAAAATATTTAAATTTTACGTTTTTAAAAGCTTTAGAAAAATACGTTATTTTTTATTATTTTTTATTATTTTTTAATTATTTTAAAATTATTCCAAAACCGTAATTTAAAGTATTTGTTTTAAGTCGTTTTTTTTGTTATAATTTGGTAACTTAATTACCGGAACGTTAATAATTTTATTCTTAATTTTTTAAACAACTTTTTTAACTTTTTTTTAAAAATTCGAATTCTTTTTTAACGTATTTTTTAATAATAAGTTTAATTAAAGGGTTAACAAGTTTGCTGTAATCCTGGACCAAAGGTCGTATATAATTAATAAATCTTAAAAATTAACGGATATTAATAATAATAATTTTATCAAAAATCGGCCAATTTTTAATAACTTTTAATTTAAAATTTTGGATCTAAATCTATCCCGGGATAATAGTAAAGCTTAAAAAGTTTAACTTTTAAGTATATTAAATATTCTTTTTTACGTTTACTAATGAATTAGCTTTTTTAAGGGCTTTTAGGATTTAAATAATGTACTTTTTATACTTTTCCAAAATTTTTGAAGGAATAAAAATATTATTTAAGTAAACAAAAACGAATTTATTTAAAACTTTTCATAAGATAATAGTAAATATATATTAAAAGCTGGCTAAAACATTAATTAAACCTTAAGATATAACCTTATATTCGTAATATTTATAAATAATCCTAAAGGTAATTTTTTACTTTTCGCCTTTAAATATTCGAATTAAATAATAACCGTCCGGTAAATTTAAAGTTTTAAATTATTTAGTTTTATTAATATTTTTTTATAATATTTATTAACGTTAAAAGATATTTATTTTTAATAATAATGTTATTTAATTATCAATAATTATATATTTGTCGGTATATTAAATTTTTATTTTTATCGATTCGGATTTTGTTATCTTTTATTTTTAGTATTATTATAATTAAATACTTTATAAATAATTCGGATTTTTAAATATAATTTTTTTAAGGTTTCGTTAAAAGCTTTTTTAAAAAGCCTTAATTTTTTTAAGATTTATGTAATAAATTTAATAAAGTTTTAAGTAATATCCTTTTTTAATAAGAATTTTGTAATTTTATTAATTATAATTAAGTAGTTCTTTTCGGGTTCGTTTCTTAAATAACCTTTTAGGCCGTCGATATTTAAAGGATATTATAAATATTAGGTTAAAAACCTTAATTTTTCGGATTATATAATAAATTTTCTGGAATTCTTTTTTAAAATTATTTCATAAAAACGTTTATTTTTTTTTAATTAATCCGTAAATTATTGGAACGAAATTACGGTATTTTAAAAATAATATCGTATCTTAAAATATTAACGATATCGAAAATAATCCGTTTTAAATGTTTTTATATTTGAAATACGAATTTCTTTATTTTTCAGAAAATTCGGCCGTTATCGTAAGAAAATAAGTTTTTATTAATTATACGTAATTTATATAATTATTGCTTATATTTTTAAGGGATTTGGTATTTTTTAATTATCTTAGGAAAAATAAAGTTTTTTTTTATTCCGGAATTAATTATAACGTTAAATATCTTATTTCTGTAATAAATTAAAATTTCGATGTAATTCCGTATTTTTTTTTTTTTTTACCTTATGCAAGGTTGATATAGGTTCAAGCCTTATTTTCCAGGCTGAGCCAAATATACAGAAAATTATTACACATATAATCCATACGATAAATATTATACCCAATATCTTCGAACACGATAACTGATTAATGGTCTTTACGGTTAAAATAGATTGTATACCTCAGTCCCATAGAACCTCACTCTGAAGCATAACCTCACTCTGAAGCAGAATGCGTGGTTGCCGATAAGCTTCGACTCTGATGAACCTTATGCCAGCTGGCTGCAGTAAACCTTAAGGATACTTATATATATCTTAAAACCTATTTTCTTTTAATAAAATACTAATTAATAACTTTCTAAAATTGCTTTTTTTTATAATTTTATAAATAAACATTTTCGGTTTTCCGGAATATTCTTCTTAATAAATATATATTTAACTTTTTATAGCTTTATAACGGTAATAATAAATTACGCCTATATACCCGGCTGTACGACTTAAATATTTTTTTATATACCAAAATATTATAACCTTTTTAATTAAAATAATACGTATTTCGAGTAACTAACTTCCTTAAACTTCCGTAACTTACCGACCGGTTATTATACGTATTTATAAAAAAGGCTAAACGTTTTATATTAAATACGGCTTTCCATATCTTATATTCGTTTCGGATAATACCTTTTTAATACGGGGCATATAAAAAGCTTACGCCGTTTACCCGTAAAATACCTTCCTTTTTTACCGTTACTTTGGGTTAAATAATATAAGGGGAAACTAAAGTTACCTGTTTAGCTTCCGTCGGCATAATAATCGTAACGGTTATAAAAATAAACGTTAACGGCAATAATAAACTAAAAAACGGTAATAAATCGAATATAATAATCGTATAAGGATAATTAATCCCTTACGAACAGGCTTTTTCTTTTTTATTCCGTACGTCTTTTACGTTAATATCTTTTTAAAATTAATTTTCCTGCTTAACCGGTAACCGAATTATTCCGTTTAAATCTTTATTTATATATATATATTAAATAATTATTAACTTAATTAAATATTTTTATTTATCGGAATAACTTTTATAATTCTTTTTTTATAACGTATAAAAAATTATCCTTTAAATTTTTAATATTACCTAAAAAAATAACCTCTTCGTTAAATTATACGTTACGAATAATAATAATAACTTTATTAATTAATAAGTTTTCAATTTCGTAAATATTCGTAAATTGGTAACCGACAAAATAATTAATTTATCCTTTAAAATTTAACTTTTAAATTTTTTTTATAACGGTAGTTATTATTATGACGGCAGCCTTACGATCAAACCGTGAGACTGGCAACCGCCATATAGAGCTAATAGCTGCCACCAGGCTAGCCACCTGCCATACAGAAAGTGGGGACATTTGTAGATTTTTACGCATTTTGCGGCTTTACGTTTCTTTCTTTTTTTTTTTTTTTTTTTTTTTTCAGCTTAAAATTTTCGTTCATAACGCCAATAAACTAGTTACCATGCTAAATTACTGCTGGCCGTAATATTATTCTAAGCTTATTCTTTTTTTGCTGGTTTAACGATTAATAAATAAGGTACCATATCTTTTTTTTACGTCGAAACGTTACGACGAAAAATAACGCGTTCCAAACCAGACCCAAAACCAAAATCCAGACCGATTAGTATTAAAATTAAATATTTGTTAAAAAAGATTATTTATTAACTAATCGACGTTCGAAACGATTTAAATTAATTAAAGATAAAATCGAAAATACGGAAAATAAGGAATATTTTTAAAAAACGGCAAAAAACGACGTACCGAAAAACGAAACCGAATCCTTAAAGATAAAAAATTTACTAAATTAAAACCAAAACCATAGCTATTTAAAAACCGATCCCGATAGATAACTAATTAACGAAATGGCTAATAACGATTAGGACGTTCGGGAAAAATTTTAAAAATTCCGCGATAAAATCGTTCGTTTCCAGGCCGTATAAAGTTATTATTTTCTTATTCCTTCCGATAACGTTAACCATTTTTGCCGGGAAAATATAATTAATAACGTTTTCGGTAATATTAATACGTTTTGCCTTACCGGTATGGTAATATGGCCCGTTTTCCGCAAATTCGTAAAAAATAATAACGCAAATTTTAATTATAACCGAAAAAAAAAGTTTACGTTAACGACTTAATTAAATTTAACAGTAATAAGATTAAATTTAACATTTAAGTTCGTAAAGTTATAAATAAGTTTAAAATAAACGAACTAATTTTTCGAAACGAAAAAATTCGTATAATTTATTTAATAAGTTTTTTTAAAAAAAAGGCCGAATAAGTAATTAAAATTCGTTATTAACCGATTATATAATTTTCTTTTTACGTAAACGAAATAATTTAAGTATTAAAATTATCGTATTACGATCCGAATTAAATTTTCGTTACCAAAAAAACTTTTTATATTTTTACCTTTAAGTTCGGCAAAAATTAAGATATTTACGATTTTATTTTTAAATTTAACGTTTTTATTTAAAAGGTTAAAATCGCCGAAAATAAATAAAAATAAATTTTATAAAAATATATTTTTCCAAACTTTAATTTATACTTTTTTAAAGATAATTACGATTTTAACGTTATTTACGAAAAATTTTATAACCGCATTATTATAATTACTTATAATAACCAGTTTACTTACGAAAAATATTAGTAAAAATGTAAATCCCGATTATACGACCTTAATAATAATAAACTGAAAAATAAAAATAAGAAATCCCATCCGAATAATAATTTTAATAAATCGAAAACTTCGGATAATACCGGCAAGCCTTTATTAAAAAACCGGTACGTATTTTAATTATAATAAAACGGAATATAACGTTAACGATTATCCTAATAAGAAAAAGGTTATTATAGTAAAAATAATAAAAAGTTCGTTTAGTTCCGACAAATCGGAAAAAAATAAAACCGTTAGAAAATTTTTCGATAAATTTTTGTATATTAATAATAACGGAATATAAACTTAATTTTTCGTTAATGTTTTTTTTATTAAATAAGTAAAAAACCGATTATAAGTTCGTATTATCCGGTTAAAAAAATTAATTTAGTTACAAAATTACCGGAAATAATCCGCCGGCTAAATAAAAACTTAAATAATTATAATATTCGAAATTAACGGTCGACGTTTTTCCGATTAAATTTTCCAGATTATAAATACCGGATATAATATTTTTATCGGTTTTAATTAAATAAAAAAAATACGGTTTATTATTAGATTATAAAAACAAAAATATTATTTAGCCGGATAACCTTTTAATTTTAGCTAAGTTTTTACCGGTAATTAAACCTTTAACCCGATATTTATTAAATGGATATACCGATCCGAAAATTTAAGAAAACGTTAACCGTTATAATCGTATTATTAAAAAAACCGATAAATAATACTAAATTTTCTGACGTTTATAGAAAAGTTACGAGAAAAATATACCGGACGTATATAATATTAAACCGATTATTTCCGTTATAAAAATTATTAAAAGTAACGTAATTATCGTTTCGTTAATAAATAAATTAAAAATCGATTTTCGTACGGAACGATAAAATAAAATTTTATTATTTTAAAATTTTTTTTTTAAAAAAATAAAAAATTAAACGTTATAACGTTAATTATTTTGCAAAAATAAAAATTATATAACGGCTAAAATTCTTTTTTTTCCGAAAACGAAAATCCGGAATACGTAAAACGAATCCGGAAATTTTTATTAAAGTTTTTTGTTTATTTAAAAAAAAAAATTTCGAAAAAAAATTAATATTTTTTTAAATTTCCGACCCGGCCATAACGTAATTTTGGAATTTAACCGGCCGATATTTACCTTAAAACCTTTAATACTTTCCGTTAAAACAATGATAAATAAATTATTAAAAATAGATTTTATCGAAATATATATACGGAAAAATACCGTTTTAATTTTATTTATCCCAAAATTATATTCGTCGGAATGCCGATTTTATATTAATTACCGTTAAAAAAATTAATACTTAAAAAATCGTTTTATTTTAACTTTTTTATTTAACAGTTTTATAATTAATTATTAAAACGTTAAATATTTTATTAAAATTAATATTATTTAAACGTTTTATAAATTTCGTATTATTATTAAATCGGAATATTTAATAATATTTAAAATCCGTTAAAAAATAATTTAATAAAAAATATTTTTATTTAAATTTAAAATAAATTTTATTTAATAATTATTTATTAATATTTAATTATATAAATTTTTCGATTATTACGTAAACGTTTATACCGATAAGGTTTTAATTTATTTCGGCTTTAAAAAAATATTAAAAATATTATGAAGAAATTATTTACCGGTTATATAAAATTAACCTTTAAAAAAATATTAAAGATTTTTAATTTAATATTAAAAAAATAAATTATTTTGGAATTATTATAAAAATTAATAGAAATATTTTTATTAATTTAATTAAAATTAAAATAATTTAAAAATAAAAATTTAAACATTTTAATAATCATACTATAATCCGTTTATTTTTAAAATTTTATAATTACATATAAATATTTTATTACCATAAAAATAATATAATTAAAGTATTAAATTATTTATTAAAAAAAAGTTTTTTTTTATAATAAAATCCGAAAAAAAAACTTTTTTCGAAAAAATAAAATAATTTATTTACGAAATTTTAATTTTAATTTTTTTTCGACCTAATTAACTTATTAAAATAAATATAAACGTATTCCGTAACGTAACCGGAAATATTATTTAATAATAACAAAATAATAATAAATAAAAATTAATAAAATATTTTTCGAAAATTATAACCTTAATAAAAAAATATATTTTATTTAAAACCGAAAATTATTTACCGTAATTTAAAATTTTAAATATTATTATTTTAAATTTTAAAAATAAATTCTTTTTATTATAACCGATTATTAAACCTTATTATATTTTATAAATAAACGTATTTTTTTTACGTATTAAATTTAATAAAAAAAATTTTTAATTTCCATATTATTTTTTAATACCGACTTATTAAAAAATATATTATCGCAAATACCTTATTATAAAAAACGGTTAATTTATTTATAATTAAGGTTCAAAAAAAAATTTAAACTTTAATTTTACCGGAAGAATTAAAAATTTGTTTATCGTTATTATTAATAAAATATTAATTTAATTAATTTATCTGCCATAAAAATAAAACGTAAAATTTAAATAAAAAAAAAGGTAAATTAATAATATTCGAAAAAATAATTAACGGTTATATTTTTTTCCGTATAATATTTATTTACGAAATTTACGTATTAAAAATATTCGTATATTTTAATTAAAATAAAATAATTAAAATATTAATACGGAAATATATTTAATTCCGGTTTAAATAAAATATCCAATAATATATCCGGAATTATTATAATTACCGTCGGAATAAAACGTTTCGAAATAAAATTCCGAAATTTTTTTACTTTTTTTTATTTTAAATAATATTTAAAATTATATCGTTATCGATAAAAAAAATATATTAAATAATTATTATAATTATAATTATATATAAACGTTTATTAATAAATTTAATAAAATTATAATAATCTTATTAAATAAAAAAATTAATATTTTTAAAATTTTAATTAACCGTTATTATCGATATTTATATTATTTTTTTAAAATATCCGTTATTTAAATTAATTATAATATAAAATAATTTATTTTTTAATTTTTAATTAAATTAAACGAATTTACCGATATAGAATATCGTTAGAAAAATATTTTATATTTATAAATTTAAAAAATTATCGAATTTATAAATTTAAAATTCAATTAACGTTTATATTTTTATATTAATAAATATTAAAATAATTAAAATATATATATACCGGTATTAAATTTCGCGTATAATTTATTATGATATTTATTAATTAATATAATTCCGTTAAAAATTATATTAAATAAAAATATCCGGAATTTATTATCGTTAAATTTAAATATTATAAAAATAAAAATCGAATTAATTTAACAGATATTAATAATTATTAAATAAATTAAAAATATTTAAACGTTTACGTAAAAAATTACGTTAAAAACGTAAAAACGTTAAATGGTATAAATTAATAAAAAATATTACTTAATTAATTTTAAAATTAATAACAAAATTTCTTTCCGTAAAAAAGTTTTTACGATATAAATATTAATTATTTGTTTAAATTTATAATAAATAAAACTTTTTAAAATTTTAAAAAAACGTAAATATAATTTCGTTTTCGATTTATTATCGAATTATAAAATAATTAACTTATTTTATATTAACTGGTTATATAAAACTGACGATAACCTATTATCTTAATAAATCCAAATATTACTGTTATTTAAAAAAATTACGATTTTAACGAAATATAATATTCCGTAATTAACTTTAAAAATACTTCGATCGTAATAAAACGGTTTTATACGGAATATCTTAAAATACCTAAATTACCGGTCCGTTTATAAAAATAAATTCGTATAACGGTTACCGATAAAATTAACGAAAATTATCCCGATAATAATAAAATTGCGAAAATAGGAATTAAACTAATAAGAAAAAAAGGGTATTTATAAGTAATAAAAATTCGCATAGTTTTTTAATCGTATATAAGCTTTTAAAAAAGAGTAATATAACGGTAACTTTACGATTAAACCGTAAGATTAGCAACCGTTATATAAAGCTGACAGCTGTTACCAGGCTAGCTACCTGCCATATAGAGAATGGGGATATTTGTAGATTTTTACGTACTTTACGGCTTTGCGTTTTTTTCTTTCTTTTCTTTTTTTCAGCTTAAAATCTTCGTTCATAGCGCCAATAAACTAGCTACCATGCTAAATCACTGCTGGCCGTAATAATTATAACGTAAACTATCTAACCGTATGCTCGTAAATAAACTTATTAAAACTTTTAATTCAATATTATAATATTATTATTATACGTTAAATAAATATAATAAACCTTATATAAACTTTGCTAAAAAAATACGTATTTAAAAATACGGTTATATAAATATATTATAACTTTAAAAATATATATAATTAAAAACGAAAATAACTTAACGTTATTTCCTATAGTAATTATTTTTTCCTTAATTATACCCCTTAAACGCTTTATACCCCCGTTTTAAACTTAAATATACGGTATGAAAGGCTTAAATTTAATATTAAAAAAAACGTTTAAACCATATTTCAAAACGAATAATTTTCAAAATTTCGTTATCGTATTCGAATATTTATAAAAATACCTTATCTTAATTTTTTAAAGCTTTTAAAAAATATCGAAACGTTATAATTAATATATTTTACTTTTAATTCTTAAAATAAATATCCCAAATAAAACTTAAATATTTATCGGGAACAAACGTAACGTATTTATAATTTTTAGGATTTTTTCGAAAATTATAAAATCGATAACGATTCGTTATCTTAATCGGAACGTTTCCTTTTTCGGCTTACGGCATATTTACCTTTTAATTTTCGTTTTACTATATATTTAATATTTAATTATTATAAAACCTTTTAAATAAATTCCTTACGTATAAAACTATAATTAAACGATTATTTCGAAATCTAAATAACCTAACCGTAAGTACTATATAATACCGTTACCTATGCGTAACGGTTTTTTTGTCCAAAAATTAATATTTTATTTATAAGTTACTTAAATTATATAAAATATTATTTCGTTAATATTTTCGATAAAGAATTAATTAAATTTATTTATTAATATCATAATTACTTAATTATATTTATATCGAATATAATTATTAATTCCTTTATTATCTTAATAAAAACTTTTTTCCGAAATTATCGAAATAATATTAAATTATACGCTAAGTTTTCGTAATAGGTTACGTCGTATAAAGGTAACGTTTTTAAACCTTTAAGATTTTAAAATAATACGTTTATTTTTCCGTATTTTTTAATCGGAACGAAATTTTTCGTTACGTATATTCCGTTACCTTAAATCGTTATTTTATAATATAAAGATTTATTAATAAGGTTAAAAATATATATCGTAAACTTTAAATTTAAAATAAATAAATTTCTTAAGGGATAAAATATAATATTTATTACGTTACGTTAATTAAAATTAAAAAAATACGTTAAAATTTAATTTATTATTTTTTAAAAAGTAATCCGTTTTTTAAATAATTAATTTCTTTATAATTTTTAATAAACGAACAATTTTTTCCTTTAAGAACTAATTGTTATGGCCAGAAGTCTTGGCTTAGTTGGCAGACGGTCGGAAGTTGTGGGACAGACCCCCGACGTGGATCCCAAGGTTACGTAATAGGCTCGATAAGCTCGAGACGCCTGATTGGACCAAAAAGGGTTTTGCACGTCGAGCCAGTCGAGCCAGAATAACGATTCGAAAGGGCTCGATAGGTTCGAAAGGATTTAATTACCAAAAAAGGGATAAAACCAGGTCGAATTAATCGAGCCAAAAATAACATATACACGTTCCTTACTTTTTTATAATCTAAATAATACCAATTTATAATATAACTTAATTATCCAGATTACTTTTAATATTTATTATTATTAAACGTAATTATATTTTTAATTTATTATTTAAATTTCCATAATATTATTACGAATATTAACCGTACGATTAAGGTTTAATAACTAATTAAATTAATTAACCGTTATACGTTATAAACCTTTATTTAATAATATAATTAAACTTTAAATAATACGTTATAGCGTTAATATAACGGATAATACTTAAAAATCTATTATATAATAATATAAGGATACGATTAAAAAATTTAAAAAAGTTATTTAACGCCTTAAAGCTTAAATTAATATTATCCGAATTAATAAAATTAAAATTAAGCTTAAAAAATCCGAACCTTACGACGGAAAAGGTAACGTATAAAGTTTCCTTATTTAAATATACGTATATTTCCATTTCGAAAAAATTATTAATAAGGCCGACAAAATTTTTACAGTCGTAATATTCCTTAAAAAAACGTTTTGGATTAATTTAAGCCTACCTTACGAAATTATTTAAAAAATAAAAAATCGGATTAATAACAAATTATTAAAACTTTTTTTTAATATTATATTAATTTCGAAAAAAATTTAAAGGTTAATTTCGGATATCTAAACGAAAAAAAAACTGCGGCATAAAGAATTTTCGATTTAAAGTAAAAAAAATTAACGTTTAAATACGTAATAACGTTTAAAAGCCTTATAGTTAAAATAAAATAAGTAAACGAAAAAAACGATAACTTAATTAATATTTTTTATAAAAGTTTAAAAAATAACGTTAAAAACGAAATTATTAAAATAACGCGCCTTATTACTTTAAATAAATATATCGTAAAGGCCGTAAAAATTAATAACCGATAATATAAGCGACGATAAAAACGAAAGGAATAATTTATTTTTAGATTTAGGTTTATAAAAACCAACCAAAACAAAAAGCGTAATATACCTTTTACCGCTTACGGAATAGTATTAAAATTTATAAAATTAAAAAAAATTTAGAACTAAATTAAATATTTTAATTATAACAAAATAGGCCATATAGAAAATTAATATAAGGCCCTTAGAAAATAATAACATAACGGTTAGATCCCGGTACCCGAAAAACAGCTAAAAGATAAAAAAGCCGTTATTTTCGGTAAGGTTAAGAAAAAAGAAAACTTTAACATATTTTTAAAAATACGGAAAAAACTACGAAAAGTTAAGGTACTTTTCCAGGCCGCAATTATCCGATAACGCGCCGTTACGATTAACTTAACGGTTATTTAATAACTATAAAAATACGAAAAATAAAAGGAATTAATACCAGAAATATAAATATTTCGTACGTAATAAAAAAAATAATAACGACAAAAATAATGGAAATTAAATAAATAAATTAAGGATTACCAAAAATAAAACGAAGTTTTATATTTAGAAAAGCCCGATCGATATAGGAAACTATACGTTATTTATTATATAAAAGCTTATTACCCCCGATACCAAAAGTAACAAAACTATATCCAGTAAGAAATTACGCGTATATATTAGTAAGGGTTCGATTTCGAAAATTAAACCGGAAAGGATATTAAGAATTAAAGGTAATATTAACATTTACGTAGCCTAATTATATAAAATACTATCGATATCCTTATAATAAAAAGAAGTTAGCTAAAACGAAAAAGTTACCTTAAATAGGATTTTATATATTATTATAAATAATATAATTACAAAACATAAAAAAAATATATATTAAACCGTTATAAAAACCTTACGAAAAATTATTTATAATTTACGTTTTAAGTTATTATTTATCAAAAAACCTAACGAAAGGTATAACTTAAAGGAAAAAATCCTAAACGCGAAAGAAAATATGGCATAATACAACGCCTAATAGTAACAAAAATATTATCCGGAAAAATCAATATATATTCGACGAAAAAGATTTTACGTAAAATTCCTTAAACTTAAAATTTAGCTACAATGTTAAAAAGGATAACTAAAAAAAATCCAAAGAATTAACTAAAAGAAATTAAAAACGTATTAAAAGGTTAAAAATAAGCCTAAAGAATAAACGTTACCTATAAAAAAGCTATAAGCTGGTAAAAACAAAAGGAATTAACGTACATTTTTAAAAGAAACTTTGTATACGATAATAAAAAAATTAAAAATGTTTCTTATTATAATTAAAATACGAATTAGAAAAAATTAATATACCGTTATAATAAATTACGAAACCGAACCGAATTATATTAAACTAAAAGTAATTAACGAATTACGTTTGTTATAAAAAAATAAAACCGAATTTTAGGAAATTAAAAATGCAGAAAGTACTAAATTTACCTATAATAACGGATAAGTTAATTACGAAATTAATTATTTCGAAATTTATGTTTAAAAACGAAAATAAATTATTAATTTCGATATTATCTTAATACGGAATTACGATATAATCTTCGGTAAAAAATAACTATATTAATATAATCCCTTAATCGATTTAAGGATAAACCAGGTAAGATTTATTTTATTTTCTATCGACGAAAACGATCCAAGAAAAAGATTTTATTACTTAATTAATGATAATAAGAATAAATATAGGTATAAAAATACGATAAAAACCTTATTATCCAAAAAAATACGATATATATAAAAAAAAGGACGGGATAAATATATACGACGCGTTATTATTATAATTAAAGTATAGCTATACGAAATAAGAGACGATTTATAATATTAACCTTAAAAGCTAGAAGAAATAATTAAAATATTACCATAGTATTATAAATATGCAAGGTTAATATAGGTTCAAGCCTTATTTTCCAGGCTGAGCCAAATATACAGAAAATCATTACACATATAATCCATACGATAGATATTATACCCAGTATCTTCGAACACGATAACTAATTAATAGTTTTCACGGTTAAGATAGATTATATACTTCAGTCCTATAGAACCTTATTCTGAAGCAGACTGATACGTGGTTGCCGATAAGCTTCGACTTTGATGAACCTTATGCCAGCTGGCTGCAGTAAACCTTAAGAATAAACCTTACGGATAAACCTTGAGAATAAACCTTAAGAATAAACCTTAACGATAAACCTTAGTATTATAAATATAAGCGACTTTTTAAAGAATAAATTAAAATAAAATTATTAAAATATAATAAATAGGATTATAAAATAATTTTAAAGGATAATAAAACGATTATTTTTTATTTTATATATAACTTAAATTAATAAGAATTATACGTATTACGAAAATATTTCGAAAATAAGTTACGTAAAGGATATATTAAATGCTTTAAGTTACCGGCGGAATATTTTATATTTTTCGTACCAAAGAAAAATAAAGAATTACGGTTAATAATCGATTACCGATAATTAAACGATATTACGGTCAAAAATCGTATATTTTTACCCTTAGTTACCGAAATAAAAGATCGTTTTTATAGAATTAAATAGTTTATTATTTTAAATTTACGAAACGGATATAATTTAATTCGTATTAAGCCGGAAAATAAATAAAAAAATAATTTTTAAAACTAAATACGAATTATACGAATATTTAATAATACCTTTTAAGCTTATTAACGTATCCGTAACGTTCCAAAAAATGGTTAATTACGTATTACGCAAATATTTTAATATTTTTATTATTTATTATTTCGATAATATTTTTATTTACTTAAGTTCGGAAGAAAAATACGAAAAATACGTTTATAAAATTTTTCAGGTTTTATAAAACGTTAATTTTTTAGTTAACGCCGAAAAAAACGAGTTCCATACAAAAGAAATACCGTATTTAAAATACGTTATTATTCCGGAATATATTAAAATAAACCTTAAAAAAAAGAATTTAAAAATAAAAACTACTTATTATAATTATCGAAATCCAGGTTTTTTTTGGATTTGTTAATTATTATCGGAAATTTATTTGCAATTTTAATAAAATCGTGATATTTTTATTTAACTTAATTAAAAAAAAGATTAAATTTTAATAAATGGCCGAAATTAAAAAGATTTTTTAAAGGATTAAAGATATAATTATTAACGAATTAATATTAATTATATACGATTTAAATCGTCCCGTAAAATTAAAAACCGATATTTCAGATTATATATTAAACGTAAAAATCGGATATAAAAATAATTAAGGTAATTTATACCTTATTATATTTTATTTTTATAAATTAAAAAAAACCCGATTTAAATTACGTTATCCTAAATAAAAAGTTCTTAATGATTATTAATACCTTTAAGGAATTTAAATATTATCTTAAAGGAAGCTTATATTAAGTTAAGGTATATATAAATTATAAAAACTTTACCCGATTTATTATTATCCGAAAACTAATAGGACGATAAAATCGTTACATAAAATACTTTTCAGAATTTAATTTCGTTATTATTTATAAAAAGGGTTTAAAAAACGGCAAAATAAACGTTTTAAGTAAATGATTAAACCTAAAATAAAAAGTTCTTAAGGTTCCATACCAGGTATTTAACTTAATAAAAAAATATATATAATTACGACAAATTGCGATAATTAAAAAAATAATATTTAATTTATACCAAAAAATCTAATAATATAACGATTAGTTACCAGAAGAAAAAAAAACCGACAAAACCCAAATGTTAAAAAAGTATTAAAAAAAACTAATTCGTAAAATATACGAATACCAGTTATACGGATACCTTAAAGTTTATAAAACCTTAAAACGATTATAACGTATATATTATTTTTTTAAAATAAAATTAATAAAAAATTTTTTATAAAAATACGATTTATGTAATAAAATTAAGGTATAACGTTATAAATTATACGGAGAATTATAACTATTACCAGTTGTAAAACGATTATGGGATTTAATTATTTTCGATTTTATTATTAAATTATTATTATCAAAAAATTTAATAACGGATATATATTATAATAATATTTTTATAATCGTAAATCGATTTATAAAGTTTTTATATTTTTTATTATTTAATGAAAATATAAACGTAAAATAATTAACTTATATTTTTTTTTTAAATACCTTATTAATATATACGGATTTTTAATAAAAATTAAATCGGATAAAAATATTATATTTATTTCAAAATTTTAGCACAACCTTATAATATAATTAAGTTTAAATTATAAATTTTTAAACGTTTTTAAATCATAAACGGATAATTAAATAAAAGAAAAAATTTAAATACTTAAAATTTATTACGGTATTATATTAATTATAAATAAAATAATTAAGGCGAAAAATTATTAATAACTTAATTAATTTATAATATAAATTATTACGAAAATATTAAAATAATATTAGTTAACGTTAATTTCGATTTTACGTTTAAAGTTTACCGAAATTTATAAAAAAAAAGGTTAATTAATATTAAACAATTTTTACTTTAAAATAATTTAAATAATTATATATAAAAATAAAAATAAAATTTAAATTTATACGTATTTAAATATAAAAATAATATAACCAAAAAAGGTTAAAAAAATTAATTTTCCGGAAATAAAAAATAATTTACTTAATTATTAAAAATATTTAAACCAAACGATTTAACTAAAAATTTTATTATAAATATATCGGACCATATAAAGTCGTAAAAAAAAATTCAAAAAGTAATTATTAATTAAAATTATTTTCCAAAATTAAATTTTATTCCGTTTTTTATATTTTTTTATTAAAGTTAAGAACGGATATAATTTAAATTAATACGGGATAAAAAATGGAAATAATAAAAAACGTATTAATATAAAGGGTCGAAAAAATTTTTAATACCAGAAAAAAGGATAATAAAAAGTAATATTTAGTTAAGTAAAAAAATTACCTAAAGTTAAAAAATATATAAAAACTTACGGAAAACCTTACGGAAACTTAATATTTACTAAAAAACTTTTACTAATAATAACGGAAACGCCGGGGTTAAAAAGTTCCAATTTACGTTATCCAAATCGGATTATTCGACCGTATTTATAATACGGAAAAACGAAATTATTTCGGCCTTTAACTTAAAATTTTTTTTTAAACGTTCGAATTTTTCTATCGTTTCCGCGTTTTTAATATTATTACGTAATATTTCGATTTTATATTTACGTAAAAATTTTTTTTTTCCGTAAGCAAATTAAACAACCAAATAATTTATTAAAGTATTATTATAATTCGTTAAAACGTTATTAAACGGAAAATAATTTTTTTTTTAAATAAAACGTTTTTAAAATTCAAAACGATCTTTTTTTATAACTAAACGATTATATTTAATTTCGGAACGTTTAAATAGGTTATAAAAATCGTTATATTTAAAATAACGAATATATTCTCCAAAATTAAAATAGGTTATATAAACCTTTTTTTTACGTTTATAACGCGAGCAAAAAAACGCGGATATATTAAAACTAAAAGTATCGATTTTTTTTAAAAAAATTTAAAGCGTTATTACGATTACGGAATTTTTATGTTTTAATACGGTTAAATATAACGACCAAAATAATAAAAATAATATATAAAAAGGAAAATTAGTTATTAAATAAATGCGACAAATAAATTAATTTTTAAGGGCAAAAATATTAAAGGCGGAAAATCGTATTATGGTTAAAAATTTTAGCTTAATTAACAAACGGTCGGAAATTATGGGATAAACCCCCGACGTGGACCTTAAGGTTACGTAATAGGCTCGATAAGCTCGAAACGCCTAATTGGACCAAAAAGGATTTTGCATACGAGCTAATCGAATTAGGATAACGATTCGAAAAAGTTCGATAAGTTCGAAAGGATTTAACTATTAAAAAAAGGATAAAGTTAAGTTAAGCCAGTCGAACTAAAAATAACATATATACGTTCGTTACTTTCTTACAATTTAAATAATACCAGTTTATAATATAACTTAGTTACCTAGATTACTTTTAACATCTGCTATTACCAAACGTAACTATACCTTTAATCTATTATTCAGATTCTTACAGTATTATTACCAATATAAACCGTACGATTAGGGTTTAATAGTTAGTTAAGCCAGTCAGCCGTCATACTAATCGGCGGAAATTCGGCCTTTAACCTATATTATTATCTTACGGTTAAAGCAAAAATTTATTACAGCTTTTTTAAGAAATATATAATAAATATTTAAATACGCTTTATAATAAATATTTTACGTATCCGATTTTTAATATTTTCGCTTATTATCGTTTCGATTTAAATAAAAATCTTTACGGTTACCTTATTTTAACTTATACCCGGAAATTTTTTTTTTAATTAAAAGTTAATATTCTTAACTTTTTCCTAATTAAAATCGTCCTAATTTAAAAAATATATAAATATCCCGTAAAATACCGAAAACGTTATTTTAACGTTTTTTAACGTAAATAATAAATAATTTATATTTTAATAATTATTTATACCGTTATTAATCTTTTTTTTATTTATTATTTAAAATATAATTATTTAAATTTCGATAATAAAAGTTAATATTATATATAAGTCGTTAATTTATACGATTATCGTTTTCGTTTTTAGTATTTTATATCGTTATTTTTAAGTTACAATTTTTTATTATTTTATAATTTATTTATTTAACTTTTTTATTAATTTCGAAATTTATTTTAACCGTTTACAGTATTTTCGTTAAATATTAATTAGGGACTTGCCGTTATATATTTTGCCGGATTTAATTAAATTAACATATTATTTTTATAATTTTTTTTTAAAAAAACCTTATTTTTTTAATCGTTAAAAATATAAATTTTAAAATTTATTTCGGATAATTATTAATAATGTTACGGAAAAATTTATATTTCCTGTTTTCGTAAATATATATAAAGAATTTTTGGATATAAACTTATTTACCTTTTATAATTATTTTAAACGTATTTATTAAATAATCCGTTTAATTAGCTTTTTTTACGTATATAATTTCGAAAAATAAATTAATTATTTATATCGTTTACGTTATTTAATAAAGTCGTTTTTTTAGGTAAATAATTATATCGAATTTCGTAAGCTTAATAAGTTATAAAATATATTAATTAAGATCGAAATAATTATATATATTATATGTTTACGTTTTAAATCGGAATTTACCTTTAAAGCGATTTTAATCCTTAGGTTTTTTATAAATAGCCAAGTACGTTAACGGTACGGTTATAATTATTATTAATATATAACTTATATTATTTTATTAATAGCTGATTAATAAATATATGCGCGAATTAAGCGACTAAGATTTTTAATTATCAGATATAAGGGATATTAGTTATGTTTTATTAGATGGCTAGTTACGTACGCTTTCGTAACGCGTACTGATCCTTGAAGTAATCTAGCCCCGGAACATATATGTTCCCCTGCTAGCTGACAGGTGGAGGTACTAACTAAATACACCTTGGTAACTGGCGTATAAATATTTCTACTATCTGCTTAAGGGCGACAAGGCGTTGGCGCTAACAATTTTCCTGAAACTACTAGGCTTAAACGGAAGCCAATCAGCGTGAAGCCGACTGTTGCTTTCAGAAAAACTGTTAGCGCTAACGTCTTGTCGCCCTTAAGCCGATACAATGTATGTGATATTACATGCATGAGAATGCGGATGCATCGGAAAGGGCCACCTAACCGGGCCGGCATGTCTCGTGGTAGAGGCGCGGATGATCAGACGAATAGATAACCTTACGGCTACCGGCGATGCAGCCCGCCTTATGACCCAGTACATGGATTACCTGGGAAAGGGGAATATGCCTGCGTACAAGGGGGTGAGATAGAAATTTGGGATAGCGACGAAAACTGCTTCTTGTAGGAATGATCTCATAGGTTTCCCCTATATTCCTCAGATGACCACCATCCATTGCTACCATTACCTTCTCTGGTCGTCGGGCCTCGGTCAGCAGGGTCTTGATCACGGCTCTGGGATGAGGAGCTTGATTGGTGCACCAGCCAGTTCAAAGACGTCTGGGTTGAGGGCGAAAGGCGGGAGAGGAAGACATAAGGGGCAAAAGTCCAATGCTAC
This sequence comes from Monosporascus sp. MG133, assembly GCA_004155925.1. Taxonomy (NCBI): domain Eukaryota; kingdom Fungi; phylum Ascomycota; class Sordariomycetes; order Xylariales; genus Monosporascus; species Monosporascus sp. MG133. The sequence goes on along the minus strand of QJNX01000060.1, from coordinate 104,842 downwards.
ATCGTCCGACGCCTTGTATGTGATCAGTGCATGTCTCAGCCCGGGACTGGGGTAAAGAGACAAGGGGGAGGTAACTTATCCGCACATTAACATTCTCGATAGGCCTAAAACTAGGAATCGGGAACTTTGGGGGAGCAAGAGGAAGTAGAAAGCGGTAAACCTCGTTCGGGTAAGATTGCCCATTTCAGATTGATTCACCGAGAGAGAGGGATAGAGAGAAGAAGAGAGAGAAACTGATCATCTCTATGTCGATAGGTTCTATCATACGGCCAGTTTTCACTGCAACCAAGTCAAGCACTTCATGTCACAAAACTCTACCCGTGGAGCATTACCACATAGAAACAAGCTGTTACGAATAAGCCTTTCAATATCTCTATAGCCGAGTTAAAGTGTAGGAGAGGAAAAAGAACCACGACCAATCATAGATAACATGGGAGCTCTCTCGACCCGAGCTTTACTCGTCGTGCTTCTGCCGCTGGCCCTCGCAGCCGAACAGAGCGTGGGTTCCATGCTCGTGAAATCTGATGTCGATAGCACGTATACTAAGAGAACCAAAAAAAAAGTTCTTCTTCTTCACAAACCAAACCGATACCCTCTTCGACGGCATCTCGGCGCAGTGCAGCTTGGCCCTGTCCTCCCCGATCCCAGAATGCCCCCAGGAGCTGCTTAACCTCCTAGGCGGAAGCCAGTTCTACACGGTGCAGAATGAGACCATTATGGACATCTTGTGCCGGGAGCCGTGCCCGCCCGCCTTCGAGACGTACCGGGCCAACGTGGGAGAGGCCTGCGCTAACGATCCGCAGCCCCGAGACGGCTACCCGGCCACGTACTGGGTCGACGCCGTGTCCTCGGTGCGGTCACAGATGTGTCTCAAGGACTCGGCCTCGGGGAGATATTGCACGGGTTTGGTTTCCGCCTTTCCCCTCTAAACCAATGGATGTTTCGTTTGCTTACAAAATGGTATCTTCTTCGCAGAATTCCTCGAACAGACTCTGGGAGACGCAACCGACCCGGCTGATCTCCTCGGGGGCTACACCACGGAGCAGTTATGTTCCGAGTGTATCGTAAGCCTCTTCCGGCACCAGCAGTCAACCCCCTATTCCAACTACGACGTCGAGATGTCCGAGGCCTGGGCCGAGATCCAGGCCCGCTGCGACCTCGAATACCCGACGGCCACCCCGACGCTCAAGACCAACGTCACGAGCCTGGGCAACTATGCCCCCTCGGGCTACGCCACGGCCGTGTGCGTAGGGAGCCGGACCCACGAGGTCGTCAGCGGCGACAACTGCCTCTACGTATCCAAGGCGAACCACGTCTCTACGGGAGCGCTCATAACACTAAATAGTCTGCGCATGGACTGCACGAACCTCCTGCTCGGTCAAGTATGTTTTTCCTTTCTCCTCTTCTTTATTTTCCCTGTTTCAGACCGAGGACTGACGAAAAGGAAACCCGAAAGAATCTCTGCCTGCCGCCGGTCTGTGATGACTATGTAGTGAAGAGCGGCGACACTTGCATCGGGATCGCGAACCAGTTCTTTACTTCCTACCAGAAGATCGTAGCCTGGAACCCCAGTACGTTCCCTCTCTCCACTTTCCCCATCACCTATTTCTTTTCCCTACTGGAGCCGAGGAAGAAGACATCGATATTAACGGAACTGACTTTTCTTTGCGAACGAATCTATAGCAATCAACCCGTACTGTACCAACCTCCTCGTCGACCACAACGTCTGTGTTGGGCCCCCCGGCGGCGTCGTCAACTTCACCACCGTTCCCGGGGCCACGGGCACGCAGACGGCCATCTACGCGACCACTACGGCCGCCAGGCCGACCCCCGTCGCCGAGGGCACCACGACCAAGTGCGGGAAGTATTATCTCGTTCAGCCGGTGAGTGACGCATCTACTTGCCCCAATTTAGATTCTCTATAAGGTTCCCAAGTCAAGGTGCCAGAACTCTGGTCATCTGTCTATCGCTGACCTACGGGCCTCTTGGCAGGGTGACTATTGCGAAATCGTGGCGCTCAACCAGGCGGTGCCGTTGGATATGTTTCTCGGGATGAAATTCCTCAGGTAAGTATGCTTTTCTCTCATTCCTTTGTTTTTTTCTTCCTCATTTTTCTTATTTTCATTATCTTTTCTTTCCTTTCTCCTTTTTTTCTTTTTTCTTTTTTCTTTTTTCTTTCGTTTTTAACCCATATCTATATTTCCGATAATTATTTAATTAAGGAACGGAGATAATTATATATAGCCGTAAATCTGATCTATTTATATATATATATATAGATCGACGAAGAATGCAGCAACCTCCTCTCCGGCTTCAACTACTACGTGCGGCCGACGCGCGACTAGAATACGACGGCCACGTCCCCTGTCGTCCCTCCCCCGACTGTCACCCCGCCGGGCACCACCGGGGAGTGCTATGAGTATGTTTACCCCAATGCCCCTTTTTCACCCCCTCGTATCCCTGCGATGATGAAAGAAAAAGAAAACTCTCAGGTAATGGAGACACTAACATATCGGTGTGTGCGCGAATGAACAGGTGGTACGTCATCCAATCCGGGGACTACTGCGCCAAAGTCCAGGACCAGTTCGGCATAACGTTCGCGCAGTTCCAGACTTGGAATCCCGTTAGTTTGTCTTCTACCCCACAGCCGTCTGAACCCCATACATGAAACTCTCCAGCACCAAAACACAATGCCCTCTCAAAAAGATCTTCAGGGGCTAACCTACGCTTGCTAATCCACTCCATACCAGGCTCTCGCGGACGACTGTTCCAACCTCCTCCTCGACGTGGCGTACTGCGTCAACGGCGCCCCCTCGTCTACTGTCGCTGCTTCTCGGCAGACCTTGGAGGCCCGCAGTGCCGCTTCGGGGCGCAAGGAACAAGTACCACCTGCTATGGTGAGGCCTCGAGGCCCCGTCCAGACCCAACCGCCCGAGCCCAGTGCTGGTGGTCTTGGTGGTGGTGTGGCGATAGGGTGGCCCGGAGTGAACTCGCCTAGGCTGAGACAGCAGATGGGGTTGGGGTTGGGTGGCAAGGAAGAGCTCTGAAGAGTGAAAGCATTCTGGGATTTCATTTCACGTCATGGCATGGCATTTCATGGCATGCCCGTGATAAATTACCTGGGAAACCGTTACCCCAATGTATCAAGGCGCCTTCCCTGCCCTCGTGTCTCCCAATTCTTACTGGATTATGTAGGCCGGGGTTGGTTGGTAGTAACGTGGGGCATGGATGAGTTTCACATTTAGGACGTGACCTCCCGGAAACCGAGACAGGAACTAAGCGACACCACACTGGCTTAGATGCAAGCTCGTAAAAGACAAGAGGAATCGTTGGCAGAAAATGAGTAGCAACATTCTTGCTTGTACCGTACCGTGACTCAACAAGACTGTGAAGACTGTGTACCGGTCATCTTCGAATTCGTCGTAAGCATCCCAAAGTAATGCGCCATGGAGCCGGGAGGAGAAAGACAACCAAGAAAGGCTGTGGGACAACATCAATAGATATATATATATATATTATCCATCACTCGCTGGCAAACACCCTTCTCCTCTTCCTCATTCGATGTGGCGGCATGTGCACAGACCACCAAATGTCATCCAAGCCATCGTCGTCGTGACCGGGCTCCTCGCCCTGTCTATCACCATCATCACGGCCATGACCCCCGCCCGGTCGCTTTTCCCCTTCTTTCTCCTTCTCCCCCTCCGCCGCCTCTGCACCATCTGTGACCGCCGCCTCCCGGACAAATCTCGTCAGCTTCCCCAGGGACGTGATCTGCTCCTCGACGACCCACCACAGCTCGTCCACCAGCACCTCCGTGGCGACTTTGAAGACGGGTTTAAACCAATCTTTCTCCCCACCGCCACCAACCGACTCATCAGCCTCATCATCCGTTACACCCCGCTCCTCCTCCGCCGCGACCGCCAGCAAGAACGGAGCCCCGGATCGCCAGCGCGGGCTCGTCGTTCCCGGCTTCTCCCCGTTATTATCCCCCCCAAGCGGCGTTGACAGCACCGAGGCCACGGCGGCCGGAGACGCGCAAAGGAATGTCGGCAGACAAAGACCGGGCGGGAGGCTCCCGGACTCCCGCATCGCGCGGTACCGGGTGCGTAGTCTCTCGACTGGATCCGCGACAATAATATTACGGCGGCTATGACTCTCCTCTGCTTTTGTTTCTTCTCCTTCTTCTCCTACTTCGACCCACCGGATCTCGAACGTGCTCCGCGCCTTGGCGACCTCGTCGGCCGGCTGCCCTTGCTCCAGGGCCGCGTCGAACGGGATTTCGACGATCTCTCGGACTCGGGTCTGGAACTCTTCCACGTCCGAGTTCGTCGTGGCAGTGGCAGTGGCAGTGGCAGTGCGGAAGGCTACGAACCCCCAGGGCTGACCTTGGTATCGCTTCCTCCAAGTCTTGAGCCAGTCAGGCGGCGGGGGCTGCCGTCGTCGCTGTCCTTGAGCAGAGGATGATGATAATGATGACGAAGACGTGGCTTCTTCGAGTTTTTTGACGCGCAGCTGCTCCTGCCACACGACGCGGGCCATCTCGGCGACGCCGTCCTCGCCGAGAACGTCGCGAAAACCGGCCTGCATCTTGGCCCGCTCGTCGCCGGGCAGGGCGGCGTTGTCCTCGGCCGTAGCGCGGGCGTACCGGTCGAAGCTCCACCCGGGCGGCCAGTAGGAGCTTGAGGCGTCGGAGTAGGCGGACAACAAGCTCGAGGGGGGTGGAACTCGGTTGTCTTGGCGCGGCGCTGCCATGATTGGATTAGGCGGAAGGAATTTTTTGAATTGAATGTGGGGATAGGAGACGGGGGATGGGTAGGTTTTGGTGTTTGTTGGGGGGGGTTTAGGTGTGGGTGAGGTGCGAAGAAAAGAGTCAAAGAAACGACGGACGGAAAGGGAGGGAGAGAAAAGCTTCAACAAGAAATCAAGGGATAAAGAAAAAAGAGGAAAATAAAATGAAGAAAGAGTGAAGGTAAAGCTGCGGAAAATGCGGGGTTACTGTTACGGAGTAGAATAGAGGATTTAGTGGGTCCTTTTCAGAGACCTTCAGGGACCTTCAGGGAATTCCTTGCAGGGCTTTCAGCAGGTGTTTCTGCATTGGTTAGGTGGCACGTTAGGTAGTTAGACAGCTAGCCTCTTTGTTGGCAACGACTATATCTAGCCTGTGCGTTGATAGATAGCGAACCTACCTTTCTTCCTTTTCCCAATTCAGTATTCTGAGCCATATCCTGAATATAGTGCGACCTGCATTCCTAACCGCGCCGTCACAGTAACCATGGTTAACTAATTTGCGGGGTATATGGGCTGCGGGTTAGGTAGTTATACCTACGGTTACTCGGCGGGTACCTGATCGTAAACCACCTTAGCCCTATCCCAAAGATAAAGAAATCGATCCTACAACTAGGGAAACAATATTTTTCATTGTGTACCGCACCAGATCAACTTGAGTCCTCGCCGTGCCCCGAGTGCGCCGAGAGGAGACTTGCCATTCCTCGAAGCGGTAATGGGGCCAGCGCCGTTTTGCGATGAGGAAGGCGATGAAATCCCGGTTGTCGTCATTGTTGCGCTCCTTCATGCTCAAGGCTATCTTGCCCGTTTCTCTGCGCCAGGTACAGTTGCTGACCACGAGCGCGCGGTAGGCATAACATAGATGAAACAGGACCGTACTGCCGTCCTCCAGAAAGCGAAAGTTGATGTCGGTGCCGGCAGCTATTAAGGCCTCCATCGTAGCGCGGGCCACGGGGCCACCGCCGAATCTGTGATAACAAACACCGCATTCGAAATGTTTAGGGTCGCAGTAGCTAGCATCGAGAGCGATGTGGTTAGGTGTCTATTTATATCAAAGCCTTTCCCGCCTGCGGGGTACTCCAGCAATTGTTCCACGATGTCGCGCCAGAAGTCGGGTGTTCTATCCAACACATGGGTCCTGACACCGAAGAATAAGACCTCCACGTGATCCCCGGCTCCCGCGAGGCGAATAACCAATTACACGACGTCGAATATTCCGGGATAGTTAGGTATGCTAGGTAGCTCCCCTTCGGCTGTAGTGGAAGTCCGTTTCCAACCGCGACGTTAGATGCCGGGATTGGGTTCGGCCCGCTAAGAGACGCGGCCTTCTCCAGCAAAAGCTCCAGGCCGTCTGCGGGTCGAACACGACTGTAATCCGGATCCCACGTTTTAATAGAGTAGAGGTAGTTGAGAATAGGCGGATAAGTACTGGGGCCTTCGAACTCCCGCAGGATAAGCGCGACTAATATCCGCCCCGCTATCGAGATACGAGTGCACTAAATCCTGGCCTCGAAGATTCTCCGGCAATGCCTGTACGGCCGCGAAGATGGAAATATGGCCGATTACATCCCTTTATTAAGAGTGATGTTAAGCGCACCTTAGTTTTTCTAGGCTTGGCACACCTTAGTTTTTCCTGTCAATTAGCAACGCTCCGTTCTTCTTCCCGCGCCACCTTTTACCAGTTCCTATATTCTTTATAATAACGCAACAACTAAATTATTAAATAAAGTCGGTATTTATATTTTAGGATTTTTCGGGCCCCTTAATCCATATTCCGAACTTTCTTTATTTTTCCATTTGTTTTTGGTTAAGTTATGTATAAGTAAAGTTATAACGCTAAAACGGTAAAGATATGTCGCGTACGGCTGCACCAAAAGATTGATTTTTAAGTGCAAGATTCTTATCTTGCTACTTAGCTGATACACCCCCTTAGTTGCTAGCGATCAGGTAGTAACTGGTATTCCTCTCATAGTACCATCTTGGGGCTGCTAATGCATTTAAACCATGGTCAGTGTACTCTTCTCTTGGATCACTTGAAACCTTTAGGAAAGTGGCCTAATGCAGCAAATTACGCTAATTTTAGCTCCGAACTTAGCTCATTAGAGGCGATAAGATGCTTAATTATCGCGTACGGCTGCACCAAAAGATTGATTGTTAAGTGCAAGATTCTTATCTTGCTACTTAGATGACAAGATATGTCAGATATAGGGGTCATCAGTAATGTTTTATTGCATGACTAGTTGCAGGCGCTCTAGAACGCGTATTGCACTTTAATATAATCTGTCCACGGAACATATATAGTCCGATTAAAGGAAGCTTTTCCGTATATGGAATGCTAGCGTACCCCTATTAACTAACATACCTTTTTAACGTTTTAACGTAATTACGGCGTTAATTATTACTTTTTATTATTTCTTAAAGCCGTAATTATTAATTTTTTTTTAGGTAACTAAATTTTTTTAATTAATTAATTTTTAAAAATTTTTTTCCGTTAATTTAAAATTTTTATAATATTTATTAATTTTAATTATTTTTTAAAATATTTAAAAAGTTTACGTAATAATTTTTTTTAATTTATTAATTAATATATTATCCGTAAACGTATATTTTATTTTAATTATATTTTTTTTACGGTTTTTTAAAATTAATAAATATATATATTTACGTATTATAATTTTATTTAAAAAAAAATAACGTTAATATTAATAAATTGTATAATTTGTTAATTATCGTATTATATATTTAAAGGTTTTATATGTAAACCGATTTTAATTTTTTAATTAATTAAAAATAAATTAAATTTTTTTAATAATTTACATAAAAAATAATAATTCCGTTTCAGTTATAAAAATAATTATTATATTTTATTTATTTATCCGTTATCTTATAATTTTTTTAAATAATTTTATAACATAAATTTAAATTTTTTTTCGATTAATCGTATTATTAGTAAAAAACATATTACTTTAAATATTTAACGAGTTTTTATCCCCGAATTATAACGTTAACGTTTTAATTCCGATTAAATATAAAATAATTTAATTAACGGCTTTATAATATACGTTATTAAAATTTAAATTAAATCGGATAAATCGGAATACCGTAAAAATTATATTAAATCGCGTATTAATTATTACGTTTAAAATAAAACTAATTTATTTAATATTTATTAATAAAGTTTAAATAAGTTAAATTAAAATTCGGTAATAATTTAATATCCGTTCTTAATATATTTAGGAAATTATTTAAGTTTTTTTTAAGAATTAAGTTAATTAATTTATTTATAAAATTAAATTAAAATAATTAAATTTTTTTATTAAATTTATTTTTAATTATTTCGATATTAAAAAATTATTATAAGTTTTTATTTTTATAAAGATATACCGTTATTATATTTATTAAATTAAGTAATTAACGAAATTTTAAATTTTTTATAATAAATTATAACGATATCGTTTATAAAAAAAAAATATTTTTTAATAAATAAAATAATAAGGTTCATAAAAAACGGAAATAAATCTTAATTTTTTTAATATTTTAATAAAAAATTTTTGTTATAATAAAAATAACTTTTTTAATTTATATAATACCTTTTTAATTAAAATTTTTTTATTATATTATAAATAACTTAAAGGTATTTTTATAAATATTTAATAAAATAAATTCGCATTAATAAAAACGTTTAACGTTATATTACTTAAATTTTAAATTAAATTTAACCATAATAACGATTAAAATTCGAAATAATTTTTTAATTAAAATAAATACGTATATATTATTATAAAAAAATTAAAATTATTAATCGTTTCGTACGATAAAACGTACCTTATATTTCTATAATTAATTATATTTATTAAACTTATAAATATATATTTATATATATTTTAAAACAATTTTTTTAATAAAGATTTAATTAACCGTTTTTTAAAATTATATTTTTTTATATTAAAACTTTTCCGATTAAAATAATACGTATTTCGGATAATTATTTTTCTTAAATTTCCGTCGTTTACTAGCCGATTATCGATCGTATTAATAAAATAAATTAATTATCTTACGTTAAATGCGCTTTTTAAATATTTTATAATCGTACCGATAATTATCCTTTCGATACGGAATATACGGAAAATTTACGATTATAACCCGTAAGGTACTTTTATTTTTTACCGTTATTTTAAATTAAATAAAACGATAAAAATTTAAAGTTACCTTTATTTTTTTCGCTAATATATTAATGGTAATAATTATCAAAATAAACGTTAATAAAGGTAATAAGTTAAAGAACGGAAATAATTTAAATATAACGGTTATATAAAGGTAAATAATTCCATACGAATAAGTTTATTTTTCCTTATTCCGTACGTTTCGTAAGTTTATGTTATTTTAAAACTATTCTTTTTATTTAACCGGTAATTAAATTATTTCGTTTAAGTTTTTATATTTTTTTTATATATATATAAGATAAATATAAATTTAATTAAATAATTTTACTTATCGGAATAATTTACGTAATTCGTTTTTCGTAACGTAAAAAAAATTATTTTTTAAATTTTTAATATTACTTAAAAAATGGTTTTTTTATTAAATTATACGTTTCGAATAATAATAATTTTATTAATTAAAAAATTTTAAATTTCGTAAATATTCGTAAATTAATAATTAAAAAAAAAATTAATTTATACCTTAAAATTTAATTTTTAAAATTTCTTTTTTATAATAATAATAATTATAACGTAAATTATATAACCGTATATTTATAAATAAACTTATTAAAGTTTCCATTAAATATTATAATACCGTTTTTATATATTACATAAATATAATAAATTTCGTATAAATTTTGTTAAAAAAAACGTATTTAAAGGTACAGTTATAAAAGTATATTATTACTTTAAAAATATATACGATTAAAAATAAAAGTAATTTAACGTTATTTTATATCGTAATTTTTTTAAATATATTTTTTAAATATTTTATACCCCCGTTTTGGGCCTACGTATATAATATTAAAGGTTTAAGTTTAATGTTAAAAAAAAGTAATTAAAATATATTTCGAAATTAATAATTTTTTAAAATTTTGTTATCGTATTCGAATATTTATAAATAAACTTTATCTTAATTTTTTAAAACCTTTAAAAAATATCGGAATACCGTAATTAATATATTTTATTTTCGATTCTTAAAATAAATATCTTAAATAAAGCCTAAATATTTATCGGCTATAAATATAACATATTTATATTTTTTAAGGTTTTTTTCGAAATTTATATAATTAATAATAATTCGTTATTTTAATCGGAACGTTTTTTTTTAACTTTCGGTATATTTACTTTTTAATTTTCGTTTTATTATATATTTAATATTCAATTATTATAAAACCCTTTAAACGGATTTTTTTTATATAAAATTATAATTAAGCGATTATTTCGGGCCTTAAATATTTTAATTTTAAGTATTATATCGTACCGTTACCGGTTTGTAATAATTTAATTATATATAAGTTAACGTTTCGTTTATAAATTATTAATAAATTACTTAAAATATTATTACGTTAATATTTTCGAGAACGAATTAATGAAATTTATTTATTAATATAATAATTACTTAATTAAATTTATTTCGAATAAAATTACTATTTTTCCGATTATCTTATTAATATCCTTTTTTCCGGAACTGCCGAAAAAATATTATATCATATGCAAAATCTTCGTAATAAGTTTCGTTATATAAACGCAATATTTTCGGGCTTATAAAGCTTTAAAATAAAACGTTTATTTTGTTATATTTATTAATCGGAACGAAATTTTTCCTTACGTATATTACGTTATTTTAAATTATCGTTTTATAATTTAAGAATTTATTAATAAAATTAAAAATATATATTATAAACTTTAAATTCAAAATAAATAAATTCTTTAAGGGATAAAACGTAACATTTATCGTATTACGTTAATTAAAAATTAAAAAATACGTTAAAATTTATTTTATTTCTTTTAAAAATTAATTAATTTTTTTGGTAATTAATTTTTTATAATTTTCGATAAACGGTTAATTTTTTTTAAGGATTAATTATAAATAATCCGGTTTTGGATTAATACCGAAATTGTTTTATTAAGCTTAAATTTTACTGGAGTTTTATTAAGGAACGTATAATATTATTAAGGTAACTTATATCCAGGATTTAAGTACGTTTTATACCGAATCTTTTATACGTTTAATTTTTAACGTTTCCGTTTATTATTATTATTATTTCGGTTTGCTTAAAATATTTTCCGATTATTTCGTTTCAGTTTTTTTTACAAAGTTTTATTACGTAATTAATTATTAATATCTTTAATTTTTTCTTAAATAAGATTATTTTAACCGGAATAATTTGTTAAGGTTTTATAAAATGTCGGAAACGTTATTTTAACGTTTTTTGTTCATTATTATAAATTTGTTATAATTTAATAATTTAAAAAATTAATTTTAACTTTTAAATAATTACTTTTTTTTCCGATTTTTTTTTCGTTTAAAAAACATAAATAAGTTCGATTAATTAGGTATAATCGGTATTGTTATTATATATAAATAATTCGTTCAAATAAGCGATATAATCGTTTCGGAAACCCCGTAACGTTAACTTTAAACTATAATTTTTTATTATTTTATTATTTATTTATTAAATTTTTTAACGACTTTCGGAATTTATTTTAATCATTTTTCGTATTTACGTTTAATATTAATAAATAATTAATTATCGTAAACTTTTCCGGTTTTTTATAATTTAGTATATTAATTTTTAAAATCGTTATCTGGATTTAAATAAGTTTATTTCATTAATAAAAAAATATTATCCAAAATTTATTTTATAAATTCGTTAAAATTTTTCCGGAAAGTTTTATATTTTCGATTTAAATAAATATAAATCGTAAAGTTTTAATTATAAGTTTATTTGTTTTCGGTCGTTATTTCGAAAATATTTATCGGATAATCCGTTCGATTAACATTTTCGATTTATATAACTCTTTCGGAAAATAAATTAATTTCCCGTATTAATTAACGAAATTATTTTTTTAAATAAAAAGTAATATCGGCCGGTATAAGTTTAATAAGTTATGGAAGGTTTTAATTAAAGTTAATATATTTTTATAAACTATATTTTTTAATTTTAATTTTAATTTCGTTTTTAAATTTATTTTAATCCTTAAAAGTATTATAAATAATTACGGACGTTATTAATACGATCGTTATTATGGCTAATAAAGGATATAAATAATTATTATTAATATATAATTTATATCGTTTTAATAATAATTAATTAATTAATAATAATGCGAATTAAGCGAATAAGATTTTTAATTATTAGATATAAAGGTTATTAATAATGTTTTATTACATAATTAGTTACAGGCGCTTTAGAACGCGTACTGTACTTTAATGTAATCTCTTTACGGAACATATATGGTCCGATCAAAGGGAGCTTTTCCGTATATGGAGTGCTAGCGCACCCCTGCTAGCTAACAAGATACGCTGCGAAATAATAGTAGGTTAATATTCGAAGCTAATAAGTTACAGCATGTCCTAAAGAACTAAGGTACATATAATAAAACATATGCGAATATTTTAATAACGCTATTATTTTTTTGGATAAAAGTAAAATATTTAATATTACGTTATTTAGTGCAATTAATTGATATATAAATCATTATATATTAATAAGGTCCGAAATTAAAAAATGCGTTTGTTATAGCTTAGTTTTTTTTCGAAACGTTGATTTCTAGTTATATATATATCGGGCCGTCAGGGATTTAACGGGTCGGTAACAGCTGCGTCAAGAAGCTAAGGTGTGCCAAGCTTAGAAAAACTAAGGTGCGTTTAACATCACTCTTTATTAACTATAGTACGCGGTACCGTATATTAAAACGCTCCGTAAAAGGAACAAATTAAACAAAGATAATAAGTTTACTTGGAAACCTACGGATAGAGAAAATATATAAACGTAAAAACGCCTTAACCGTAATATAAAGTTCGGATTAACCTTTTAATTAAGGATAAATAAAGTCAAGTTTATAAATATCCGTTCCGACTTAACGGCAAATAATAAGATTTCGTTTACGGTCCAAGATTTAACGATATATTTATTAAAATTACCGTTAACGAAAAATTTCGATAGTTTTTAAGTATACTATTTTAAAAAAGTTTTAAAAAAGGTTTCGGCATCGTTACCAGCCATATATTCCCGGCCTATTTCGGCGTTAATTCCAGAAAAATTCGGTAAGCGCCGGCATTTCCTGATTTAATCGATAGGTATAAAGTTGATATTTATAGGGATCCGGCTTTCGTACCCGAAATTTTAATTTTTTTTGATATAAGGCTTTAAGCCTTTAATAACGTTAATAAGCATACAGTAAAAGGCCAGATATCGAATTATAACTTTATTATTATATTCGTAAGCTTACCGTATAGCTCAGGCTTATATGTTTTTATTCCTGTAAAAATAACGTCCGACCAGTAAAGTAATCAATTTGTTATAAAGTAAAACTTTTATAAAAGCCGAATTATTTAAGTAAGCTTTAAATTTAACGAATGTTTTTTATTTAAATCTTTTTTATATTTGCTATTTTAAAGTTCATAAAATTTATATTAATAAATAAATGCAATTTAAAAAGTAATATTTATAAATATTCGATATGTAACATTTATTCGAAAGTTTATATATTTTAATTATAAACGTAATAGGTATTTGTAAAGAAATAAGAGTAATAATTATTATTAGTTAATAAGCGGCCTTCGAACTTCCGCAGGATACGCGTAATTGATATCCGCCTTATTATCGAAATATAAATATATTAAACCCTGGCCTTAAGGATTTTCCGGTAATACTGGTACGGCTGTAAAAATGGAAATATGGCCGATTATATCTTTTTATTAATTATAATATGCAGTACCGTATATCGAAACGTTCCGTAAAAGGAATAAATTAAATAAAAACGGTAAGCTTGCTTAAAAATTTCTGGATAGGGAAAATATATAGGCGTAAAAACGCTTTAATCGGAATATAAAGTTCGGATTAACCTTTTAATTAAAAATAAATAAAATTAAGCTTATAGGTACCCGTTTCGACTTAACGGTAAATAATAAGATTTCGTTTACGGCTTAAAATTGAACGATATAATTATCGAAATTAACGTTAACGAAAAGTTTCGACACCTTTTAAGTATGCCGTTTCAGAAAGGTTTTAAAGAGGGTTTCGGTATCGTTGCCATTTACATATTTCCTGCCAATTTCGGTACCAACTTGAAAAGAACTTGGCAAACGCGAGCATTTTCTGATTTAATTATTATGTACAAAATTAATACTTATAAAGGTCCGGCTTCCGTACCCGGACTTTTTCCTTTTTTGATACAGGGCTTTAAACCTTTAATAACGTTAATAAACGTACCGTAAAAGGACAGATGTCGAATCGTAACCTTATTATTATGCTCGTAAGCTTAACGTATAATTCACCTTTATACATCTTTATTTTTATAAAAATAACGTCCGACCGGTAAAATAATCGATTTGTTATAAGGCAAAACCTTTGTAAAAGCCGGGTTATTTAAATCAATTCTAGCTTTAACGAATATCTTTTATTTAAAGGATTTTATTGTATTTTCCGTTTTAAGATTTAAAAAATATATATCAATTAATTAATACGGCCTAAAAAGTAACATTTATAAATATTCGATACGTAACGGTTGTTCGAAAGTTTATATATTTTAATAATAAGCGTAGTAAATATCTATAAAGAAATAAGAGCAATAACTATTGTTAGCTAGCAGGAGGTGCGCTAGCACCCCATCTACGCAAAGGCTCTCCTTAATCGGAATATGCACATTACGTAACTAGATTACGTTAAAATGCGGTGCGCGCTTTAAAATAGGAACAACTAGTTATGTAATATAACATAATTAATATCTCTTATATTTAATAATTAAAAGTTGTTATAAAACTTAAGTTCAGAGAAAATTACGTCTTTCGAAAATATAAATTATTTAACGTCTATAACTGGAATATATTCCGATAACCGTGAATCGAACGGCCGGATAATAAACGTAATACGATAGTAACTATTTAAAATTTAAAACGAAAAGAATTTAGGCATTTTAATAACGAATAAGTTTTGGACATTGTCCTTTAGCAAAATAAATAATATGTAGAACTTTTCCGATAAATAATCGAATAATAAACGATTATATAAATTAAGAAGGCAAAATTTTATATATTGTTTATTACAATGATATAAAAACATGTGAATAACGAACGGATACCGTATTATAACTACCCGAAACTTATTAAACGTACGTTAATTAAAGAAAAAAAATTTAAATAAAAACCATAACCGCAATATACGTTATATAATTAAGACAAAATATAATTATTTATATTTAATAGATTATAAGCCCTATGGATGCCTTCATTATAAATACTTAATAATCGTACCGTATTAGGTTTAATTATTTTAATTTTAAAAACAGGTTAGAAATAAAAGATTTATGGATTTCTATTAAAAGAATTTATTATAATTTTATATTTTTTAATCGAAAATATCCGAAATAATTTATAAATCTACGAAAATAGGCTAATTAATTTACGTTAAGTTTCTACGTTAAATAAAAGATTTCAGTTTATAAAACAGAATTTTCGAATCTTTTAAGTTTGGAAAATATTAGAAGTAAAAAACGTTTTATAGGTAATTATTTTTACAAATTATTATTAAGGTTACGAAATTTCTTATTACGTAAGATTATTAAATTAAACCGAATTAAAAATCTGGTAAATAAAATGGAACGTTATTAAAACGTTTAAAAAAGAATTAAAACCGTTGTTTTATTAAAAGTATTAATAAATATAAACGATTTTATTTTAAGGTTTTTAAACAAAGAGCTTTTAAAAATAAAAGCGGATTAAAGGTATTATAAGAAAATAAAAAGAAATAAGGTTATTTTACCGTTCGGATTTTGGATAATCGTTAATTTGATTCCGACCGAAATAAATCCGTACGGTTTAAAATTTTTAAACCTTATAAGGGTTATTTGAAATATTTTTATTCTAAAAAATTAAATTATAAGGCCGTTAATTATAAATTTAAGAAAAGTACGAAGTTTTTATTAACCCGATAATATGGAGAGCAGTTTCGGGAAGCCGTATAAAACGTTACGGTATATAAAGATAAATCGGATCTTTTTTTAAACGTAATCTTTAAAACAGAACCGAAATAAGTATATACGTTTAATTTATTTTAACGAAATATTATAAAACGGTCGGAATTATACCGTGTTTTAAGGAAAAAGTTCTTATTAAAAAGGATGCGGGAAATATAACAATACAACTAAATATAATTACCGGGATATAAGTTAATATAATAAATAAAAGGTTAATAATGAAACTTAATTTTAGATTAATTACCGGAAATATTCCGGGCTTTATCAGCGTTAATGGTATGTATATTAAATGTTATGGAATTTATAAAATCCTTAGTAATATAACGGATAATAGCGGAACCGAACGAAAATTTAAGTAAGTTTATTTTGTAATATGGCAAAACCAGAAAGCGTTTAATTTTTTATTATCCTACCTTAAAATAAGTAAGTTAAAAACCGTATTAAAAACGGTTATATACGAATAATTATACGGGTTATTATAAAAGATTTAGAAGTTAAAAAGCGTAAATTTAACGTTTTTCGGAAAATAGGTTTATGTAATTAATTTAATAAAATTAATTATAAAGTTAAAGTTTTTTAAATTTAGCAAATAATTATATTAAGAAGTGATAAAATTTTCAACCTGCTTAAAGAATATTTAATAAGTACAATCCGAAAAAAATACGAATTTTCTTTGTTAATTATTAAGGGCAAAATATCCGATAAACCTGGTTTCGGAAAAAACACCTTTATTTAAATTTATTTATCCCGAATCTTAAATATAACGGAAAACGTTAAAAAGTTATATATAAACGAACCTACAAGGAAGAAAGATTCGTTATTTAAAAAGGGATAAAAAGATATTTATATTTTTCGTATTTATAAAAGATAATAACTTTTAATTATATGTCGATTATAAAAGGTTAAATAAAGTTATAATAAAAACCGGTACCTTTTATGCTTAATTTAAACGTAATAACTTATGTAAGGTTTATTAAAGTATTTTCGGAAATTAAGCTTAAAGATACTTATTATCGTCTCCGGATCCGGAAGAAAGATAAATAAAAAACCGCCTTCCGAATATATTACGATTAATTTAAATTTATAATTATATTATTTAATTTTATTAATATACCAGTTACGTTTTAAATTTATATATATGAATTATTAACTGGATTAATAGATTATTTATGTATAATATACTTAAACGATATTTTTATTTACTCGGATAAAGAAAAATACGCAATATCTTAAATTAAATTTTGAGCGATAATTATAATATTAAATATTTACGAAAATATTAAAGTACGAATTTTTTTTATAAAAAAGATAAAAATTTTACAATTCGTAATTAATATTAACGGTTTGGAAATAAACCGCCGACGGGTTAATTTTATTAAAATATAATTAAAGCTAAAATTGATTCTGTGAATCCAGATTCTCTTAAACTTTGCAAACTTTTATCAGAAACTTATTATTTATTACTTACGTATTATTAAATCTATTACGAAATAATAATAAAAAAACGAAAGTTAAAAATAAAAACGTAAAGTTTTATTAATTTAAAAATAGTTAAAAGGTTTTCCGAACTTTAAAAAACACTTTTTAATCTGTATTTATATTCCGATATTAAAATAATTTAAGAATATTAAGATCGAAATAAACGCGTTAATAAGGGCCATATTTAAGATATTTTTTATAGAAATACGTTAAAAGTTAAGACCTTATCGTATATTAGCTAAAATAGTTTCATCTAGCCGAAAAACAATAAGTTATAAAATAATAAAAATTATTAATAATTATAAAAAATCTAAAATAGTATAATTAATACCTTAAAGGTACGGAAAAGGTCTTTTTAATATTTACCGGTTATATAACGTTAAAAGATATTATAAAAATATTAATACGTAACCTTAAAGGACGGCTAACCCGATAAAATTATTACCTTACGTAATTCGATTTTAAAATCTAATATTAATCGGAGATTATTAATTTAGCGGACGGGTTATTTAAACATCCAGATTATATATTTAAAGAATTCGAATATAAAAATATACTTTTTACATTGTTTAAAAAATTTAAATTTATAAATAAAATGTCAGAAAACTTAAAAAAACCGTTACAAATATATAATATAATTCAAAAAATTATAAAAAAGAAATTTAATAAAAACGGCTTAAATTTTATTTGGTGTAAAATTGTCAGATAAATTCCGGATGATTAAAATTTAGGTAATTATTATTTACGTAAAAAAAGCGGAAATTTTCGTTATATAATCGTAAGAAGTTTTTTTTAAAGGGAAAAATATAAAATTATATATTTTTCGGATTTAGTATTTACGTATAATAATATAAACATAAATCGAAACGTTAATATAATTAATTCTTAAATAATAATCGGAAATGATTATTATATTACGGTTATATTCTAAACATTTAAAAAAATATTTAAGATTAATATTAAGTATATTATTTATAATTAATACGTTTTAAGTTTTTTTATAAGAAGGTTAACAAAAAACATAACGGTATTATAACTAAAAGTTTTTAAATAGTTTTGCCATAAAATTTAAAAATTATAAATTACTAATTTAAATATTATAAAACTAATACAGATAACCGGACGCTAAGCCGGAATAAAAAAAGATTTTTAAATTTAAATAAAGTTTTTTATTATCGGAATAAATTCGTAATTTTATCGTAAGGTATTTTACGTAAATAATTAACTAATATTATAATAATCCGCAAACGAAATATATAAGATTTATCGGTATATGAAATTAATAAGTAAAATCTTTTTTAAGAAAATAAAATAACTAATATCCGAAAATATATTAAATAATATCCAAATTCTTAAAAGATAATAAAACTACGTTATAAATAATATAAATTAACCGTGAAAACCATTGATCAGTTATCGTGTTCGAAGATACTGGGTATAGTATCTATCGTGTAGATTATATGTGTAATGATTTTCTGTGTATTTGGCTCAGCCTGGAAAATAACGCTTGAACCTAGATCAACCTTGCATAAATAATATAAATAGATATAAGCTTTACCGTTATTTAAATAACTTTTTTTTAAATTACGTTAAATTTTATTATAAAACCTTTTAAAATTTAAGTTTAAACCGATTAAATATAACGGGTTTTTAATAATTATTAATCATTTTACAAAAATAACCTTATGTTTTTTACGGTTAAAACGTTAACCGGAACCGAATTAATCGGATTATTTTACGATAAGAAAATATATAAATTCGGAATACCGGCCGGAATCGTTAATAATAGAAACAAGTTATTAATAAACCGATTTTAGGTAAATGTTTATAAAGAACGAAAAATAAAACGATAAATATTAACCGTTATTCTTAAGGTTTATTCTTGAGGTTTATTCTTAAGGTTTATTCTTAAGGTTTATCCTCCAGGTTTACTGCAACCAGCTGGTATAAGGTTCATCAAAGTCGAAGCTTATCGGCAACCACGCATTCTGCTTCAGAGTAAGGTTCTGCTTCAGAGTAAGGTTGTATAGGACTAAGGTATATAATCTATCTTAACCGTAAAAACTATTAATCAGTTATCGTATTCGAAGATATTAAATATAATATCTATCGTATGATTATATATGTAATAATTTTCTGTATATTTGGCTCAGCCTGAAAAATAAGGCTTGAACTTAGATCAACCTTGCATAAATATTTAACGTATATTATCCGTAAACTGGTAAATAATCGGAATATATTTATTAAGTATTATAATATTATTTTCGTAATTATATAAATAATTATTAAAATAGTTAGATAAATTAATACGGAATATAAAATTCGAACGTAATAACGTTCGGAACGTGTTTACCGGGCGGTTTCGGTTTAAATTTTATACGGATATGATCCGAAAATATTAAAATATTTTCCGTAACGGTTTAAAAAATAAATATAAGGAATAAAAAAATAATTCGGAAAAGTTATAACCGTCCGTTAAAAAATATATAAATATTAAAAAAGAAAATTACCCTAAAGAATATTACGATTAAGATTATATACCTATAAAATTATAACCGGCATAATAAATAAGATTATTAACGAAAAAATTTAAATTTAAAAATAAGAAATTCGTATTTATTTATAGCCGGATAATAATTAAGGAACGAATAAGTTCTTAAAAGTATACGGTAATTTTATTTATTAAATACGAACGGATATATAATATATTTTTAAAATCGCTATTATAACCGTAATATAATCGGAAGCCAGGTAACGTTTAAATAACGTTATTAGATTTAATAAATAAATAAAGGAAATAAGTAATAAAAGATATAATTTGTTTCCGGATCGGTTAAAGGCAACGTAAGTATTTTATTAAATAAGAAAATTAACCGGTTAAATATAATCCGTAAGTACCCCGATAATCGTTGAAATATACGTTAAAAATATTAAAACGTTATAAAAAAAGTTAAACGCGTATATAAAAAATAAAATGTTTTAAAATATAAAGTTATAATAATCTGATTAAAAAATAGTTATAAAGTAATTATAAAAATATAAAGAATAACTTTAAATAATATTAAAATATTAAATTTTAAAATTATTTATATAGTTTTTATAAAGTTTATAAAAAATAATTATTTATTAGATACCGGTTAAAAATAAACCGATTAAATATTATTATATAGATATAATAAACCAAAGTTTAAATAATGATTAAAATCTTAAAAATTAAATTATAATTCTTTTTTAAATAAATTAAAAAACAAACGGAATTTAACTAACGATATAAATAAATTCGAACTTTTATTTTAAAAATAAATTTATGTTTAATTATAAAGTTTTACGTTAATTAACTTTGTTTATTAAGTATATTATAATAAATTAATATGAAACGATCTGATAACGATCGGAAAATATATCGCGGTAAAGTATAAATACATTTATTATTTTTATAAAAAGTGAAATCCGAAAAGGATTTAAAAACAGCTTATTATTCGTAAAAAGCCGGATTTAACTAAGCGGAATATTCTTTTAATGGATAAAAATAAGTTATTATCCTTAAAATATTTAAAATATCGAAATTTAGTAATTATTTTATTAAATAAAACTTTCGAAAAATTATAATTATTAAATAAATTTAAGGTTTTATTAAACCGTTAAAAAATAAGCAAAAAATATTTATAAGCCGGAAACGTAACAATATAACGTTAATTAAAGATATCCGTAATTATAAACGTACTTTAAATAAATATTTAATCGGAAATTAATCTGAAAATAATAAGAATAAAAATAATATATTAATAAAACAAATAAAATCTATAAATTTATAAAATAACGTTAAAATTACGTCCCCGTACTTATAACGAACGAACAAAAAATAACCTTCGATATAAATAATAAGTAATCTTTTTTTTAATAACGGTTTTAACGGTTAACTTTATTTTACGTAAAACGTTAAAACGGTAACCGAACGTAATAATACCGGAACGATCGATATCGGCGTTTTAAATACGGCCTTTTTTAATTTAGTAAATTAAATTATTTTTATGAGAAATTAAAAGATTATTTAAATATTTTTTTGGAAAATAACCAAAGTTTAAATAAAACTTAATAAACCTTACCGGAACATAAAATATAATATTTACCGTACGAAGAATTCGGTAATAATAATTAATTATAACATATTTTAAAATATCCGAAGTTTAAATATAAATAACATAATAATTAAAATGGTATTAAGTTACGTAAATATAATACGGCTTATTGCCGTTTGTTATATAAACGGAATCCGGATTATCGTTATTATTAAAAATTATTTATTTATTATCGGTGTTATAATAACTAACGTTTGTAAAATATTTCGTAAATAAGCGCCATATTGAACGAAAAGGAAGCGGAAAAGATATATAATACGAACGGAAAATCTTTTTTAAAAAAACGGTTAAAAAAGAACTAACAGAATACGTACGTAAAAGGAACGGAAATAAAGAACCCGCTAAGAAAAAAAATAATGTAAATTTAAAAAAAATGGATTAAAATGATAATTAAGCAAATAGCAAAATAAACACGTATTAAGAATTACGGTAGCCTTTTAATATAACGTTATTATTTTAAAATATAACCGGAAAATAAATATAACCTATACCTCTTATACGTTAAATATAAATAATACCGTTATTAAAAATTAATAGCTTTAAAGAAAAAAAGTAATTATAAAACATAACCCGATAAATTTACAGCTGATAACCAACCAGCTACCGACCCACCCGCTAGTATAAATAATCATCTGGCGGCATTAAAAAACGCCAGATAAAAGTATACCTAATACATTAAATTCTTGGAATTTATTTTGCGACTAGTTGGCGTTCACCTTGCTCAGCTCACAGCTATCTGTTAACTTATAATTTCCCTTTATCTTTGGAGATAGATAGAGATAAGCCGAAGACCGAGATTTAGCCGGCAGGGTAGAGGCCTTAGCTGCTTTAATTTACCTGGCTCCTCCTCTGTGTTTATTAAAATCCTTATAGATGTAATAACTTAATACCTACTTGACTATTTAAATCATTTCAGAAATAAGGATAGGTTAAGTTTACGCTTAATTTGTTAAAAAAATAAACGTTTTTTTAAATATCTTACCATTCAAGCTTATACTTAATTAAAGTCCTTTCGTTAACCGATTATTCCTATTTTAAATTATTCGGTTACGTTCTTTAACTTTTTATTAATAATATATTACTTTTTAAATTAAGTACTTATACTTTATTTTATAGCATATAACGAGGAAATTAAGATTTTTATTATTACGTTTAATAACCCTTGCACCTTTCGGCTTATAAAGGCCCTTTGTTAACCTTAATAAAAAGATTCGATAATCTTTTTATTTAATTCCAAATGTTTTTTAATTTGTTAACTTTAAGTTAAAAAATATACAAAAGATTTAACTTATACGATTTATAAAAAATAATTTAAAAAGTTTTTATTTTTTATTTAAAGATAAAACACAAGGAAATTAAAGTTTAAATTTTATAAGAAAATATATAGCGCTATACTGGTATTACGCATTTGCAACGGCTTAGGGCCGGCGAAAGTTCGGTGCCATAATATGGGCTTAACGTAGCTCTATTACAGAAATAAAACTCTATTAATATTTAAAGCAATACCTTTTTTTTCCGAATAATACGATCGATTAAGAAAGTTCTTAAACTTATATTATAAAGTTATTTTAAAAAGTAAGAAGATAATAAACAATAAATAAAATATAATAATTATTTTTATAATTAAAACGAAATAAATATTTTTTAAAATAAGTTTTAAAACAACCTTAATTTATTTATAATTAATTTAAAATTAAAAATGTTAAATATAATATATAATAGTTAATATATTATAAAATTTATTAGCATTAACATTTATTTATAAAAATAAAATTATAATTTTTAAATATATATAAATATTATAAATAGAAAATTATAAAAGAGTATAATGTTATAGTATAGGAACAGAGGTTCCTGTTTTGGGAGAAACCTGTCTTCGGAGGTTTTTAAGGGAGGCTCCGACCGGGTAAACTTCGGGCAAGAAGAAATTTGGCTTTCCCGCGCTAAGGTTTAAGTAATTTAATACATTTAGGTGATTTAAGTAATTTGAGATTAAATTATATAAATTATATAAATTATATACATTATATAAATTAGGTAAATTAGGTAAATTTTCGATATATTTATTTGTAAAAATTGGATATATAACTAACGGTTTTTTATGTAAATAATACTTATTTAATTTCGTTTTTTAATTATTAATTTAAGTTTTTTAATTAAAAGTAATTATACCGTTTTCCAGTTAAAGGAAAAATCCGTAAACTTTTTTAATAAATACCTTATTTATTATATTATTATTACCTGTAAATTAAGAACTTTTATTTCGGATATTGTTTATATTTTTAAGTGGATATATAATAAGTTCGTTATATTTTAATAATTTTTTACTTAATAAATAACGAAAAATTTAAGGCCTAATTAGGCGTAAGTTTTTTTAAATTTGGTAAAAACGATATTATAAAACGACGTTTAATAGATAAATAGCATATTCGATTTCCGTTATTAGTTAGTAAGAGATTAATAATTAAATTAAATAATTTATCCGTTATTAAAAAAGTTTTCCAGTTCGTTGATAATATAATACCTGTAATTATTAAAGTTAAGGGTTTAAAGAAGTTTTTTTTTAATAGTAATCTGCCCTTACTTCCGAAAAAATTATCGATATTTAACTTCAGGAATCCGACTAAGAGGAAAAGGAGGAATAAGGTATGGGAATTAAAAAAGGAAAGGAAAAGAAGTTTACGATTAATAAACGACTGGATTTCGTAGTTAAAAAGGTTATGAGACTTAAAAAAAGAACGCCAAGTTCGCTTGATAGTTTAAAAAGAAGATTATTATACCTTTTTTTAGAATTATTTTTCGTTTAAAAACCTTTATTCCTTTTTTGTTTGGTTAAGACCAAAAGGGAATTATACCTTTTTTGTTTATTACGGAATATTTGATATTAAAGGTTATAAGTTAATTATTTTTAAGTTTTAAAATAGGTTTATTAATGTAAAAGGATTTTTGATTAAGGTTAGATTTTACTTTAAGTAATACGAAAGTTTTTTAATTAAAGATTATTAAAAGGTTATGGTTATTTTGTAATTATTCGCTAGAAAAGTATTTAATTAGTTCGAGCCCATTTTTAAGGATTATTTGACGAATTTTTCCGACGACTGGCTGGATATTATTAATTATATTTTTAATAATTACGATAATTTTAAAAAACGAATATAAGTTTTATACGGAAATGTGGATAAGTAGTAATATATAATTAAATAGATATATAGATTTAAGCAAACCATTTTAATAGCCGAATATATAATTAAGTTTAATTAACTTATAGTTATTTTTAAATTTTTATAAGATATATTATTTTTTTTATTACGACGGTTTAAAGGAGTAAGTTAAAAATAAAATGTTTAAGGTATTTAAGATGAGCTTTTTCGAAAATTATATAAATAAGGTTATTATTACCGACCGACGTGTTTTTGATCGGTACCTAAAAAAAAAAAGAGACCGGCAAACGAAGTAATAATAAACGTTTTAGTAGTAAGAAGAAAATAAAGGATAAATTCCAAAAAAAAAGTTAATATTATTTAAACGGAATTTAAAAAAATAAATTTAAAGTTAAATGTTTTAATTATGGCAAAAAAGGTTATTTTAAAAGCGAATATTATTTTTTAACGAAAAAAGGGAACTTTTAAAAAAGAAAGATTTTATAGCTTAATAAAAAGGTTTACGCGGCCGAATAAGATATAAATAGCGAAAAAAAAGATGAAAAAGAAGTAAGTTTTATTTCCGCCGATTAGGAATTTATTATTATTACGATTAATAGGGTTAGAAATATTAACTTAGATTATAAAAATTATGCTATTTATAAAAGTGTTACGGTTAAAGTTTATAAATACCATCCAGAACAAGTAGTTTTTAGGGTAGCTATTACGTTAAAATGTATTTGTTATTTTAATATATAAAAGTATAAAATATGCGATTAAAATAATTAATTACGAAAAGATTTCGGTAATTATAAATAATTATCGTTCGAATATTATATTTTTCCAGAATATATAGTATATTTTAAACCAGCAGATAATTATAGGCTTTTGTATTTTATTGCTTATTATAATTCTAGCTACCTTATATATTAACGAGCTAAAAAAGATAATAATTTCTAGTTAAGATACGATAAGGAAACGTTTATAAAATTAGATAATAAATACAGATATATAAAAACTTTTTAATAACTAGATTACCTTAAGTTTTATTATTTATATTTTAAATTAAAATAAAGTTAAAAGGTTATAATATAAAGATGCTTATATTATTTATTAATAATATATAATAAATACGAATTTTTAATTATGGAAATACCTTTTTCGGAGGTTTACCTTTTTAATTTTATAATTTATAAAATATAAAATTTAAGGAAAAGTTAGAAAAAAATAATTATTTTTAAGTTCCGGTTTAGTAATAAGAAGTGGTTTAAATATATAAAAAATTATTATATTAAGTATATAGTTAAAAAAGTACGTAAATAAAAATGTTTTTTAGCCCTTAAAATATATTAGTTAAAAAATTATAAAGGTTTTCGAAAGTAAGGTACCGAAAAGCCCTTATATATAAAACTTTATATAAGGTAAAAAAAAAATCCGGAATTAAATTAAAATTTTTATTTATTATGAAAATAAAATATTTAACGTTATAATTAATTTTAGTAAAAAAGGAAATTTTATTTTTTTAGGGTAATTAAAAGGTATTAAATCGTTTAAAAATATAAGTAACAGTTATATAAGCTGCAAATAATTAATAAAAATTTATTTATTTACGATAATAACCAAATTTTTTAAAAAATAAAAATATTCGTAATTTAAATATAAAGATATTCGGAACGGATTACTTTCGATATCGCCGATATCTTAGGATACGATATTATTTTGGAAATACCGTAACTTTATTTTAATAATTTAAGGATTCATTGGAAAAAATAAACATTTTTTTAAAATAATTTAAAATTTTTTTTTATAAAATTTGTTACATAATTAAAAAAAGTTAAAGTTTTTAATTTAATAACGATAATGCCCTTTAAATACCGACGGTTTAAAAAATTATTTAAAAAGAAATTAAAAAAAAATTACTTAATTATAATTAATAAGATTATAAAATTCCTATTAAAAAAAATACGATTTAAAGTTTTATTAAATTTATTATATAAACCTTAAAAAAATTAAGGCTTTTTAAAATTTTTTTTAACGAAATTTTAAAAAAGGTTATATTTAAAAGTCCGAATTATTTATAAGGTACCTAATTATAATAATACTAAAAATAAAAAACGGCAAAATAAAAATTAATAAAAATAAAAATTTAATATACCGACGAATACATAATTATCGATAATTTAATAATATTATTATTAAAAATAAGTATCCTTTAATATTAATAAATATTATGAAGGAAAATATTAATAAAATTGAATAATTTATAATTTTAAATTTGCCAGATAATTATTATTTAATTCGAATAATTAAAAAAAAAAAAAATTTTTAGGATTATTTATGGATATTACGAATATAAGGTTATATTATAAAGGCTAACTAACGTTTTAACAAATTTTTAGCATATATTTATTATTATTTTACGGAAACTTTTAAATAAATTCGTTTTTATTTATTTAAATAATATTTTTATTTATTTAAAAATTTTAAAAAAGTATAAAAAATAAATCGCTTAAGTATTAAAGGCCCTTAAAAAGGTTAATTTATTAATAAATACTAAAAAGAACGTTTAATATATTTAAAAATTAAACTTTTTAAATTTTATTATTACTTTTAAATAAATTTAAATTTAAGATTTTAAGTTAAAAGCCGTTAAAAATTAGCTAATTTTAAATAAAGTTATTATTATTAATATCCGTTAATTTTTAAAATTTATCGGTTACGTATAACCTTTAATTTAAAATTACGGCAAACTTATTAACCCTTTAATTAAATTTATTACTAAAAAATATGTTAAAAAAATTCGAATTTTTAAAAAAAGTTAAAAAACCTTTTAAAAAAATTAAGAATAAAATTATTAACGCCCCGGTAATTAAGTTACCAAATTATAACAAAAAGAAATAATTTAAAATAAACGTTTTAAATTATATCCTTAAAATAATTTTCGAATAACTAAAAAATAACGGAAAATAATATTTAATAACTTATTTTTTTAAGGTTTTTAAAAACGTAAAATTTAAGTATCTTATTTACGATAAAAAATTATTAACGATTATTATAATATTTAAAATATAAAAATTATTTTTTAATAAAATTAAGGAATTATTTAATATTTATTTAAATTATAAAAACTTTATTCGATTTATGATTATTTAAAAATTAAATAAACGTTATAAAAATTAATTAATTTTTTTATTTAAATTTAACTTCAAGATTTATTATTTTAAAAATAAAGAAAATATTTAACCGGATATTTTAATTGGAAAAAAAAATTAGAATTTAAAAGTTTTTAAGCGATATATACAAATATTATATCGTAAAAACCATAAAATAATATAATTATATATAACCTTAAAATAATTAATTTTAAAAAGATTAACTTAATTTAAAAACTTTTATAATTTAAAAAAATTTAAAAAAGTTAAATAACTTAAAGGAAACGATAAAAATTATTTATTATTTTGTAGTAAAATTTATATTTTTTATTAGCAACAAAAGGAATTTATCAAAAAATTTTACGAAAATTTTTTATATAAATATTAAAAAGTATTTAAAATTATTAAATAATTTTAAAAAAAATATAATTTTTTAAAATTCCGCCAGATAATTAAATAAGTAATTAAAAATTATAACGTTTATAATAAGATTAAAATAATTTGTTATAAGCCGTATAATTTATTATAACTTATATATATACTTAATATAATATAAAATATTATAATTTAAGATTTTATTATTAATTTCCTTATATCGAAAAATCTTATTACCGGAATTAAATATAATATAATATAAGTAATTATTAAAAAATTTATTAAATATAAATATTTTTTACCTTTTAAAGGAACCGTAACGGTAAAATAATTAACGTATGTTTTTATTTAATATTATTTCGATAAATACGGAATATTAAAAAAAATTGTTTTTAATCGAAATAAGTTTTTTATATTTAAATTCGGTATTAAATTTTTTAAGTAAATTAATATTAAACTTAAGTTTTCGATAACTTATTACTTTTAAATAAATATTTAAATAAAACGATTAAATTATACCTTAAAATAATATTTTCGAAATTCCGTTAATTATTAACAAGATAATTAAGTTAAATTTTTATTATTTACGTAAATAATTTATAATATATCCGTTAATAAGGATATAGGTATATTATTTTATATAGTTATATATAAATACGACGTAATAATTTAACGATAAAAATAATTAATACGTAAAACGTTAATTATTATTATTATAATTTTACGAATAAAAATAATGGTAATAAAAATTAAGATAATATAAATCCGATTTTAAATTAAATTATAATTTTTGTAATAAAAAATAATTTAATATTATAATAAGAAAAAAATTAAGGGATTAATTTTAACAAAAAAAGATAAAATTTATTTGTTACGTAAAAAATAAAACGTAACGTTAAATTTTTTCCAAATTAAAATAAAAAAGTTTAACGATAAATTTAATTTTAAAAAAATTTAATCCGTTTAAGATTAAAGAAATTATTTTAAAAATTAATTATAAATTATTATTACTTAAAACCATAAAAATATATTTTATATTTTATATTTTTTTTGTTAAAATTAGCCTTAAAAAACGTTTTATTTAAAAAGAATTTCGAAATCGAAAGAAACGATAACGATTACGAAGTCGAAAAAATATTGGATTTTAAAATGGTTAAAGATAAAATCTAGTACCTAGTTAAGTAAATAAATTATTTTTTTAAAAATAATACGTAGGAATTATTTAAATACTTAACGAATGCGATAGGTTTAATTAAAACTTTTTACCGGCAAAATCTTAACCGACCGTTTTTAGCCCAGTTAAAGTTGCAGGCGATAACGGCTTTATACCTAAATTTAAGTTTAAAATATTTTAACCGAAAAAAGTAAATGTTTTTATCGTAATATTTATTTTAAAAGTAAGTCGTACTTATTTTATTTTAACGCGACGTTATTTTTTTTAATCTTTTTTATTTTTTTAGTTAATTTAATTTTAATTTTTTTTTTATATTTTTAAGGTCCTTTTTTTAAGAAGGTTTTAATAAAAACGTAACCGTTTTAAATTTTTAATAAATTTTTTTCATTTTTCGTTTTATTAATACCGTAATTTAGTTAACCTTTTTCTTTATTTTTTATTTTTCTTTTGTATTTTTTTGGAACGTTAAAAAATTGTTTTTAGTTTTTCGTTATTTCCGGAATAGGTAATTTTACGTTTTGTTTATTTTTTTTAAGGAATTTATGGTTAAAACGTTATAAAATAAACGTTGGTAACGAATATAATAGTTGTAATTTTGACGCCTTAAAATGAAGAAATAGTTAAATTTTTTGAATCGAATATAATTGGACTAAGGAAATGCTTTAGTATTAAATGTTTTTATCGAGTTAGTACGAATGTTACGAGAATCGCGTTAGTTCCGACGTAGTTTTTTTTTTTTTCTTTTTGAATACGACCTGATATGATAAAGTTAGTTAAAAGGAGTTTGGGAAGAATTTTTTTAATAAATAATAAAAAGGTTATTTACGGTTTTATTTTTAGGATAAAGATTTTTGGAAAGGGGAAATGGTGTTATAATATAGGAATAAGGGTTTTTGTTTTAGGAAAAACTTGTTTTCAGAGGTTTTTAAGGAAGGTTTTAACCGGGTAAATTTCGGGTAAGGAAAAGTTTAGCTTTTTTGCGTTAAGGTTTAAGTAATTTAATAGATTTAGGTAATTTAAGTAATTTGGAATTAAATTATATAAATTATATAAATTAAGAAAATTTTTAATATATTTACTTATAAAAATTAAATATATAATAAACGGTTTTTTATATAAATAATATTTCTTTAATTTCGTTTTTTAGTTATTAATTTAAGTTTTTAATTAAAGGTAATTATACCGTTTTCCGGTTAAAGGAAAAATCTGTAAATTTTTTTAACGAATACTTTATTTATTATATTATTATTACCTGCAAATTAAAAACCCTTATTTCGGATACTGCTTATATCTTTAAGTGGATGTATGATAGGTTTGTTATATATAATTAACGTAAATTATATATTTACGAATAATATATATATTTTTAAATTATATTAAAAAATAATTAAAATTAGTAAAGATTATACCATTTTTATTTCAGTAAAAATATAATAAATTAATTAAGTTAAACGAATTTTAATTACCTGAAAAAAAAACAAAATAAATAATTACGGCTTTAAGGAATAATAAACGGTAATAATTAACGCCAAAATTACGTTAAAGCGTTAAGGGGATATGTTAGCTAATAAAGGATGCGTTAGTACCTCATATACGGAAAGGTTCCCTTTAATCAGAACATATATATTCCGTGAACAGATTACATTAAAGTACGGTACGTATTTAAGAGCGCCTGCAACTAATCATGCAATGCGACATAATTGATGCCCCCTATATCTGACACGTTTTGACCGTGCTGCTTATCTGACAGTAACTACTGTCCTTCCTAGATAACAATGGCTGTCCGCAAACCTCCCTTAGGGCGTTACCGCGTAGCTTGGCTACATATATTTCGTACACGCATCACCCGAAATCTAGCCTTAGCCTCAGGTAAACCCCCTTATCGTCTCCAGCCAAAAGCCCCTCACAGAGTCATCGGTTTACAGTTTCAACAGTACCTTGGACCGTATCGCGAGCCCGTCTCGATCACGACGACCGATTCACCGGCAATTTAAACGATCCACCATATCAATAGCGCCTCCGGCCCCTGTGAAAGAGTAAAACAACCGGCCATGTACGAAGGAAAAACCCTTGGTGGGCGTTGTTGCTCGTCGCTGTATCCTCGCGGCCAGTTAGAAGCAGTGCCCAGCAAAGTCGAGAACGCGAACGTTGGAAGGTAATCGAGCAGCCGCCGCGGCGTCGCCGCGTAGTAGCCAGTTGTCGCGTAGTCTGTAATGCCTTCCTGGGTTCCTAGGTGTCCCATTACCCTCGTACGCGTCTTCGAAAAAGTTGAATCATTCGAGGTGTTGCGAGCGGTTTTGTCAGGTTTTCAACCGGTGTTAGGGCCTGATGGGTGGTCGCCGTTGATTGGGTATTGAATTCGCCAATTTGGCGGACCCCGTAAGGGGAATATTAACGGAGCACTAACAGTGGATATGCCAAAATAAAAATAAAAATAAAAATAAAAATAAAAATAAAAATAAAAATAAAAATAAAAATAAAAATAAAAAATAAAAAATAAAAAATAAAAAATAAAAATTGAAGGGAAGGTGTGCAGGTAAGTGATGGGGTTTACACTAAAGAACTTCAGGGAAGCTCTTCGTCTTTTGGTAGGCGAAGGAGTGTATTCCCAGTAGTAGGAACAGGTGTACTATAGGACTGACTGTGCTACCTATGTAAAAAGGGGAAGGGTGTCCTATTTGAGTGCTACAACGATCACGGTGTCTTCGTATTCCTCAGTATACCTCCGCACTCGGCGGGTAGTCAGTCCAGCCTCATCAATGAGCTTTCTCCATTCACCCTCCGTGCGCTCCATCGCCGAAAAGCAAGCCAACATCTCCATGTCCTGCTGCACCGCCCTCCACGGAGCACCGCGCTCGGAGAGAACTGCCTCGTCAATGAGGATGACGGACTCCTCGGTCATGCCTGTCTTGATGCTGGACAGTATCTTCACGACCTCGGCATCTGGCCAGTCGTGGAGAACGTTCCGGAGATAGTAAGCCCGGGCCCCTGGGTAAGAGACAGTAAAGCGTTAGTCGTGATGTCTGTTATTTAACCTGCAAAAGGTTCATACCTTTGACGGATTCTGGCTTGAACATATCGTGAGCCTCTGCCTCGATATTATCGAAGCCAGGAAGCGGGTTCGCCTTAACCATATCCACAACGTGCTGTAGATCTTGAAGGATCACTCTTCCGGGGAGATCCGGGTATCTCTGCCTGAAGACAATGCACTGCGAGCCCATGGCGCCACCGACGTCGACGAAAAGGGGCGTTGAACTGGTAGCGCCCTGAGCCAGCTCCTTCCTGACGTCGAAGACGTCGAAGAAGGCCGGCCGCCCTTCCCGCTGGATATTCATCCACGGGAGGAAGAGCCCCATCATCTCGGGCCTGTCCTGCACCCATGCGAAAGGATGCGCGTCCGTGCGATGACCCATGTTGAAAGCGCGTGGTGTAACGCCGGTTGGGTCCTTATACCTATTCTTTTGGAGGAAGTCCGGAAGTGCCAGCACCGCCGGCCCGGTAACCCTCGTGCTATGAAGTGTCAATTAGTCACTTTAGACAGTAGCCCGCCCCATTGTACTTACAAGAACTGAACGGCATGGCTATAACCGTCGGTGGCTAGAGTACGGGTCACGTTGTTGGATCTATATCCATCCTCCTCGACCTGAGAGATCATATCCTGAGACTGGTAGTAACGCAACAATCTCTCTTCG
This sequence comes from Monosporascus sp. MG133, assembly GCA_004155925.1. NCBI lineage: Eukaryota > Fungi > Ascomycota > Sordariomycetes > Xylariales > Monosporascus > Monosporascus sp. MG133. The sequence continues at coordinate 71,720 of QJNX01000060.1, read as the reverse complement.
AAGCGTCAGTTTGTTTATCAAGCGACCAAAAAAAAAAAAAAAAAAAAAAAAAAAAAAAAAGGGAAGCTACGCACTTAAGAGCTTGGGATCGACTGCCGTCTTTTCTGCGAGCTCCCCGTTGGTGAATGTTTTCTGAGGGTCGGATGTTAAGGCGGCAAAGACCCCAGCCTCGATACCGACGCAGGCCAGGGCAATTTGAAAGTGCTAGAAGTATGGTTGGTATCATTTTCACGAAAAGTAACTTGTAATAGAGTGGAATGAGGATTTACCACGTAACTGATCCGGCGCAAAGTTGCTCCGGAATCTTCCAGGGCAATATTCAGCTTGCGTCCACCCTCGGCTAAGCGACGGCGTATTTGTTCATCTTCTATCTGAGTGGCAGCCTCCGGATGTTGGAGGATGGATTCAATCTGTTCTGCCAGCGCTTCGTAGCGGGAAGTGGTGGATGCCATCTCCAATGGAACAAAGAAGTGACAGACAACGAGGAAAGGTTATGTGCAATCAATATGGAGTCAGGGTGGAGGGGGAGGGGGGACTTGCGAGCTGCAAGGGAGATTGATACTTGAAGTAAAAATCCACGGAGAGAGGTCCATGGGACCAGGGGGGCTATTGGGAAGAGTAAGGAGGTATTTATCATTCGCGGATAACTATAATAGGGCTGGGAGAAACAGAAGGGAAGAGGGAGCATGTGTCTTCCAGTAAGGGAGTGGATCGTTTGCTGGGGCGAGAAGGTACAAGGCTCTGTCTGTGACGTGTCCCGTTCCCTCGCATGGTACTGAGTCGCCAGCGCTGAGTGCATACGAATCCTGCATGTTGCACCAATGTGAAATAAAGAAGGCTGGGTGGGTGGCTGGGTGATCACCCGCCATCCATAACATCACCGCGCCAAGCTTCGGCTGTGGTCTGTAACATACCGGACGGCAGCGGACTAGCTCTTAACTACACCCCCCTCTCCCTTTTTTTGACTCCCAGCCGACATACTTGTTGGACCGATGCAATGTAAGGCTACGACACCGGGCCCCGACATAGGGGGTATTGTGGGGGTAACGTAGAGGCGCAATAAGGTTATGTATGCTTAGTTGGCGCAAAAGGTGCGTTCGTGTGTGGGGAACGGGAGCGGAGGTTAGGTTGATTATAGGGGTTATCAGTATAAGGTTGGATGCAACAGAACAGGAGTTTTGTATGTAACAGAGATAAGCACCCAACGGACCCGAAAAGGTAGGAAGTAGGAACAAGTATAACGAGATTCGATATATTAGCAATTGACTTTGTCGGGCTATAGTCCAGTGCAGGACCTTTTCACTTGAGTACCGCTGATGCGCCTCTTTGTGCGTTTAGCTAGGAATGACGGAACGGTACTGTAGGTAATTTCTCCAGTATCGGCAGGAGCAACTTACGGTAGCTGTACCAGCGGCAAATTGGAGATATCGTAAGTATTTCGTAAACATCGGACGAAGGGGTAATATTCCTACGTAGATCAGGGACTTATTCGGCTGATGGCGTTAAAGACCTAGGTATTTATAGGCATGTCTGAATTATTAAAAGTTACCGGCAAAAGAAACTGACAGCCTTATATTCTATTAAGGTCAGATTAAGAGAACCTGTAGTCGTGGAGATTAATGTTGGTGGGTTACCCCCTACGCTTACGCGCCTCGGCGTATATCATACCTATAAGATCTAGGATAGTTTTAATGAGAACATGCCATAGGATAGGGTTTAACCTGTTAAGCCTGTCTCCTTTTTATTTTTGAGACTTCAATCCACCTGATATAGCCCCTGCTCAACTTGTTTTCCTTAATTGCTTGCAACGATCATGGGCCTCTTGAAGCGCTTCCTAGAACAGCTTTCAGTATTCCGCTTTCCGAGTAGTCAGAAAGAACCTACCAACAACAGTAAGCCAATGGACGCCCAAAGTCAAAATAAGCAGACGTTTAAATGCCTTCAGGATCTTCTCAGGGCGAGAACAGAGTATCTCCCCGAAAGGCACGTGCTAAGCTACGCCCTCGGAAGCACCTCGTCAGCTCCTAAAAAGGTCTCGTACGGCATGCTATACAACGAAACCAAGAAGAACAGCACTAAACTTACAGCCCTAAAGAGGTTCAAAGTGGGCGACCCAGTACTTATTCACTTGGACGACCGTTGGGATGCTATTCTGTGGTTCTGGACTGTTCTCCTTGCACATGGCATACCGGTTCTCTCCTCGCCTCTGAGCAACGTCGAAGACCACCGGCACAAGCACCTTCAGGGGCTCTCGCAGCTGCTTCAGTCACCTCTTTGCATCACGAGGGCCGGTTCTCTATGTCAGTTTGAAAGCGCGAACCATACCTTCGAACTTCGCACTGTGGAATCCCTGCTTTGGCATCGGGACAGATATCACAACACCCCCTGCTGCGTCTCATGTGCCCAACTCCTCTAAAACACGCAGAGGCGATAAAAATGGGGTGGTTTATAAAGAAAAAGAGCCTCTGAACACCCCAGCCGTCCTAATGTTAACATCAGGTAGCACGGGAATCGCAAAGGCTGTGTCCCTAACGCGCAAACAGATCCTAGCTTCTGTATCCGGCAAGGCCTCGATGCGCGCTCGACCAGTGGACGAGGCTTTTCTGAATTGGATTGGAATTTACCACGTTGCGGGCCTCATCGAGATACACATCCAGACGCTTTGGCTAGGTGTCGATCAAGTACACCTTCACGCCGCTGACATTGTCGCATCCCCACGACTGTTCCCGGACCTGCTTAGCCGGCACCGTATTTCTCGAACTTTCGCACCGAACTTCCTCCTCGCTAAACTGGTTGCAACATGCGGTAGTAATACTACCCCTTGTGCATGGGACCTATCCAACTTGACTCATCTTGTAACCGGCGGCGAAGCCAGCGATGTACAGACGTGCGTCGCGGCCTCAGCGCGACTTGAGCGATATGGCGCATCTCATAACTTGATAGTGCCCGGCTTCAGCATGACCGAAAATTGCGCAGGTGCGATATACAACCTTAATTATCCGGACTATGATATCGCCAAGGGTCGGGCTATAACGTCTTTGGGTCGTTGCATGCGTGGTATTGAAATGCGCGTTACAGTGCGGGCGACGGGTCGAACCGCTGAGCCGGGCGAGCCAGGGGACCCCGAAGTGCGCGGTACTGTCGTCTTTGGCGGCTACTACCGTAACCCGGTTGCAACAGCCGAGGCGTTTACAGCTGACGGCTGGTTCCGTACAGGCGATATAGCGAATCCGGATGCAGAGGGAAATCTTTGCTTAACCGGCCGCGTCAAGGGCGTTATTAACATTAACGGAATCAAAATTATTACAGCGGATGTCCAGACATTACTTGAGGTGGTACTTAGGGACACGTGTGTGCACGCGCGATAGCTTTCCCATCAAGGTCACGCGATGCCGTTACGGAGCAGATTACGGTAGCATACGTGCCCAGAGAGTGGCCACCGAACGCTGAGGAAATGGCCGAGGTTGACACTCTGGCAGTCGAAGCGTGTATGATGGTTACCACAGCGTGCCGACCTTTTATTTTCTCGGTAGGGCCACGGTCGCTCCCCTTCTTACCTACGAGCACATTAGGTAAGATTTCAGGGGCGAAAACGAGGACCTTGTTCGAGACTGGTGTATTCGACGAGGATGCGGCTTATCACCGCCAAATTGTTTACGAGACCAACCGACAAAAGCAGCATAATATCTTGCCAGACGGGGAGTTAAGCGAAGCCGAAACCCTCCTCCGAGCAGATTTTGCAGGGGTTAAAGGGATTGAAAACCCTAACATGATCGGCATTGACACCCCTATTTTCGAGCTGGGGTTTACATCCATGGACGTGATCCGGGTAAAGCATCGCATTGACACGCGGCTGGAAATGTCGATTGATACTATTTCTGAAACACTCTACTGTACAACGATTGGCCGCAGTCCTAGTTAAGCTAGTTGCAAATTCTTCGTCGCAAATTACGGACGCAACGCATAGTTCCGCTGTCGAGCAATTCACTGCCATAGACACATCAGCGGTGGTAGACACCGACTACGACCCAGTTGTCAGCTTGTCTCCTACCGGCACCAAGACGCCTCTTTGGCTCGTTCACCCAGGGATCGGCGAAATCCTCGTCTTTGTCGGGCTGGCTCAGCATTTGCGAGACGACGATCGTCCGGTGTACGCTCTCCGGGTACGGGGGTTTGAGCCGGGCCAGAATAAGTTCGCATCCATCGCAGAGGCCGTCGACACTTACGTTACGGCGGTCCGACGTCAACAGCCGTGGGGACCGTACGCGATTGCCAGCTACAGCTATGGAGCCATGTTAACATTCGAGATAGCGAAGAAGCTTGAGGTCGTTGCCGGCCAGGAGGTGCGCTTTTTGGGAAGCTTCAACCTTCCGCCACACATCAAAGCACGCATGCGCCAACTCAGCTGGAATATGTGCCTACTACACTTGGGGCAATTTCTAGGCCTCATGACGGAGGCCTGCGTTGACGAAGAGATCTCGCGCAAGAACTCATCGTACTACGAAGGATCCCGCAGCGATGCTCTGGCCCGACTACTGACGCTCGCAGATAACTCACGGATGCTGGAGCTGGGGCTAACCTCGGCGAGACTAGTTCGATGGGCCGACGTCTCGTACGGCCTGCAGAGTATGGCAGTCGACTACGAGCCGTCGGGTAGTGTGAGTACCATAGATGTGTTCCACGCAGAGCCCCTCAAGGTGGCTGCAGCATCGCGCGCGAAATGGGTGAGCGAGCAGTTGGGTCGTTGGAAGGACTTCTGCCGGACGAAGCCTCGCTTTCACGAAGTTGGGGGTGCACATTACACGATGATTGGTCCGGAACACGTTATTGGCTTTTCCGAAAAGCTGCGGGGGGCTTGTTGGCCAGAGGACTCTGACGTATCTTGAACATAGGGACTTACTCCTCCCATAGTACTCATGTATCAGGAGGCTATAAGTGGGGCAGTGGGGGACGCACCACGCAAAAAGGGCAATGAGATAGGAACTTATCCGCATGGTGCTCTATTTGCCGTCTCATTTCAGCGGTCATATAGATTTCTCTCTCCACCCATAGAACCTCCCTTAAAGGATTACCGAGTGCTCAACAATTGCTATGGAGTACCTCTCCGAGTCTCTGTCATATTAGGCCGCTGTCTCAAGCAGAGGAAGGCTTTCTTTGGCTATCTATCCTATAGCCCAACCCATCAGACATGGATTCCGCTCTCGCTCAGCTCACAGAGCTAGCTACCACGGCCGGGAGTGTCGCTCGTCGAAACCTCATTGTTAATTTGCGCAAACTAGCAGACTCAGTTGAGGACACCACCGGCACCATACAGAGATATGGACATATTGTAAGTCGAGTCTAATAAGCCTATCCCGGTATAAGGGGGAGCTACTGACATGTCTATGCTTTCTTAGGAGCTCGAGAAAGCAATGATAGAAATAGGCCTCGAGTTGGGTATTTTCAAGTGTCTAGCCCGAGCCCAAGGGCCTAAGACGGTCGAAGAAGTCGCTCAGCAGACGAGTGCTGATCCCCAATTCATGAGTATAGAGTCTAGGCACCCGCTAATCGCCCTCTCTCTAACTTACATATTAGAGCGGGCTTTGCGTTACTATGCCACAATCAATGTTGTAAATGAAGTCTCTCGTGGCTTATACGCACCCTCCAACCTTACTAAGAACCTTACTGAAAAGGTCACCGAAGCCGCTCTAGGCCATTAGTATGTATACTCATATGCTGCATATAGACTTCAAAACTTCTAACTAGCCTCCAGCTATGGCCTATGTAGTCGGATGTACCAGGCCACCCCATCTTATATGAAGGGCAAAAACTACAAGAACCCTGTGGATGAGACGCATACGGCTTTCCACGATGGGTGGAACACGCGGCTGGATCCTTTCCATTTTATGATGACAGAGCTCCCTGAGCAGCTAGAACACTTCAACACCTACATGGCTCTCCGGCGCCAGGTCGAACTTTCATGGCTTACCGTTTATCCTGTCCAGGACGAGATCACCACCCTCACTGACGCGGAACGCCCCCTTTACGTCAATATCGGTGGCGGCATAGGCCATCAATGCGCGCAGTTCAGAGAGAAGTACCCCAATGTATCTGGTCGAATCATCTTACAAGATCTGCCGGCTACCATTGCCCAGGCGCTGCCAACCCCTGGTGTAGAGAATATGGCTCACGACATTTTTACGCCGCAGCCAGTAAAAGGTGCGTGGTTTATATCCACTCGAGTCGATTCCCCTTTCCATTGGTTGCGATGACATCCCTGACCTTGGGCCTTCGAAAATAGGCGCCAAATTTTACTATATGCGTAGTGTTCTGCACAACCACCCACCCCACAAAGTCAAGAAGTTATTCGAGAATATCAAGGCGGCCATGGTTCATGATTCGATCCTGCTGGTGGACGAGACGGTGCTGCCAGAGACCGGTGTGGGTTTCGTCGCCGCTGCGATGGATCTGACTATGTTGGGAGCCTTCGCCAGTATGGAGCGCACTGAAAGCGAGTGGCGCGAGCTTATCGAGAGCGCAGGCCTGGAGCTCGTCAAGACGTACACTTATAACATACTCGATAATGAGTGTGTTATGGACATACGTCTACCGCATGTGGCCTAGTGCGTAGGTATCGATAGGCAATGCTCCAAAAGAGACAATGCTGGTATATTTGTAGTGTTGGGGGTTTTCTTCTTGTTTTGATCTCTCACTGTCTATTTGGCTTACATTAGTAGGGATTGTCATGGTGGAACTTAGAGATATCATTCTATCGTAACTAGGCTCTCATAACCATGGAATGACGCGGAATGTAGTAAAAGGATTTCCTTGTTTACTATCACTTTTCGCAACGCCCTTTTGCGTTGACGGTCCTATTAATTCTTGTAGCGGGACCCTCATTATTTTCACTGTGTCGTTGTTCAATCAGATGTTTCTGAATTACATAATATGCACCTGTCAGATCTAGATTGCCGAAAAGTGTGAGGCCCCACACTGTGGCGGGACTCTATTAGATCTCATAGCACCTACCACGATGGGAATACGGAAGCTGTCCTCGAATACATTTGATGACAAGAGTCACATCAGTGCCTTACGTGTAAGCATAACTAATGAAGAGCACGTAGCCCCATTTCGCTTCTTAGTTTGGTAAATTGTTTATTCTAGTGGCCATTAAAACAACTCTTGGCATCAGAGTTCTTCTTTGCCTAATCTAGCGGAAGGTCTGACTCTGCATTAATGGCTGAGAATAACCCGGCCCATCCTTTGAGCACTTTCCGGAACGGGTTGCAATACAGAGAACGACGAGTCGGCTCTTTGGATGTCTTGGGCACACAGCCGTTACGTATCCCGCATCTGCCGTGCATTGGATGCACGCAAAGACCGCTAGACTAATGAGTTGGAGGGATATAGCGGGCGAATCAGCTCAGGTGTACACGCACCACCTGGTCTGGAGCCTGACTTTGCCTTATTAACAGCAACTACTGTCAGATATAGGGGTCATCAGTGATGTTGCATTGCATAACTAGTTGCAGGTGCTCTAGAGCGCGTACTGTACTTTAATGTAATCTGTCCACGGAACATATATGGTCCGATCAAAAGGAGCCTTTCCGTATATGGAATGCTAGCGTATCCCTATTAGCTAATATACCCCTTTAACGTTTTAACGTAATTACGGCGTTAATTATTACTTTTTATTATTTTCAAAACCGTAATTATTTATTTTGTTTTTTTCCGGCGATTAAATTTTTTTAATTAGTTAATTTTTTATTTAAAATAATTTTTAAATTTTTTTTCATTAATTTAACGTTTTTATAATATTTATTAATTTATTAATTAATATATTATTTATAAATATATATTTTATCTTAATTATATTTTTTTATAATTTTACGAAATTAATAATTATATATATTTATATATTATAATTTTATTTAAAAAAAATAATAGCGGTATTAATAAATTATATAATTTGTTAATTATTATATTTTATATTTAATAATTTTATATTTAAGCCGATTTTTATTTTTTAATTAATCGAAAATAATTTTTTTTTAAATTTATATAAAAAATAATAATTTCGTTTCTGTTATAAAAATAATTATTATATTTTATTTATATATTTATTATTTATTATTTTTTTAAATAATTTTATAATATAAACTTAAAAAAAAATCGGTTTATCGTATTATTCGTAAAAAAAAAAGTTATTTTAAATATTTAACAAATTTTTATTCTTATATTATAACGTTAACGTTTTAATTTCGATTAAGTTTAAAATAATTTAATTAATAATTTTATAATATACGTTATTAAAATTTAAATAAAATCGGATAAATTAAAATACTGTAAAATTTATATTAAGTTATGTATTAATTATTATGTAAAATTTTTTTTTTTTTATATTTATTAACGAAATCTAAATACGTTAAATTAAAATTCGGTAATAATCCGACGTTCGTTATTAACGTATTTAAAAAATTATTTAAATTTTTTTTAAAATTAAATTAATTAATTTATTTATAAAATCGGATTAAAATAATTTAATTTTTTTATTAAATTTACTTTTAATTATTTCGGTATCGAAAAATTATTAGAAATTATTATTTTTTATAAAAATATACCGTTATTATATTTATTAAATTAATTAATTAACGAAACTTTAATTTTTTAAATATTTTAATAAAGGTTTTTTATTATAATAAAAATAAATCTTTTAATTTATATAATATTTTCTTAATTAAAGTTTTTTTATTATCTTATAAATAATTTAAAAGAACTTTTATAAATATTTAATAAAATAAATTCGTATTAATAAAAACGTTTATAACGTTATATTATTTAAGTTTTAGGTCGAATTTAAGCGTAATAATAATTATAATTCGAAATAATTTTTTAATTAAAATAAATACGTATATATTATTATAAAAGTTTTTAAATTATTAATTGTTTAGTATAATAAAATACGTTTTATATTTTAATAATTAATTATATTTATTAAATTTATAAATATATATTTATATATACTTTGAAACTTTTTTTTAATAAAAAATTAATTAACGGTTTTTAAGAATTAGATTTTTTTTTATAATTTTATAAATAAATCTTTTTAATTTTATAAAATAATTTTTTTAACGGATATATAATTAATTTTTATAACCTTACGGTAATAATGGTAAATTACGTTTATATATCCGGTTTTGCGATTTAAGGATTATATTATATTTTTTATGCAATGTAAAGTGTTATTAATAAGGTATCAAAGCTATATACAAGCTGACGCCTGGTTTACGACAGTAAGTACATACATGCACCGTCGTCGTCTAAATACGCAACGCGTCCAAATACATACATACACTATTAATGACACGATACGACCGGAGGACATATTCCAAAAACCGTACCTAAGGGGGGCCGGATAAAAAACCGTATAAGGGCCATACGATAAACAAACTAATTAAAATAATACACGATTAATTAGTTCCAGAGCCCTACCAAGCTTTAACGCCCCTAACCATTGATTCCAATAGTCGCCAGCTACAAACATAAAAGCCGAAGCTTCCGAATGGTCCGTACAAAGGGCTTGGCGCCACCCAGAGCACGTTATCCCAAGCTGGATTCGAACCAGCAGTCCGACGCAAGCTGTAGGTTCCCCAAGCCTGCAGCAAACGCGAAAAAAGGACACCCAGGCTCGAGACCACTGAGCCATTGGGAAATTTTTTTTTATATTAAAACTTTTCCGATTAAAGTAATACGTATTTTAGGTAATTATTTTCCTTAAATTTCCGTAATTTACCGGTTAATTATCGATCGTATTAATAAAATAAATTAATCGTCTTATATTAAACGTAATTTTTTAAATTTTATAATCGTATTAATAATTATTTTTCGCCGTAAAACGCACGGAAAAGTTACGTTTATACTCCGTAAAATATTTTCGTTTTTTACCGTTATTTTAAGTTTAATAAAACGATAAAAACTTAAAGTTATTTTTATTTTTTCAGTTAATATATTAATCGTAATAATTATTAAAATAAATGTTAATAAAAATAATAAAAAAAAACGGAAATGGTTCGAATATAACGGTCGTATAAAAATAATTAACTTTATATGAATAAATTTATTTTTCCTTATTTAGTACGTTTTATACGTTTATATTCTTTTGGAATTATTTTTTTTCTTTAACCGGTAATTAAATTATTTCGTTTAAAGTTTTATTTTCTTTTTATATATATATAAGGTAAATATAAGTTTAATTAAATAATTTTACTTATCAAAATAATTTACGAAATTTATTTTCCGTAATATAAAAAAAGTAATTTTTTTAAATTTTAATATTACTTAAAAAGGTAACTTTTTCGTTAAACTTTACGATTTAAATAATAATAACTTTATTAATTAACGGGTTTTAAATTTTATAAATATTTGTAAATTAATAACTGTCGAAAAAGTTAATTTATATTTTAAAATTTAACTTTTAAAACTTTTTTTTTATAACGGTAACAATTATAACGTAAGTTATATAACCGTATATTTATAAGTAAATTTATTAAGGTTTCCGATTAGGTGTTATAATACCGTTTTTATATATTAAATAAATATAATAAACTTTATATAGGTTTTATTAAAAGAAAATATGTTTAAAAATACGGTTATATAAATATAGTATTATTTTAAGGATATATATATTTAAAAATAAAAATAACTTAGTAGTATTTTATATCGTAATCGTTTTTTTTAAATACATCCCTTAAATACTTTAAACCTCCGTTCTGGGCCTATATATATAAAATTAAAATTTTAAGTTTAATATTAAAAAAACGCAATTAAAATTTCGTTATCGTATTCGAATATTTACGGAAAAAATTATTCTGGTTTTTTAAAACCTTTAAGAAATATCGGAGTATTATAATTAATATATCTTGCTTTCGATTTTTAAGATAAATATTTTAAATATAACTTAAGTATTTATCGGTTATAAATATAACGTATTTATATTTTTCCGGGTTTTTTTCTAAATTTATAAAATCGATAATAATTTATTATTTTAATCGGGACCTTTTTTTAGTTTTCGGCGTATTTATTTTTTAGCCCTTATTTTATTATATATTTAATACTCGATTATTGTTAGATTTTTTAAGCGGGTTCCTTTTATATAGAACTATAATTAGGCGATTATTTCGGGCCTTAAATATTTTAATTTTAAGTACCATATCGTACCGTTATTAATTTGTAATAATTTCTTTATATATAAGTTACCGTTCTCTTTATAGGATATAAGGGCTATATAAATAATTATTACGTTAATATTTTCGATAACAAATTAATTAAATGTATTTGTTAACGTAATAATTACTTAATTAAACTTATTTCGAATAAAACTATTATTTTTCGGTTATTTTATTAATACCTTTTTTTTTAAAAATTGCCAAAAGGATATTAAATTATATATAAAGTTTTTATAATAAATTACGATATATAAACGTAACGCTTTCGGGCTTATAAGGTTTTAAAATAATACGTTTATTTCGCCGTATTAATTCATCGTGACGAAGTTTTTTTTTACGTATATTTTGTTACCTTAAATTAACGTTTTATAATTTAAGAATTTATTAATAAGGTTAAAAATATATATCGTAAACCTTAAATTTAAAATAAATAAATTCCTTAAAAGGTAAAACGTACCGTTTATTATATTATATTAATTAAAAATTAAAAAGTACGTTAGGATTTATTTTATTCCTTTTAGGAAGTAATTTATCTTTTAAATAGTTAATTCTTTCCTTTAAGGATTAATCGGAAATAATTCGGTCCTGGATTAATGCTAAAATTTCCTTATTAGGCTTAAATTTTGCTGGTACTTTATTAAGAAACATATAACAATATTAGGGTAACTTATACCCAAAATTTAAGTACGTTTTATATTTAATTCCTTATATATTTAATATTTAACGTTTCCGCTTATTACTGCTATTATTTCGGTCCGTTTGGGAACTTTTACAACTACGTCGTTTCGGCCCTTTTTTAAAGGTTTTATTACGTAATTAATTATTAATATTTTTAGTTTTTTTTTTAATTAAAATCGTTTTAACCGGAAAGGTTTATTAAGGTTTTATAAAAAGTTAAAAACGTTATTTTAACGATTTTTGTTAATTATTATAAGTTCGTTTTAATTTAATGGTTTAAAAAACTAACTTTAATTTCCAGATAATTAATTATTCCTTTTTTGATTTTATTCCGTTTTAAAAGTATAAATAATTTTGATTAATTAGGTATAATCGATATTATTATTATACATAAATAATATATTTAAATAACCGGTTAAATCGTTTCGGAAACCCCGTAATATTAACTTTAAGTTATAATTTTTTATTACTTTATTATTTACTTATTAAACTTTTTAATAACTTTCGGGATTTATTTTAATCGTTTTTCGTATTGACGTTTAATATTTATAAATAATTAATTATCGTAAACTTTTTCGGTTTTTTATCATTTAACGTATTAACTTTTAAAATGGTTATTTGGATTTAAATAAATTTACTTAATCGATAAGGAATTATTATCTAAAACTTTTTCGGAAAATATTATATTTTCGATTTAAGTAAATATAAATTTTAAAAGTTTAGTTATAAATTTATTTACTTTCGGTCGTTATTTCGAAAATATTTATCAGATAACCCGTTCGATCGATTTTTTCGATTTATATAATTTCTTTAAAAAATAAATTATTTACTTACGGCGACTAATATAATTGTTTTTTTAAATAAGAACTTATATCGAACGGCGTAGGTTTAATAAACCATAAAAATTTTTAATTAAAGTTAATATATTTTTACAAATTATATTTTTTAATTTTGGTTTTAAATTCGTCCTTAAATTTATCCTAATCTCTAGGATTATTATAAATAATTATTATTAATATATATCTTATATAGTTTTAATAATAACTAATTAATTAATAATAATACGAATTAAACGAATAAAACTTTTAATTATTAAATATAAGGGTTATTAATAATATTATATTATATAACTAATTGCAGGTGCTTTAAAACGTATATTTAATTTTAATATAATCTGTCCATAAAGCATATTATAACGAACCTGTCATACATCCACCTGGAGGTATAAGCTGTATCCGAAATGGGGGTTTTTGATTTGCAGGTAATAATAGTATAATAAATAGGGTGTTCGTTAAAAAGATTTATGGATTTTTCCCTTAATTAAAGAACGGTACAGTTGCCTTTAGTTAAAAGCTTAAATTAATAACTAAAGTGCAAAAATTAAATAAGTGCTATTTATAAAGGAAACCGATCGTTATATATCCCTCTTGTATTTTAATAAGTATGTCTAAGATCTATATAATTTATATAATTTAATTAAATATTTAAGTTACCTAGATTACCTGGATCTTGGCAGAAAAAGCCAAGTTTTTTTTATTCCGAAATTTAGCCGCCTGGAGCTTGCGCTAGGTTCTAAAGGCTGGGTTTTCCAAAATAGGAACCCTTGTTCCTATACTGTAACATTATTTCTCCTTTTCAAAAATTTTTATCCTAAAGATAAGAACCGTAGGTAGCCTTTTTATTTTGTTAGAAGGGTTTTCCGTAGTTTTTCAGTTGACTTTATTATAACAAGTCGAATTAAAAAAGAGAAAAAAAAACCGCGATTCTTCCAGTAATTTCGTACCATTTGCGCAAAAAATATTAAAAAGTTTAGCTTAAAGATTAACCTTTATTCGAATTATATTCATTTTAAAGAAACTAAATATTTTAACGTAATAAGTATTCCAAGCTGTAATTATTGTATTGGTCGTTAATGCCTAACGTATAACTGTAACGAACCTATCATACATCCACCTGGAAGTATAAGCAGTATCCGAAATAGGGGTTCTTGATTTGCAGGTAACAATAGCATAATAAATAAAGTATTCGTTAAAAAAATTTGCGGACTTTTCCTTTAACTAAAAAACGGTACAATTATCTTTGGTTAAAAGCTTAAATTAATAGCTAAGGAACAAAATTAAAATGGATACTATTTACAAAGGAAACCGATTATTATATATCCATCCTGGATTTAATAAATATATCTAGGATTTATATAATTTATATAATTTAACAGATTACCTAAATTACCTAAATTATTTAAATTTTGGCAAAAAAGGCCAAATTTTTCCTGTTCCAAAATTTAGCCGCCTAAAGCTTACGCTAGGCTTTAAAAACTAGTTTCCTCGCAATAGGAACCTTTATTCTTATACTATAATACCATTTCCTTTTTTCAAAACTTTTTGTCCCAAAAATAAAAACCGTAAATATTCTGTTTATTTTCTCGGAAAGGTAATTTTTTAGTTAACTTTATTATAACAAGTTAAATTAAAAAAGGGAAAAAAAAGCCGGATTTAAACTAATACGAATTTCATATTAATCGCGTAAAATTTATCGAAAAATTTGGTTCCAAAATTATCCCTTATTCAAATTATATGTATTTTAAAAAATCCAAATATTTTTACGTAATAAATCTTCCAAGTTGCAGTTATTATATTCGTTATTAACGTTTAACGTATAACGTACTGGAAATAAACTTCCTAATAAAAATTAAAAAAAAATACAACCGTTTGCAAAAAGAATAACGTAAAATAAAAAAGGCTTTAACCACTTTATTTAATCGTTTAAAACGGTTACGCCTTTAATAAGATATTTTAAAAAAGAAAGTTATTATTATTTTTAAAAAAAATTCGAACGGAATTAATAAAAAGATTAATAAAGAATAAAAAAAATGACGTCGCATAAAGGCGGAATAAACGTAACTTACCTTTAAAATAAACGTTATAATAAAAATATTTACTTTTTTCGGTTAAAATGTCAAAAGTTTGGATTTAAGTAAAAGATCGTTATCGCTTATAACCTTGGCCGTATTAAAAACGGTCGGTTAAAACTTTGCTGATAAAAATCTTTAACCAGGTCCATCGTATTCGTTAAATGTTTAAATAGTTTCCATATATTATCTTCAGGTAAGCAATTTATCTACTTAACCAGATACTGGATTTTATTTTTAACCATTTTAAAATCCAATATTCTTTCGATTTCGTAATCGTTATCGTTTTTTTTAATTTCGAAATTTTTTTTAAATAAGGTATTTTTTAAAACTAATTTTAACAAAAAATTTAAAATATAAAATATATTTTTATAATTTTGGGTAATAATAATTTATAATTAATTTTCGAAATAATTTTTTCGATTTTAAATGGGCCAAATTTTTTAAAATTAAATTTACCGTTAAACTTTTTCGTTTTAATTTAGGAAAAGTTTAACGTTATATTTTATCTTTAACGTAATAAATAAATTTTTTTTTCTTTAAAATTAGTTTTTTAATTTTTTATTATTATAATATTAAATTATTTTTTGTTATAAAAATTATAATTTAATTTAAAATCGAGCTTATATCGTTTTAATTTTTATTACCATTATTTTTATTCGTAGAATTACGGTAATAATAATTAATATTTTACGTACTAATTATTTTAATTATCGGATCGTTATATTATATTTATATATAGTTATATAAAATAATACGTTTATGTTTTCGTTAATAAACGTATTATAAATTATTTATATAAATAATAAAAGTTTAATTTAATTATTTTGTTAATAATTAATATAATTTCGAAGGTATTATTTTAAAGTTTAATTTAATCGTTTTATTTAATTATTTATTTAAAAATAATAAGCTATAAAAAATTTAAACTTAATATTAATTTATTTAAAGAAATTAATACCAAATTTAAATATAAAAAGCTTATCTCGATTAAAAATTATTTTTTTAACATTCCGTATTTATCGAAATAATGTTAAATAAAGACGTAAATTAATTATTTTGCCGTTATAGTTTTTTTTAGAAATAAAAAGTATTTATATTTGGTAAATTTGTTAACGATTATTTATACCGTATTATATTCGATTTTAATAACGGGATTTTTCGATATAGGAAAATTAATAATAAAATTTTAAATTCTGGTATTTTATATTTTATTAAATATATTTATAGGTTATAATAAGTTATATAATTTATAACGGGTTATTTTTATTTTATTATAAACGTTATAATCCTAAATTACTTATTTAATTATTCGGCGGAATTTTAAAAAGTTATATTTTTTTTTAAATTATTTGATAATTTTAAATATTTTTTAATATTTATACAAAAAAATTTAATAGAATTTTTTAACTAATTCTTTTTATTGTTAATAGGTGATATAAATTTTGTTGCGAAATAATAATTGGTTTTTATCGTTTCCTTTTAATTATTTATTTTTTTTTATTTTTTTGAATTATAAAAATTTTTAAATTAAGTTAATTTTTTTAAAATAAGTTATTTTAAAGTTATATATAAGTATATTATCTTATTATCTTTACGATATAATACTTATATATATCGTTTAAAAATCTTTAAGTCGTAATTTTTTTTTTACTTAGAATATTTATTAAAATATTTTTTTTTCTTTAATATGGTAAATTTTAAAGTTAAATTTGGATAAAAAAATTATCTAGTTTTTATGGCGTTTATTTAATTTTTGGATCGTTATAAATCGAATAAAAATTTTATGGTTTAAATAAATATCGAATAATTTTTAGGTTCTGTTAAAAAATAATTTTTATTTTTTAAATATTAAAATAATTGCTAATAACTTTTTGTCGTAAATAGGATATTTAAGTTTTATATTTTTAAAGGGTTTAAAAAAGTACGTTATTAGGTATTATTTTCTATTATTTTTTAGTTATTTTAAAATTATTTTAAATCGTTTTTTTTTGTTATCGTTTGGTAATTTAATTACCGGAACGTTAATAATTTTATCCTTAATTTTTTGAAAAATTCGAACTTTTTTTTAACGTATTTTTTAGTAATAAGTTTGGTTAAAGGGTTAGTAAGCTTGCTGTAATTTTGGACTAAAGGTTGCATATAACCGGTAAATCCTAAAAATTAACGTATATTAATAATAATAAATTTGTTAAGAATTAGTTAGTTTTTAATAACTTTTAACTTGAAATTTTAAATTTAAATTTATTCCGGAATGATAATAAAGCTTAAAAACTTTAATTTTTAAGTATATTAAACGTTTTTTTTTAACGTTTCTTAATAAATTAATTTTTTTAAATATTTTTAGTATTTAAACGATATATTTTTTATGTTTTTTTAAAGTTTTTAAATAAATAAAAATATCGTTTAAGTAAACGAAAATGGATTTGTTTAAAAATTTCCGTAAGATAATAATAAATATATATTAAAAGCTAATTAAAACGTTAGTTAATTTTTATAACAGAATTTTATATTTATAATATTCATAAATAATTTTAAAGGTAAATTTTTTTTTTTTTTGCTTTTAGTTATTCGAATTAAGTAATAATTATCTGGTATGTTTAAAGTTATAAATTATTTGGCTTTATTAATATTTTCCTTTATAATGTTTATTAATATTTAAAGGTATTCATTTTTAATAATAATATTATTAAATTATTTATAATCGTGGATTTGTTAATATAATAAAATTTTATTTTTATCGATCCTTATTTTGTTATTTTTGGTATTATTATAATTAAATATTTGATAAATAATCCGGATTTTTAAGTATAACTTTTTTTAAGGTATCGTTAAAATATTTTTTAAAAAGTTTTAATTTTTTTTAAGGTTTATATAGTAAATTTAATAAAGTTTTAAATAATATCTTTTTTTAATGAAAATCTTATAATTTTATTAGTTATAATTAAGTAACTTTTTTCGAATT
Source organism: Monosporascus sp. MG133 (assembly GCA_004155925.1). NCBI lineage: Eukaryota > Fungi > Ascomycota > Sordariomycetes > Xylariales > Monosporascus > Monosporascus sp. MG133. The sequence goes on along the minus strand of QJNX01000060.1, from coordinate 53,965 downwards.
TATTTTTTAAATAACTTTTTAAATCGTCGATATTTAAGGGATACCGGTATAATAAGGTTAAAAACCTTGGTTTTTTTGATTATATAATAAAATTTATGGAATTTGTTTAAAAAATTATCTTATAAAAACGTTTATTTTTTCTAATTAATACGTAAATTATTGGAACGAAATTATGGCATTTTTAAAATAATGTTATATTTTAAAATATTAATAATATCGAAAATAATCCGTTTTAAATATTTTTATATTTAAATTACGAATTTTTCGGTTTTTTGAAAAATTTGGCCGTTATCGTAAATAGATAAGTTTTTATCGATTATTCGTAACTTATACGATTGCTGCTTATATTTTTAAAGGATTTAATATTTTTTGGTTATTTTAAAAAAAAACGAAATTTTTTTTTATTCCGAAATTAATTATCACGTTAAATGTTCTATTTCCGTAATAAATAGAAATTTCGATTTAATTCCGTATTTTTTTTTTTTTTTTTGCATAAAGTTTTATATATAGGGATTTTTCGGTACCTTATTTTCGAAAAGTTTTACCGTTTTTTAATTAATTCGTTTTGGGAATTAAAAAGTATTTTATTTACGTATTTTTTTAACCGTATGCTTGGTATAATAGTTATTTATATATTTAAACCATTTTTTGTTACCGAATTAGTATTTAAAAATAATTTTTTTTTGGGTTTTTTTCGGATTTTATTTTTTGCGAATTATCGGGTTAAAAAGGTATATTTCCGAAAGGGGTATTCTTATAGTTAGGAAATCGTATTTGTTATAAGGTATTAACGCGTAATATAAATATCCTTACGTTATAACTTTCCGACTTTATTTTAATTTAAGGTATAAGTAATAAAACTTGGGGTAACCTGGTTATTAAAGAATCTTTATATATCTATATTTATCGTTTGGTTCTGTAAGCGTTTTTCTATTATATTCTGGCCAAATTTTTTTTTTTTTTTGGTTCTTTAATAAATAAGGTAATTATAATTATAACAAGTAATAAAATGCAGAAACTTTTAATTATCCGATAAGGGCTTAAGGTATACTATATATTCCGGAAGAATATAATGCTCTGAAGGTAATTATTTATGGTTACCGAAATCTTTTCGTAATTAACCGTTTTGGTCGTATATTTTATATTCCTATATATCGAAATAATAAATATATCCTAATATAATAGTTACCTTAAAACTTATTCGTTCTAGATAATATTTATAAGTTTTAATTATAACATTTTTGCAAATAGTACAATTTTTATAATTTGGGTTGCCATTTTTAACCCTGTTAATCGTAATAATAATAAATTCCTAATTGGCAAAAGTAACGTTTATTTCCTTTTTATCCTTTTTTTTGCTATTTGTATTTTATTCGGCCGCATAGACTTTTTTTTTAGGCTGGGGGATTTTATTCCTTTAGGAATTTTTTTAAAGATTTCTTTTTTTTTCGGTAAAAAATAATATTCGTTTTTAAAATAGCCCTTTTTGCTATAATTAAAATATTTAATTTTAGACTTATTTTTTTTAGATTCCGTTAAAATAATATTATTTTCTTTTTGGGATTTATTTTTTATTTTTTTTTGTTATTAAAGCGTTTATCGTTATTTCGTTTGCCGGTTTCTTTGTTTTTAAGGTACCGATTAAAAATACGACGGTCGGAAATAATAACCTTATTTATATATTTTTCGACAGGATCCGTTTTAGGTACTTTAAATATTTTATCCTTAACTTAAAACTTTAAGCCGTTATAATAAGGAAAAAATAATATATTTTAAGGTAATTTAGAAATAACTGTTAGCCGATTAAATTTAATCGTATATTTGGCTATTAACGTAATTTGTTAAAATTTATACATTTTTTTAACCGTATATTATTATTTATTTATATTTTTAAACGAAATTCGTATTCGTTTTTTAAAACTTTTATAATTATTAAAGATATAATTAATAACGTTTAAATAATTATCGGAAAGGTTTATTAAATCATTGCTAAAAATAGGTTTAAATTAATTAAGTACTTTTCCAGTAAATAATTAGAAAATAATTATTATTATTCGGTATTTTTTCGTTAAAAAACTTTTATATTATTTAAGGTAAAATTTGGCCTTAATTAGGAATCTTTTTATATCCGTAGATTTATCGTAAAACTTGGGGGTAATTAGTTTATAGTTTTTGATATTAGATATTTTATGGTAGGCAGGAAGGGGTACCGTTTCTTTTCGTTCTTAACCAAATAAGGAAAAAATAAAAGTTTATGGATAAAAAACAGGTATTTTAAAAAAAGGTACCGGGATTTTTAAACAAGGTATAATATTTTTTTTTTAATTATTATTTAAATCTAGCGTTTTTTTTAAGGGTTATAATTTTTTTTGTTACGAAATCTAATCGTTCGTCGGTTGTAAGTTCCCTTGTTTTTCCTTTTTCGGTTTTTGCGCTAAGTCTTTTTTTTTAACCTTTTTTTCCTTTTTTTAATCGGATTTTTTAGGTTAAACTTTAATAATTGTTTTTTCCTTAAGGGCAGGAATAAATTACTGTTAAAAAAAAGGATTTCTTTTGTCCTTTTAATTTGGTAATTATAAGTATTATATTATCGATTAATTAAAAAACTTTTTCGATAAGGAATAAATTATATAATCTGGTTATTAATTTTTTATTAGTTAATAACGGAAATCGAATATATTATTTTTTTATTAAACGTTATTTTATAATATCGTTTTTATTAAATTTAAAAAAATTTATATCTAATTAAACTTTATATTATTTATTAATTATTAATTAAGGAATTATTAAAATATAACAAATTTATTATATATTTATTTAAAAATATAAATAATATCCGAAATAAGGGTTTTAATTTATAGGTAATAATAACATATTAAATAAAATATTCGTTAAAAAAATTTACGGATTTTTCCCTTAATTAAAAAACGGTATAATTATTTTTAATTAAAAGCTTAAATTAATAATTAAAAAGCAAAATTAAAATAGATATTATTTATAAAGGAAACCGATTATTATATATCCATTCTGGATTTAATAAGTATATCTGGGATTTATGTAATTTATGTAATTTAGCAGATTACCTAAATCACCTAGATCACCTAGGTCTTAGCAGGAAAGGCCAAACTTTTCCTGCTCCGAAGTTTAGCAGCCTGGAGCCTGCGCCAGGCTCTAAAGGCTAGTTTCCCCAAGACAGGAACCCCTGTTCCTGTACTGTAACAATAACGTGCTGGAAATAAATCTTTTGTTAAAAATTAAGAAAGAATACGACCGTTTGCAAAAAAAATAACGTAAGGTAAAGGACACTTTAATTACGTATTAAAAGTTTGCTAAAAAGAAAACGAAGGAATTCGTTAATCGATTAAAACGATTACGTTTTTAATAAAATATTTTAAAGAAAAAAGGCCGTCGTTACTTTAAAAAAAAGATCCGAACGGGATTAACAGGAAAATTAGGAAAGGATGGAAGAAAAATAACGTCGTATAAAGGCAGAATAAGCGTAACTTACTTTTAAAATAAATGTTATAATAGAGGCGTTTATTTTTTTCGGATGAAACGTTTTAAATCTGGATTTGGGTAAGGGACCGTTATCGCTTACGACCTTGGCCGTATTAAAGACGGTCGGTTAAGATTTTGCCGATAAAAATCTTTAATTAGGTTTATCGCATTCGTTAAGTGCTTAAATAATTCTTATATATTATTTTTAGGTAAATAATTTATTTATTTAATTAGGTATTAAATTTTGTTTTTAATTATTTTAAAGTCCAGTACTTTTTCGACTTTATATTTATTATCGGTTTTTTCGATTCCGAAATTATTTTTAAGCGGGGCATTTTTTGGGGCTGGTTTTAATAAGGAAATATGGAATATAAGGTATATTTTTATAATTTTAAGTAATAATAATTTATAATTAACTTTCGAAATAATTTTTTTAATTTTAAATAGGTTAAATTCTTTAAAATTTAGTTTATTATTAAACCTTTTCGTTTTAATTTAAGAAAGGTTTAACGTTACATTTTATTTTTGGCGTAATAAATAAACCTTATTTCCTTTCGTTAAAATTAATTCCTTAATTTTTTTTTATAATATTAAGTTATTTTTTATTACAAAAACCTTAATTTAATTTAAAATCTGGCCTATATCGTTTTACTTTTTATTATTATTATTTTTGTTCGTAAAATTCTGGTAATAATAATTAATCCTTTACGTATTAATTATTTTAATCGTTAGGTTATTATGTTATATTTATATATAATTATATAAGGTAATATACTTATATTTTCGTTAACGGATATATTATAAATTATTTATATAAAAAATAAAGATTTAATTTAATTATTTTATTAATAATTAACATAATTTCGAAAATATTATTTTAAGGTTTAATTTAATTATTTCGTTTAGTTATTTATTTGGAAATAATAAATTATTAAAAATTTAAATTTAATATTAATTTACTTAAAAAAAATTAATATCGAATTTAGATATAAAAAGTTTATTTTAATCAAAAATAAATTTTTTTGGTATTCCGTATTTATCGAAATAATATCGAATAAAGGCATAAAATAATTATTTTATCGTTATAACTTTTTTAAAAAGTAAAAAGTACCCATATTTAATACATTTATTAATAATTATTTATATTATATCGTATTTAATTCTAATAACGGGATTTTTCGATATAAAAAAATTAATAATAAAATTTTACGTTATAATATTCCATATTTTATTAAATATATTTATATGTTATAATAAATTATACGGCTTATAATAAATTATTTTAATTTTATTATAACTATTATAATTTTTAATTATTTATTTAATTACTTAACGGAATTTTAAAAAGTTAAATTTTTTTAAAAATCGATTAATAATTTTAAATACTTTTTAGTATTTATATAAAAAATTTTCGTAAAACTTTTAATAAATTCTTTTTATTGCTGGCGGAAGATATAAATCTTCCCGTAAAATAATAAATGGTCCTTATCGTTTCCTTTAAGTTATTTAATTTTTTTTAATTTTTTTAGGTTATAAAAACTTTTAAATTAAATTAATTTTTCCAAAATAAGTTATTTTAAAATTATATATAATTATATTATCTTATCGTTTTTATAATATAATATTTATATATATCGCTTGGAAATTTTCGAACTATAATTTCCTTTTCGGTTTAAAATATCTGCTTAAATATTTTCTTTATTTTTAATATAATAATTTTAAAGTTAAATTTAAATAGGAAAATATTTAATTTTTATAACGTTTATTTAGTTTTTAGGTAGTTATAAATCGAATAAAATTTTTATGGTCTGAATAAATATTAAAAGGTTTTTTAATTTTATTACGGAATAAATTTTATTCCTTTAATGTTAAAATAATCGTTAGTAATTTTTTATTATAAATAAATTATTTAAGTTTTACGTTTTTAAAAATTTTAAAAAAGTATATTATTAGGTACAATTTTTCGTTATTTTTTAACTGTTCGAATATTACCTTAAGGGCATAATTTAAAACGTTTATTTTAAATCGTTTTTTTTGTTATAATTTGGTAACTTAATTACCGAAATATTAATAATTTTATTTTTAATTTCTTAAAAAACTTTTTTTGCTTTTTTTAAAAACTTAAACTTTTTTTTAACGTATTTTTTAATAATAAGCTTAATTAAAAGGTTAACAAGTTTGCCGTAATTTTAAATTAAGGGTTATACGTAACCGGTAAATTTTAAAAATTAACGGATATTAATAATAATAACTTTATCCGAAATTAACCAGTTTTTAATAATTTTTAATTTAAAATCTTAAATTTAAATTTATTCCGGAATAATAATAAAATTTAAAGAATTTAACTTTTAAGTATATTAAATACTTTTTTTAACGTTTATTAATAAGTTAACTTTATTAAAAGCTTTTAATATTTAAGCGATATATTTTTTATGTTCCTTTAAAGTTTTTAAATAAATAAAAATATCGTTTAAATAAACGAAAACGAATTTATTTAAAAGTTTCCGAAAAAATAATAATAAATATATATTAAAAGTTAACTAAAGTATTAATTAGCCTTTATAGCATAATTTTATATTCGTAATATTTATAAATAATCTTAAAAGCGGTTTTTTATTTTTCGCTTTTAATTATTCGAATTAAATAATAATTATTTAATAAATTTATGGTTATAAATTATTTAATTTTATTAATATTTTCCCTTATAATATTTATTAACGTTAAAAAATATTTATTTTTAATAATAATATCGTTTAGTTATCGATAGTTATATATTTGTTAACATATTAAATTTTTATCTTTATCGATTTTAATTTTGCCATTTTTTATTTTCGGTATTATCATAACTGGATACCTTATAAGTAATTCGGATTTTTATATATAACCTTTTTTAAGGTTTATATAATAAATTTAATAAAATTTTAAATAATATTCTTTTTTAATAGTAATTTTATAATTTTATTAATTATAATTTGGTAATTTTTTTCGGGTTCGTTTTTTAAATAGTTTTCTAAATCGTTAATATTTAAAAGGTATTATTACTATTAGGTTAAAAATCCTGGTTTTTTTAATTATATAATAAATTTTATAAAATTTTTCCTTAAAATTGTTTTATAAAATCTTTTTTTTTCCAGTTAATCCGTAAATTATTAAAACGAAATTATGGTATTCTTAAAATAATATCGTATCTTAATTTATCGGCGATATCGAAAATAATCCGTTTTAAATTACGAATTCTTTTATTTCCCGGAAAATTCGGCCGTTATTATAAGTAAATAAACTTTTATTAACTATTCGCAACTTATATAACTGTTACTTATATTTCCAAAAAATTTGGTACCTTTTAATTATTTTAAGAAAGATAAAGTTTCCTTTTGCTTTAAAATTAATTATGGCGTTAAATATGTTATTTTTATGGTAAATAAAAAAAGATTTTTAATTCCGTATTTCTTTTTTTACTTTACATGCAAGGTTGATATAGGTTCAAGCCTTATTTTCCAGGCTGAGCCAAATACACAGAAAATCATTACATATATAATCCATACGATAGATACTATACCCAGTATCTTCGAATACGATAACTGATCAATGGTCTTCACGGTTAAGATTTTTACTTTACATAAAGTTTTATATATAAGGGCTTTTCGGTACTTTATTTTCCAAGGCCTTTATAATTTTTTAACTAATATACCCTGGGGGCTAAAAGATATCTCCATTTATACGCTTTTTTAGCCGTATATTTGGTACAATAATTTTCCATGCACTTAAACCATTTTCTATTACCAAACTGGCATTTAAAATCGACTATTTTCATTTAGCTTTTTTTTAGGTCTTATATTTTGCGAATTATGGGATTAAAAAGGTAAACCTCCGAAAGGGGTATTTTTATAGCTAAGAATTCGTATTTATTATATAACATTAATAAATAATATAAATATCCTTACGTTATAACCTTCCGGCTTTATTCTGATTTAAGATATAATAATAAAACTTAATAATTTAACTATTAAGGGGTTTTTATGCATTTATATTTATTATTTAATTTTATAAGCGTTTTTTTATCGTATCCTGGCCAAAAGTCGTTATCTTTTTTAGTTCGTTAATAGATAAAGTAGTTATAATTATAATAAATAATAAAATATAAAAGCTTATAATTATTTGTTAATTTAAAGTATATTATATATTCCGGAAAAATGCAATATTCGGGGGATAACTATTTATAATTACCGAAACTTTTTCGTATCTAACCGTTTTGGTTATATATCTTATATTTTTGTATATTAAAATAATAAATATATCCTAACGCAATAGTTACCTTAAAGTTCGTTCGTCCTAAATAATATTTGTAAGTTTTAACCGTAACATTTTTGCAAATGGCATAATTTTCATAATTTAGGTCGTTATTTTTAACCCTGCTGGTCGTAATAGTAATAAATTTCTAATCGGCAGAAGTAAGATTTATTTTTTTTATATCCTTTTTCTTATTATTTATATTTAGTTCGGCCGCGCGGATCTTTTTTTTAGGCTGGGGAATCCGTTTTTTTTAGGGGTTTCCTTTTTTTGCTGGAAAATAATATTCGTTTTTAAAATAACCTTTTTTACCATAGTTAAAATATTTAACTTTGAACTTTTTTTTTGGGTTCTGTTAAAACGATATTAATTTCTTTCTGGAATTTATTATTTATTTCTTTCTTATTATTAAAACATTTATCGTTATTTCGTTTATTAATTCCCTTTTTTTTAGGTACCGATTAAAAATACGTCGGTTGGTAATAATAACCTTATTTATATAATTTTCGGAAAACCTTATTTTAAATACCTTAAATATTTTATTCTTAACATACTTTTTTAGGCCGTCGTAATAAGGGAAAAATAATATATTTTATAAAAGTTTAAAAATAATTATAAATCGGTTAAATTTAATCGTATATTTAAATATTTAAGTAATTTATTTAAATTTATACATTTATTTAACCGTATATTATTATTTATTTATATTTCCGTATAAAGCTTATATTCGTTTTTTAAAATTATCGTAACTATTAAAAATGTAATTAGTAATATTTAGTTAATCGTCGGAGTAATTCGTTAGGTAATCCTTAAAAATGGGTTCGAATTAATTAAACATTTTTTTAACAAATAGCTAAAAAATAGTTATTATTTTTTAATAACCTTCCGTCAAAAAACCTTCGTATTATTTCAGGTAAAATTTAGCTTTAATTAAAAATCCTTTTACAGCCGTAAATTTATCGTAAAATTTGAAAATAATTAATTTATAACCTTTAATATTAGGTATTTCATAATAAGCAAAAAAAATATAATTCCTTTTCGGTCGTAATTAAATAAAAAAGGTATTAAAATTCTTAAACGGAAAATAATTCCTAAAAAAGGTATAAAAAATTTTTCTTTAATTATTTCGCAAATCTGGCATTTTTTTACTTAAATCTTATAACTTCTTCGGCCATAAAATCCAACTGCTTATCGATTATAATTTTTTTCTCCTTTTTTTAATTTTTATTTTTAATTCTTTTTTTTCCTTTTGGTCGGATTTTTTAACCTAGATTTCAATAATCTCCTTTATTTTTTTAAAAATAAAGGTAAATTACTATTAGGAAAAAGAAAATCTTTTTATTCCTTAACTTTAATAATTATAAATATTATATTATCGATTAATTAAAAAACTTTTTTAATAAAAGGTAAATTATTTAATTCGTTTATTTATTTTTTATTAACTAATAACGGAAATCGAATATATTAATTATTTACTAAACGTTATTTTATAATATCGTTTTTATTAAATTTAAAAAAGTTTATGCTTAATTAAGCCTTAAATTATTTATTAATTATTAATTAAAAAGTTATTAAAATATAACAAATTTATTATATATTTATTTGGAAATATAAATAATATTCGAAATAAAAGAACTTAATTTATAAGTAATAATAATATAATAAATAAAATATTCGTTAAAAAATTTACGTACTTTTTTTTAATTAAAAAACGGTATAATTACCTTTAATTAAAAGCTTAAATTAATAATTAAAAAGCGAAAATTAAATAAGTATTATTTATAAAAAAAACCGATCGTTATATATTTATTTCGTATTTTAATAAGTATACCTGGGATTTATATAATTTATATGATTTAATTAGATTATTTAGATTACTTAGATCACCTGGGTCTTGGCAGGAAAAGCCAAGCTTTTCCTGCTCCGAAATTTAGCCGCCTGGAGCCTGCGCCAGGCTCCAAAGGCTGGTTTCTCCAAAACAGGAACCCCTGTTCCTGCACTGTAACACATATATGGTCCAATTAAAGAGAGCCTTTCCGTATATAAAGTGCTAGCGCACCCCTGCTAGCTGACAACTACGGTATGTTATAGGGATCGGATTCGTTAAATATTTAAAATAACGCTTTTTTACAAATAATACGATTAATTTTAAAAGTTTTTAAATTTACGTTATAAAATTATCTAAAAAAATTATAAAAATAAGGAATATATAAGTAAAATATAATAATTATTTTTATAATAAAAACTAAATTATTATCTTTTATATAAGTTATAAAAAAACCTTATTTAATTTTCGATCGAAGCTTATCGGCAACTACGCATTCTGCTTTAAAGTAAGGTTTTATAAAACTAAGGTATAGAATTTATTTTAACCGTAAAAACTAATAATCAGTTATCGTATTCGAAAATATTAGGTATAGTATCTATCGTATGGATTATATGTGTAATGATTTTCTGTATATTTGGTTCAGCCTGGAAAATAAGGCTTGAACCTAGATTAACCTTGCATTTAATTTTCGATTAATTAAAAATTATTTAAAATATAAATTTATTATATATATAATGAAATAACTAAGAAATTATACGGCTTATTAATATATATATCGTATTTTTATAAATAAAATTACAGTAAATAAATATATATAATTATTAATTATAAAAAATCATAATAAAAATTTTAATTAAAATAAATTATACGTTTATAAATAATATATTAATTAATAAATTAATTAAATTTTTATTTTAAAAAATAAATAAAATTAATAAATATTAAACTAATCTTAAATTAATATAAAAAAATCTTTAAAAATTATTTTTGTTAAAAAATTCATTAATTAAAAAAGTTTAATCGTTTAAAAAAAGGTAAAATGGAAAATTATAGCTTTAGGAAATGATAAAATGTAACGATTAACGCTATAAGTACGTTAAGGCGTTAAAGGAGTATGTTAGCTAACAGGGGTTACGTTAGTACCCCATATACGGAAAGGCTCCCTTTAATCGGAACATATATATTCCATGGCTAGATTACTTTAAAGATCAGTACGCGTTACGAAAGCGCACGTAACTGACCATAAAATACAACTTAACTAATGTCCCCTATATCTGACAGCATCTGCATAATAAATACGCGAGATCATGTGATAGACGTCGCGGTTTCAGGTTTGGCATTTTTAACAACTCGGATCTGGTCAGGGCATAATAACATGCGCTTTGATACTTACTCAGAGGGCACAGGTCTCCAACCATCGCCTCAGCCCGGCCACTCCTCTGGGAAGCTGGACAAGTCCTAGTAACCACTATACCGTAGCAGAACAATGTGCATTCCGCTTGCGAGTTTATACGGCCAGTGCTGCCAAGCGGTTAGTGACGCACTCACACTGTAGGCACCTACTATGGAATTATATGTTACGAAGTGTCTACGGCTCACGCCACCATTCTGCGCAGCGAGGATTATGTAGAATCCAAGATGGCATATTAATGTATCTTTTGCAACTCACATGCTTAACCTACTACCTGGGAAGCAATGTCTTTAAGTAAAAGAGGCGTGCATCCCCGGCGAAACTCGAAAGCGCATACGCATTGAATCTATCGTTTAGTCCGCACGGGAGGCCGTTTGAATCGTCGATCGAAGCGCTCTTCAGTGCCGCATTCAAGATTTGACGCACCATATTTTGCTAGTCCGATCAACAGGAATACCATCCAGCTCTCACAGCAGGTCTTCCAGCCACTCCCACCCCTCATCGGATTGCCTCTTATACTCCGCCGCCGCCAGGCCTGTCACCACTATTACATCCATAAACGAGCCATCTTCCGCAGAGTCATAGATATGAAACCCACTTTCCCCTCCACCCAGGAAGCCACCCAACTTCTTCTTATAGACTGCGATTGCCCTCCCGCGGTCGTCGACGAGCTTCATCCCACTGCCCAAGAGACTGCTTCTCTTCCACTCCATTTGCCCGTTTAGTCCGGGGTATCTAAAGCAGTGCCCGCCGAGGGGGTTCTTGCGCTTCATCTTGAAGTCGACGCCGTGGAGGGTAAGGTCGATGCTTGAAGAGAAGAAGTGGAATCTAAGAAGCGCTATTGGTTCTCTGTCCGCTTGCTGTTGTTGAACGTGCCCATCGGCGTAGCGGATCTCCATCTTCGTGTCGAAGCTGCTTTGGTGGACGACATACAGTGAGACTGGCAAACCGTCGGTGGTCCGACGAGATACTGCCACCGCGGAGTCGTTGGAGGATTTGGAGACGACGAGTGTCTGGAAGGGTGTGTCTTGCATCATGATGCGAAGTTTCGAGCCAGGCGGCCATCTGCCCGAATGCTCTTATCCAGAGACTAGGCGCTCTGAGAGTTGCCTCTGAGTATATATAGTTTCTTGAGACCTCATGTTGCTACAGATTTGCTTTCATGGTCACCTTTTTGTCCCTGGAATATTCTACTACGGCAGTGTTGCTGGGCTTCTTAGTGGTATAAGTTCCCACCTGAGATCCAAAAAAGGACAAAATGTAGGCCAAGACTTTGGCAGCCGCGCCAAGTGCAGTGGCGCAGCGGGGCCTTAATCGATGTGATCCTCTACAGCTGATCAGTAGAAATGTCGGGGATAATAATGCCTGACTTGATTACAGAATTTGCCAAGCATTGCCGTTATCCATGATGAAGACAATCTTCATCTTGGCCAGGATTTTATCCGATCTGGGTTAGCGCCATCATATATGATATCGATAAGTCCAGCTGGTTCAGTGAGGCGGTGCCAGCAGTCATCTCTGCTTACTTGGACTCTGCACTGCCTCAACGTCGGCTGACAGCCAGCTGAAAGCTAATTTATAATGATGCGGACGGATAGCCTAAGCTCGCTCCGGTAGCGCTTACTAGTCGCTACGCTCTTCGCTTCTCATATCCCCTCTCATATCCCCATTCGTCATTCTAGTGTCTCGCCAAAGAATAAAAAAATAAAAAAATAAAAACCATAGTTACATCAACGCTCCAGAGCGATGTCGCAGCCGAAGCAGTGCTGGGAGTGCAGGAAAAAACGGCTTGTGTGTGACTTCATGCGTCCACGTTGTAAGAAATGCCGTGCCAGGGGGGTAGAATGCCCGGGATACGACCACAAACCTCTGGTGTGGGTTCCGAACAGGGTAACCAAGTCCAGACTCGATAACCGACAAAAGGAAATCCAAGTTGCAGTGCCATGCGTCATCAAAGCGCCCTCCGAGTTTAGCGCGCCATTCGAAGTAGTCGAGTATTGTAAGTCTTTGTTCGCAACCTCCGTTTCGCCGTCGAAGGCAGAATCTAATGGTCAGATAATGTTCGGGTTGCCCCGGATACTGTATCTTGTCGCATTCGAGTAGCACAAAATCCCTATCTCATCCCTTTAAACATGGTACCCTCAATACCCGAACCCATCCTCCAAAGTTTGGCATGCATAGTTTTAGCCCATCGAATCCTTCAGTGTGAGGATGAGCAGTATCGATGTATGCTGGCTTCTCAACTTCAAGAGTACCGGGGGATGGTGATTCGGTCCCTCACCCATCGACTTGGCAATAGTGACTCACAGACCAGTGATGAAACTTTGTGGTCCGTTCTCGCGTTTCTAATGGCTGAGGTACGTAAAGTAATGAATCTCTTCTGCGAATTACCGCCAATAACCGGGCCTCCCCCTTTTCCAGGTTCAACAATCCATCTCTTCCAACTGGCGACCGCATTCTGATGGGGCATTTACAATCATCGAGATGAGGGGAGGGATAGCGAAACTCACCCTCTCGCATCCTTCCCTGAGACATCTACTTCTGTACTATGTCATGCAAGTATCACAGTGTCGGGAGCCGAGCATCCTCGTATTGACTAACTGGTTTTTCGCAGCACGGAGGTGATGGGCAGTACGACCAGCCCGCCGATGGCAATGGGAAAAGCACAATCCCAGCTTGAAATGATCAATCTTCTGCCTGCATTGTACGGAAACGGCTTACATACATCGGCTCCATGTCCGCCAGAGCTGTTCGCAAGCATCATTCTCATAAACCATCTTCGGTCGCTGCGGAAGGAGACAAACTCCTCCCGAAAGGATCTTCGCTCCGCAGCCTTGGAGATCTTGAATCAAATCGAGTCGTTCTCGCCTGAACGATGGGCAACCGAAGTTGCCCTGGGTCAAATCCGTGACACAATAAACGGGCCAACAAAATTGTCGGACGACGGACCGGACCTCGGCCGGGACCAAGAACCTAGCCCCTCGGGCTGGCTGTGTCTCGCGACCGCATACCAGTGCGCCGTTGCGCTCTATTGCGTTGCAACTCTTTTAGACGCAGAGTATCTGAAGGGGGAATACACCAGAATTGGCAGCAGCCCTGGTAGCAGTATCCGGGCATCATATCTGAAGCTACTTCTCCAATGTCTGCTGCAGATAACAACTTTCGCGCCAGAAAAGAACCATCGATTAGGAAGGTTGGCGATTTGGCCGCTCGTCGTTGCTGGCCTTGAGATACAAGTAAACGATGAAAGCTCGAAATCTTTCATTCGATGCCAACTCAAATCGGCAAGTGTATCACTGGGCACATCGTCTCCCCTCGTTGCCATGGAACTGCTGCAACGTCTGTGGAACAATTCAGACTGTTGTTCCACCGGCTGTCGCTGTGAGTGGGACGACGTATTTGACAGACATTACGTATTCATATGAGGAATGAAAGGGTGGAGGGGACATACATGTCCGGGTCGAAGTCGAGGACAGCTAGGGTCGATATCCGACACGTCCGTCGAGAACTCGTCGAGAAGTGCTGCCTCGACCACTCCGCATCCATACGGCGACAACTCCGCACTGCTCTGTGTCTAGATGCTCATATTAGAACAGATGTTAGGGACATGAAAATGAGAGGACTAGGAAAGCTTGAAATGTGGCGTCTGCGAACTGGGCACAGATGGCGAGGGAGGATGCCTGCGAGAGGATGAGAGGGCAATAGCGGATGCGTGCTACTAGCCAGCACGATATGCTTGGTCACGGCCTTGGTACATTTGGACACGGCATGCTTGGTCATCTCGCCAGGCAGGATGAGTCGCACACTGGAACGGTTAGAAGCGTGCTCGTTCGGAGGCAACAGGTACCCACGAGGTCTGGATCTCTTGGGATGAGATGGTGGACCTTTTGTTATAGGCAGCAAGCTGGAGGCCTCGGTGACAACTCTTTCGAAGATATCTGGGACGGATAGACAACGAGTCAGATCGTACCCATAATGCCTTGTTGGGGGGCGGGGGGGTGGTGGTGATGGTAGACAGCTCACCATTAACAAATGAGTCCAGCACAGATAATTATAGCACGGTTTGAGATACCAGTGTCGGGATGGACCTGCTTGAGGACTGGGATGGCACTCGGTAAAAGACTTGTATAAAGCAAATGCACGGGGCGCAGGTCTAAGCCCGAGCAGGAATTGACTCGCCATTGTAGATGTAGAAGAGTAGGTCTCTCTTCGAGCCTTGGTGCGCTTCCCGTCCTGCTTGCGACGGTCTTCTCGTAGCATCTTTCCTCTGGGGAGTCTCTGAGGTTGTGGCAGGAGATTTGGCAGCGAGCTTCGTGGGTTTCTTGTTACTGGTCCCGGGAGGCATTTTGCAGTCTAAAATTGGGTGAGTTGGGCTTAAAAAGTCGGACTTGGATTGAGAATCATGGAAATTGTTTGCGATTCACCACGAGCAGAATTTTTGCCGTAGGGCAGGTTATGTCAGCTAGCCAGGGGCGTGAAACGCATCCCATATACGGAAAAGGCCACCTACTGATCGGCGCGTATATGTTCCATGGCTAAGCTACTTAAAAGCTGTACGGGTACTATAACAGCATAATACGTTTCTTAAGAGTTCTCAGCAATTTTCATTGTCGGCGCGACCTCTGAGCTGCCGCTGCTTGGACTGAGCCGTGGCGACCCTCGCCGTTGATTCTGCGACATAGCCCTAGGCCCCGTTCCTGCCCCCCGGACTAAAGTTCTTATAGACACAAATACGAAGCAACCCTGTAGGGGCAATTTTCTAGGCTCAATTAAGATCTATGTACCAATACATGTATGCCATTTTAGCCCATTCATCACTCATTAAACCTCTGTTTACTGTAAAAACACCAGGCGGTAACTCATTTGGGATACCGAACCTTAGGCCCTAGCCTGTCCCACTTTGGGCAGTGTTTTATAATAGGGCAAGTTCTGGTTAGGCCCTCATCGCAAGTTAAGGGTAAGATAAATACCAACGTCTCTAGTAGGTAGTCTAAGTTGTACTGTTATTTTGCTACTACGTCTATAATTATTTTTTAAAGAAGCTATACCACATACGCGCTGGATGAACTGCCTGATGTGGAATATATAACCCGGAATAAGACCAATAAGTTTACCATATGTCGCAGAATAGGGGTAACCTGCTGAGTTATCAAGCCCCAAAGATCCTATAAGCACGCCGCAATAACGTTAATTATTCCGTGGCTCCTACACTATATATAAAGCTTTTTGGCTATTGCTCCTGTAATTAGATGGTTCAAGATCCGATAATGCCTTACAACCCCGAATGTGGGCTGGCTCAGAATATACCCGTACATGCCATGGGGTTGTACATACTATCCCAACCCAGAATTTGGGATAGTACGGGATATCCCAGCCCAAGTTTAGGATGGTATACGATGCTAAGGCTTTTGATGGGACAAGCCGTCAGCGATTCCAACAGCAGATGATTTGCTTGAGTCTTTCGTTCATCTCGAAATTACCGACAGTCAACTACATCCCGAGAGGTTGTTAGACGGCAAAATCATAGATAGGTATCGGGGTTATGCACGTCGGGTCATCGACAGTCTCGCCAATGGGGCGCTCCTAGCAGCTTGACGAAAAGGCTCAGCGAAGCTAGATAGTAGGCTGCGGAGGCTGGTGATGAAATGTTCACTACTCTGCATTCTCGACGGCCACCAAGAAATCGAAGATGACTCGAAAGACGTCAGCGTTGGGTTGGCTTCTCAGAACGATCACCGGATTATGGTTTGTCACAGTTAGGCTGATCACGTGGGAAAGTTGCATAAGGTGTGGAAAGTGTAAATTGTCATGCTTCATCAGGCCTAGAGAGCGGTGGCTAGAAAGCTCTAAATATACTGTGGGAGCCCGGAATAACATTATTGCGGGGTGTCTACAGGCTAATAGGTGTTGATGACTAAGCAAGTTACCCCTATTCTGCGACAATTTTCAAGGCCTTTACTCAGTTAGCCTCCCAGGATCCCCAAATCTAATCCCATAACCGACGCAGTATGACTGTACAGACTTGAGAGGAAGGATCTATAGGCTTCACTAAGTTGATTGATTGGATCTTTTACGTAGAGCCTCAGCAGAACTCATTCGATCCGCTAGATCCTGGCACCAGGCGGACCGTGAATCCAAGAGATCTAGGGGCACAGAAGCGCCTGTATAACGTTGCCTATGCTGGGGAAGAATTGCAACCAGGCTCCTCATCGCCACATCCCTAGCTTTGGTTTGTGATCTGCTGGGAGCTTCTGCGGCTGCCTGAGGCGAAACCTCCTTTCAGAACCACGTCTGGAATTGTGCTGACAAAGGTTGGAGACCTGGACTTCGATGGGGATATGTCAACCTCGCGCATTAAGACCCATTCGGGCTGCAGGTCTCCTCGCCTGCTTCCTTGTTCCAAGACTGACGCGAGCACTCCACGGTATGAACGGGGCTAGACTGAGCTTTACGGAAGATGGTGTCAGGTATCGACCCCTCATAGGTCTGATCCTCTGACGGTTTCCGCCCTTCCGATTATGAATCTTCTCGCTTCTATACCACTTATCACTTGTAAGATCATTTCCTAAACACCAAACCCCCACCCGACACCGTCTCTAGAGGCGAATCTGACCAGACTCCGCACCAGCTACAGCAGGACATATGGAGAGCCTACGCTCATGCTTTAGTTTTCTTCAGAGGCGAGCCTATATGCTGCGAGTAGTCACGTGAAAACGGTGTAGCTATTTGTATAATTGCCGTGCAAGCCGATATATTAGGTAATGCTCATGTAAAACAGTAATAGCGTTATAGATACCGAAAATCATAATACTCTTTGGCGTCGACCTGGAACCTAACTTCTTCGCGTTCTTCTCCTCAGTATACCTTGTATCCTGCCTCTGACCTGAAGTCCAGAATTCCACCTATGTAGAGACTCCACGGATCGCGGAAGAACTTGATGCCAGGGTCGTTACCCTCCTCCATGTTAAACACTCGAAGCAGGACGTACGCGTTGTTTGGATCGCCATCAAACTTTCGCATCTGTACAATAGTCAGCGGTGCGGGGGAATGGTGCTTCTCCCTTCTGACACGTACCTTGTCGAGTTGATTCTGGCTCACGAAGAAAGCCTCGGTACAGTGGCCGAGAGTAGCCTTGACCTCTAGGTGGAATTTAGTGTTGTTGGACCACTCAGCATTGGGCTCCACGCCAGCTTCACGGAGCGCTTCTTTCATATGCCCAAAGCGATCCAAATAGGTGAAATCCGAGAAATCTCTCTGGCGCCCTTCAAAGCGGGGATGTCCAGCCTCGCCTCGCATGTCGCTGGTCCAACTTTCAAATGTCCAATCGTCGATTTGGCGTTCAAACAGCTCATAGACCTACATCCTGTTGTCAGTGAACCAATTTCAGGTGGATAATAGAGTCAAGGGCAAGTTACGAAAAGTTCTCCAAGGAACCCAATCTCTCTGCGTCTAATATCACTCGTTGGTACAGGTGCGTCTCGGGCTCTGGGTGGCGCTTGATAGCCGCTGGAATGGCTGCCAGAGAATTCCGAGTTGTACCCAGCACTGAAGCTTCCACGGAAAGTTGCGGTTGAAGTTGGCCCCGCAGGTGAGGGTCTGCCTCCGCCGCCATCGTGGATGTTCCTGGTCCTTATCGGCAGAGACAGGCGGAATACGCCCTCTGATTGGTAATGCTGTATGGGAGTTATTGCTACCAGGGAGTCGGCCATTCGAAAGTGGCTTGCTTTCCGGACAATGCTCTGGGTCCTCGATTGGTGTGAAGGGATCAGTTCTCGCAATGATTGAGAATGGTGCGGGGGCGGGGGGGGAAAGGATGAGAAACTCTCGCTTTCCACATCACTGTCCGTTGCGTTCGACGCGACTAAGAGCTTGTCAGAACCTGCCCCATCTTCGTCGTTTTCGCCCAGTTTAACGTTGAGCTCACCATTAGAAGGCTCTTCGATTCGATCCACCGCAGTCGCGTCGTCATCCTCGCTGTCGATCCCTTCGCCGTCAGTTCCTTCACCGTCAGTTCCTTCATCGTCAGAGTCCTCTGGAAGAGATATATCGTGCTTATCCATGATTCCAGGGAGGCGGCTTATAGGAGCGCTCATAAGAAGATTGACTAGATTGGTGTTTTCGACATTGATATCGAACTCGCTAATGAAGTATTCCAGAAGTTCGAAATTTACCGCCGGTTGATCGGATTCCTGTATACCTTCTCGAAAATATATATCTGTGGTTTGTTCGTTCTTCTTGATCATGATCACTTCGTTATCGTTGGTGACCTCGACATCATCCAAGCACCTTGTAATCGTAATGGATGGCACAGACCAAACTTGCAGTACTGAAAGGTCTTGCATAAACTCCGTATCCTTTGCTGCTAATCTGTACACCAGTAAGTAAAGGAATCCGGTCACCATCGTGCAGACACTCACTGGGAAATATATCTGAGTCGGGTCTTGAGGTTGTCTTCCCTGGGCATGTCGCGAATGCACATTCCGCTGGGTTCCACTGTTTCCTCGACAGCAATTGAGAGAAACATGTCTTCGCAGCCCAGGCCCTCGAACAGACCTCTCAGCATCCTCACTGACTTTACCGGTAGGCTGAGCATGTCGACTTTATCTCGAAATGCGGCCTCAAGAGTTGCGCTGTCTGGTATATACCAGTCCGTGTCATACACGGAACGCAAAGCAATACCCGACTCCTCTTCGGAACCATCTCCTTGCTCCAGGATGGGGAAGACCGGAGCAGATTGGATCCTGTTGATCTGTTTGTCGCTCAAGCTAGATTTAGAATGAAAACGCCCTAGCAAAGATATCAATTCCTCGAACCGCTGCTCTGGCCGATCGTCTTCATCGGAAATGGAACAGAATTCGTCCACAACATGTTCAGTACCGGCAGATTTCACACCTAAAAAAGAACAAAACAGGTTTTGGCAGTCACTGTAGCGGGCTTTCAGCTTGATGGCCTGCTTCAAGAGAGCAGGCGCAGTCCATACGCAAGCCTCGTGACTTATCCACTTTGGTTTCGGTTTAGTAACGAACACAAGAGGGCGTTTGCAGAATGCTGTTCTGTTGGGCCCCGTTAGTATCAGTAATATAACACGGGGGTAGACGCTTCATCTCACTCTATTTCCTCTTTATCGAGACTCATACTTGAGCTCAATGCTCGGTAGATCTCATGGACGGCTTTCTTGTCGATGTTATCGACGGGGAGCTCACTGACTGCTTCAAGTTCTCGAAGCCTAGCAGTCGTACCGCATGTAGTAATGACCCCGAATTCCGATAGGAAGCTCCAATTTTCTAATGTCGGTTTGGGTAATTCGGCAAAGTCAAGGTGCGGACAATGCTGCTTGAGGTTGGCGGTCGGTACAGCCAAGAGACCTAGCACCCTGGTAACGCCATCCAGGCAACGTACTTCTAGCTCTGATACAGATTTGATGAGTTTAAGAGGTAGATTGTACCTCTCCCAGTAGAATTTGACAACATATAGCAGATCTACCACATCTTGGTCGCGGAGGAAATCCCACTCAGGACTCAGTTTGTTACCGAGGAGGAGGGTTGGAATTGTGGCGAAGCGCGAATCTTTCGATCGCAGGAGCCATTCTCGAAACTCCTTTGCCGTTCCTTCTGCTCCTTCTTCGCAGATTGCGGTCTCGTACCCGTCGAATAACACTACAAATGGATTTCCGGCGGTGTTCCTATACTTAGCGATGACGCCCGGCTTGACTGTTGGGTCGATCAGGTAGGTCTGCATTAACCGTCTCCGAATAAGTCTCCCATCTTTCACAGCGGCGAAGAAAATCGCAGGAGCTTCATCTTTCCTGAGCTGCGATCTATGCTTAAAAAGGTATGCCGCATCAGCGACGAGCTCCTTACTCGCACGGCCAGTCCAGTGGGCAGAAAGGTCTTCATGCAGCTCGATAATGAGATCGCAAACTTGACGAGGACTGTACTCTTTGATCCCCAAAAACATGAAGAATTCCCTTCTTACAGGATCTCGAGACGCATCTTGATCCACGATCGATATGTCGACACCGGTGGGGACATGTTCATCACCGTCTTTGGAAGCGAGGTACACATGCTTCTCCTCTGCGTTGACCCACGAGCCGTCCCGGAGAGGAATAATCGGTAACTTTTTGAGCTTTTCCTTCAGGGGAGCCCGGTTATAGAAGATATAGCTGACTTGTCTGTGCCACTGGGTTGACTGTTCCTCGATACCAGCAACCCCAACTTCGCCGATCCACTCGTCGAATTCAACACACAACTCTCCAGCAGTAAGCGTAGAAACCCCAATTAGGGACAAATTTTCTCGTACGCTGTCGTAGGCAAATGATAATTGCGATGCATTGATCCATGGGAGGTCAAAAAGAGTTCCGTCTTTGAACCGATACTCTTTTGGTACATAGCGGAGAATCTCGGGCTTTCGGGAAGGAGCATTCTCATCCCGTGACTGGAGGATTGCTTCATGACGCAAGGCGTCCAGTATTTTTCGATGAAGGGTGCCCCAAAACACCGAACTTGATGGTTGTCGTGAGAGGTACTTTGGCCAAGTGTAGCATAACCCTTTCCCATCTTCGTTCTTGGGTAGTGCTGCAAAGCGATTGATTGCCTTCACGAGAGCATCCCGGATTCCATCCTGGAGGGCCAAATTCCACGGGCACTTGTATTCAAGACTCTCTCGGCTAGCGACGAGTAAGAAGTCGGCATGGATGAGAAACTGGACGACTGGAAGTCAACAACTCCTCGTATCTCTCCACTTTAGCAGCGGTGTGCGGGGGAATGACTTACCCGAAAGCCGAAGTTATCGATGGGCAGGAAAGCGAAAGCCATCTGAGTGGTATCTATCGGGGTGACTTGGTCTTTGACAGCAAACGCGACCACAACTTCAGAAGTGGTGACGCCCTGTCTCCGGGGGTCTGCGGGCAGTCTCTGAGCGGTGTGTCGATGAACAACATATTTTGTTTTCTTGAACGAGCCTCCGTCGTCACTATTTTCCGAAATTGTCGCTGTTTCTCCTCCGAAGCCGTCGTCAGACTTAGTGGCTCGAAGTCGATAGACTTTGCCTGCACCGGGGGTGGTTACATGTAATTCTCTCAAATTTCGGAGAAACAACAGCAGCTGTGGTTCGACGTCCTCTAGATCCCGCCGGATCTCTTTGTAGTCATCATTTTTTTTCAACTGTAAGAGGAACTGGGTATGGTCCGCGATGCGATCTGCGGGGGGGAAGCTTGAGGGGATTGGCAGTATCATGCCAATTGGCTTGTTGCGGTCGAGTTTGAACTCGTAGAAGCCACTTGCGATATGAACCACATCAGCCACTTTAAATACGGACTTGAAACCGATGCCTTTCTCGCCGATATATCCCTTCTGCCCGCCGGCGGTAGAATTTTTAGTGCTCTGGCCAACCCGTGTCAGAGCGTCGAGCTGCTTGAATGTGAAGCCGACTTCGTTGCAGTCGGTGCGCAACCATTTCTGGCCGCCTTTTTCGTATAATGACAGACGAAGCCTAGGCGCAACCCCGCTGGCGTAGCTATTATCATCTGCATTTTGGATCAACTCGAGAAGGAAGTGGGGCGGTGTCTGATAGAGCTGATCCGAAAGACTGCCGAGAATTAGTATGAAGCAGACCTCGACCTGACGACACACGCACATGTTTAGAGCTTGGTCGAGACTGGATACAAGAGCAGAATCGCGCAATTCTTGTCCCTGGATGCCCCTTTGTTCCCGTAGCTGCTGTAACTCGGCGTCCGCCTCCGCTCTGGTGGATGCGATGCCGTCCATTTACAGCTAGTTGGGCACTGCAAAGATGAAGAGGTTCTCGATAACTTTGGGCAGGTAAGCAAGTGAAGTTTCTTCGGAATCTTCGACTTATCAATGCTCAAGCTTCAAAAAACTGCGAGTCTAAATTACTATGTATCTGATGATACGGCTGGTTATGCGCGCGCATAAAAGGCCTCCAATGCTACAGTAGTGCCTATCAGTCGCTTACAGACTGCGCCGCAATCTCACTACTCCTTAAAACCTCTTTGGAACGCCTTCGGCCGTTTTTGCAGCCAACCACGCTTGCGTTGCCCTCCGTGCCTAATAATGCTTTGTTTCGGATTTCTCATTCGAAGGGCCATATTCGAAAGAAACAGCAACAGGGCCTCTTACACAGCCTCATGAGAAGTTTCTTTGGTTACCCCGATGTTGCATCCATAGTCAAGCATACCGGCGTAACTTTGCATAGGAGGGTAGTATATACGACTTAGTGCGGTAATACCCAATCATGTCCAGTGTATTCTAGTAATGTGCCTAGGTGCCGAAGCACTTGAAGACTGGTCCAACGCCACTGAGGCTGATAGACCTGCCCCAGGGGGGCTGAGGACGCTGTTGTTATGCCCTAACAGACGGATACGACACTCGTTTCAAATGGCCACCTCCCCGCGATTCAACGACGGGACTTGGAAATTGGGTTGACCTGGAATACCAGAGGACTGTAATGATAAGACCAGCTTAGCTTTTGGAAAGTCTCAGGAATGCGCACACCAGGTGGATGATCTAGCACTCCATAAATCATCGAATCTCACAGTTCGTAAATCGCTCCCTGGTCCTTCCGTCTTCAGAATTGTGCCCTATGTGCTGTAACAAGCATCTACATTAATAAGCCGGAAGTCCGATATATACAGACTGTTTCGAGTTATTCGGTTCTGCGAATATCCATACGTAAAAGCAATGGCAATTATAACAAGGAGGGAAGAATAACCGTTCTAATGTCAGTGTTTCAACGGTCATCTAAATGGTACACAGAGAACTCCTATGGCCCCGATCGGTAAGGTAGGCTACTCCACGGGACCAAGTGTGAGACCCACCCAACAAGTGACTAAGTACTTGTCCCGATGGTACGGCATCCCATTGTGCATCCCCCGCTCTATTATTAGTCGACTTAGAATACTGGCATCCGGGTGCTAAAGCTGGGTCAAAGACCGAAAGTTCTGACTGCACGCCCATATTTTATTTCAACTCGTCCTACCTGTCCAATTAGTCAGCAGCACAAACTTCGATCCTCCACCTAGGATTTTCGTAACACTTTTGTCGTCACATATTCCGCGGTGCAACATTAAGTGTTCATTTCTGTAAAGTTGGTCCGTATGGTGGCATATTACAGCACAGGGACTGTAGGCATAGTTTGGTGGTAAGCGTTTGGGGATAAACCGCCAATAGGCTCAAATGACCGACGAGACTAGGACAATTAGGGTGATACATGACACAGCGGGATCCAGATTGAGGGAGGCGCGGTAGTAGCGCTGGAATACTGGCCGATGGCCCTGAGGGATCCTACGGCCCGGCCAATATCTGCGTGAAGGCCAACTAACTACAGTACAGTACGAACATTTTTTTGGACAGTGGAGATGGCAGGTACTTCTGAGGAAGGAGCCGTACAGTATGTCAGGAGGGGTATTTCTGCTGGAGCGTACAGTACCGGTCGCCGCATCCCAGAGCCGCACTATCTTATTTAAAGCCGACGCTAGCAATTTGCCGTCCAGCAAAAAAGCCACTGCGTTAATATAACCGCTATGCCCTTTAAGCGTCTACCGTTACGCACCCCCGTCATCGCATCCACAAAGCCGTACTATCATATCGCTTAAAGGGCGACGCTAGCGTTTTGCCGTCAGGCGCAAAGGTTAATATAGGTGGAGCCATATAGTGAGTTAGGTTCGATTCCTAACAGCGCTATTGGTGTTCGCTATTTTGCCCAACTTTAATACGTTAATCCAACTAATATGCCCCTTAAACGTTTGCCGTTACGTACCGGTCGCCGCCTCCCAGGACCGTACTGTTATATCGTCTGAACCCGAGGGTAACGTTTTGCCGTCCGGTGAGAAGGCCATTGCGTTAATATAACCCCTGTACCCCTTAAGCGTGTGCCGTTACGTACCGGTTACCGCGTTCTAGAACCGTATTATCATATCTTTTAAAGCTAACGTTAGCGTTTTGTCGTCCGGCGAAAAGGCTATTACGTTAACCGAACCGCTATGTCCTTCGAACGTCTGCTATTACCGCAAGTGCAGTGCAGCTCGGCGTCTTCGTGCTTCAACTTCCGGTGATACCAAGCAAAGTCTCCGTGCCCCGTACGGAGCGCTAAATAATGACGTAGGGCCGGTCTCGTCAAGTATTCCTGCTCGTCGGGACAGCGTAGATGATACTTTAGTTTCCAGCCCCTATAGCGCTGTGAGAGCTTGGTGGACGCTGCCTCCCACCACATTTCTCGCTGCGCCCTGTTTCGTAGCCTCGCCCTGGACTTGATCCCGTAGGCCGTGGCTGTACAGTCGCTATCGACGTCCCTCTGCTTTGAGCCCGCCTTTGCTAGCTTATCAGCCAGCTCGTTTCCTTCTACGCCGCAATGTCCTGGGCACCAGCGCGCCCCGACGTTATGCGTATCCGCTGCTGCGTGAAACTTTAGGTAAGCCCATTGGGAGGATACGGTGGCATTCGCCCTAACCACCCAGATCGCTTCCCGTATTGTCCAGGCAGACCCATATTCGCTTCCGACTAATCTTCGGTGGTAAAAACGGACTTCAGACTGGGTCTAGCCTGCGAAAGGATGGGGTCTTCCACTTTCTGGAAGTACCAAGTCGACGGCTAGAAGTGGACCGTTGATGCAAGCGCCCGGCGTTTGATTTGTAATTGGAGTATTAGTAATGAAGTATTTGTAATCGATGTAGTCCGTTCGATGGTTGCCAACCTATTTAAATGTCAGGGCCATACGATACCAAAGACGACTTGCTCTAGAATCGATTTCCAGAGAAACACGTCACTCACGATGTCGACATACGTTATCGCTGGAGCCTCGAGGGGGCTAGGGGTAAGTTCAGCCAAGAGTACAATTCTGGGTCCGGTCTAACGAATGGCTATTAATAGTTCGAAATGCTTCGCCAGCTATCGAGCGACCCCAAGAATACAGTCATCAGCCTCGCACGAGACCCGTCTAGCGCTAAGGAGAAGGTGTCGGCAGAATTGCCCGACCGATCCAATGTCCACATCTTGGCCGGTGATCTGACGAACTACGACAGTCTGAAGGTAGGAAGGCCGATACCACGGGAGACCGGTCCACACATTTGCTGACTCATTTCCTTCCCCAGACTGCTGCCGACGAGACTTCGGCCATTACGGGTGGCAGTCTCGACTACCTGATTGCGAACGCCGCTATCATGACACCAGTTGATGCATACTCCCCGATTGGAGAAATGTAGGTCCTGCCTCACCCCCTGAACTTGGAGTAGAAGAGTTGATGTGTGGAGCAGATCGCCTAAAGACGCGGCGGACGCCTTGAACAAATCAATCGAGACCAACGTCATTGGCAATATTTACCTTAACGATGTGTTCCTTCCTCTCATTCTTAAGGGAAATGCCAAGAAGATTATAACTATAACCTCTGGGATGGCGGACCTTGACTTCATCAATCAGTTCGACATACAAATTGCAGCTTTATACGCGGCCTCCAAAGCAGCCTCGAATGTTATTACTGCCAAGTACAGTGCACAATACAAGAAGCAGGGCGTACTATTCATTAGTATCAGCCCAGGAGTGGTAGATACGGGCAACTTCAATCCCGCAAGTCGTATGAATTATCCCTCCCTTCTCCGGTTTCATTCTTCTTGGCTCTGGTGTTTGAAAGAGAAAAGATTCCGAGTCTAACAATATGATGTTTCAACAGTGTCTCCGGAGCAGCTTGAGGGATTGCAAGGCATGTTTGCAGGTTTTCAGAAGTATGCACCGAACTTCAAGGGTCCAGTGCCCCGGGAACAAGCCGTGCGAGATGTGATCAAGGTTTGGGAGAATGCCAGTATCGAGAAGGGGGATGGGGGCGCATTCGTGTCTCACTTGGGCAACAAACAATGGATCTGATCGTCATTATAAACTTGCGTTAGTAATAGGTTTCTCTGTTGAATTAAGGGGTATGACGACCCATACCACTTGTGTATATATAGATGTATAGTTCCACAAGCCTTAAGGCTGGTTATTTAGTATGGAATCTAACGGATATTGTCAGCTAGCAGGGGTGCGCTAGCACTCCATATACGGCAAGGCTCCCTTTGATCGGACCATATATTTTCCGTGGACAGATTACCATAAAGTACAAGACGCGTTCTAAAATGCTTATAATTAATTATGCAATATAATATTATTAATAATTTTTATATCTAATAAATAAAAATTTTATTTATTTAATTTACATTATTATTAATTAATTAATTAATATTAAAATGATATAAGTTATATATTAATAATAATTATTTATATTTTTTATTAGTTATAATAATAATTATACCGTTAACTTTTATAATTATTTATAATAATTTTATGGATTGAAATAAATTTAAAAACGAATTTAAAATTAAAATTAAAAGATATAATTTATAAAAATATAATAATTTTAATAAAAATTTTTTATAGCTTATTAAATTTACGTTATCCGATATAACCTTTTATTTAAAAAACGGTTTCGTTAATTAACGTAAATAATTAATTTATTTTCCGAAAAAATGATAAAAATTAAAAAAAGTAATCGAAATAATTATTTAATAAGTATTTTCGAAATAACAACTGTAAGTAAATAAACTTATAATTAAAACTTTACGATTTATATTTACTTAAATCGAAAATATAAAAATTTTCGAAAAAGTTTTAATAAATTTATAAAAAAAGTTTTAAATAATATTTTTTTATTAATTAAATAAATTTATTTAAACTTAAATAACGATTTTAAAAATTAATATACTTAAATTATAAAAAGCCGGAAAAGTTTACGATAATCGATTATTTATAAATATTAAACGCGAATACGAAAAACAAGTAAAATAAATCCCAAAAATTATTAAAAAAAATTGATAAATAAATAACGAAAAAAAAATTATGGTTTAAGGTTAACGTTATAAAATTTCCGAAACGATTATGCCGGTTATTTAAACGAATTAATTATATATAACAGTAATATTAATTATACCCAATTAATTAAATTTATTTATATTTTTTAAACAAAAAAAAAGATTAATTACTTAAAAATTGGAATTAACTTTTTAAATTATTAAATTATAATACATTTATAATAATTAATTAAAAACGTTAAAGTAACGTTTTTAATTTTTTACGGCGCTTTTATAAACCTTTTAAATTAAGATAATTTTAATTAAGAAAAAATTAAAGATATTAATAATTAATTACGTAATAAAACCTACAAAACAAAGCCGAAACGAAATAATTATAAAAAATCTTAAACGGACCGAAATAATAATAATAATAAAAAACGAAAACGTTAAGAATTAAACGTATAAAGGATTCGGTATAAAGCGTATTTAAATTTTAAGTATAAGTTACCTTAATATTATTATACGTTTTTTAATAAAGCTTTAATAAAATTTAAATTTAATAAGGAAATTTTAATATTAATCCAAAACCGGATTATTTCCGATTAATTTTTAAAAGAAAATATTAACCGTTTATCGAAAATTATAAAAAAAATTTTTTTAAAGGAAATAAACGAATTTTAACGTATTTTTTGATTTTTAATTAACATAATATAATAAACGTTGCGTTTTATTTCTTAAGGAATTTATTTATTTTAAATTTAAGATTTATAATATATATTTTTAATTTTATTAATAAGTTTTTAAATTATAAGATAACGATTTAAAATAACGGAATATACGGAAGGAAATATTTTGTCCCGATTAATAAGTCCGGTAAAATAAACGTTTCATTCCAAAACCTTATAGGCCCGAAAATATTACGTTTATATAACGTAACTTATTATAAAAACTTCGTATATAATTCGGTATTTTTTCGGTAACTTCAGAAAAAAAAGTATTAATACGATAACCGGAAAAATAATAATTTTATTCGAAATAAGTTTAATTAGGTAATTCTTACGTAATAAATAAATTTAATTAATTCGTTATCGAAAATATTTACATAATAATACCTTAGGTAGCTTTAATAACTTATAAATGAAACGTTAATTTATATATAACGAAATTACCGTAAACCGGTAACGGTATAATATAATATTTAAGATTAAAATATTTAAAGCCCAAAATAATTCGTTAATTATAATTTTATATTAAAGAAGTTCGTTTAAAGGGTTTAATAACGGTCGAATACTAAATATATAATAAAGTAAAGGTATAACTAACCTGTTATACATCCACCTGGTGGTATAAGCAATATCCGAAATAAGGGTCTTGATTTATAAGTAATAATAGCACAATAAATAGGGTGTTCGTTAAAAAGGTTTGCGAACTTTTCCTTCTTTCGGAAAACGTTGCCTCAGCGAGCTCAGGCCTCGCTGGCTTTTAAGTTTTCCAATGTACTCCGCCAAGAAGCTAAAAATTAACCAATCAAATGCCGTATCCCCGTAACGAGCCAGCGAGGCCTAAGTTCAGGTTATGCGGACAGAAATCTCGTTCTAGGCGTTTCTACCAAAATTATCAACTTTTTTTCGATTTCTTTAAAAGATTTAAAAAATTTATATAAAACGAAACCCTTTTGTAACTATTTTACGTCCGAAAAGTTTGATACTTTATATATCCGTCGAATATAAGCTAACGTATATATAAGAATTTTTTTAAATTTTTTTTGGATGTAAATTACGGCTAATATGGCTAGGTTTAATTTTAGGAAATGGGCGACCGTAACGGCCTTATCGTTACGATAACATAATTATCGGTCGCATTATCGTATACCGGGTTTTCCAGATATATTTTATATAGAAAAAGCCCGTATATTAATCTTTTCGGCCGTACGGGTTATGGTTATTACGTCGCAGCCTTAAAAAGGTTCCGGATTTAATTAACTGGAACGTCCTTATAATTACGACATAACAACTATAACCCGTACGGATAAAAAAATAATTAAACGGGCTTTTCCAATATTAATGTAACGAACCTGTCATATATCCACCTGGAGGTATAAGCAATATCCGAAATGGGGGTTTTTGATTTATAGGTAATAATAATATAATAAATAGGGTATTCGTTAAAAAGATTTACGGACTTTTCCTTTAACTAAAAAACGGTACAGTTACTTTTAGTTAAAAACTTAAATTAATAACTAAGGAATAAAAATTAAATAGGTATTATTTATATAAAAAACCGATCGTTTATATATTTATCTTGGATTTTAATAAATATGCCTAGGATTTATATAATTTATATAATCTGGTAAATTATATAAATTATTTAAATTATTTGGTTCTTGGTAAGGAAAATTCAGCTTTTTTTATTCCGAAATTTAACCGTCTGGAACTTATGCCAGGTTTTAAAAACCGGTTTTTTTAAAATAGGAACTTTTGTTTTTATACTATAATATTATTTCCTTTTTTTAAGGATTTTTATCCTAAAAATAAGAACCGTAAGTATTTTTTTTATTTTATTAAAGGGATAATTCTTTAATTAACTTTATTATAATAAGTCGTATTAAAAAGGGGAAAAAAAAGCCGCGTTTAAATTAATACGAATTTCGTATTAATCGTATAAAATTTATCGAAAAAGTTGGTTCCAAAATTATCCTTTATTCGAATTATATGTATTTTAAAAAATTTAAATATTTTTATATAATAAATATTTTAAGTTATAATTATTATATTCGTTATTAATGTTTAATATAAAACGTACTGGAAATAAATTTCCTGGCGAAAATTAAAAAAAAATATAACCGTTTATAAAAAAAAACGTAAGGTAAAAAAGGCCTTAATTATTTTATTTAATCGCTTAAAGCGGTTACGTTTTTAATAAAATATTTTGAGAAAAAAAGTTATAATTATTTTAAAGGAAAAATTCGAACGGGATTAATAAAAAAATTAAAAAAAAGAAAAAAAAAATAACGTCGCATAAAGGTAAAATAAGCGCAATTTGCTTTTAAGATAACTACCGTAATAAAGGCGTTTACTTTTTTCGGCTAAAACGCCGAAGGTTTGAATTTAAGCGGGGGACCGTTATCGCTTACGATCTTGATTATATTAAAAACGGTCGGTTAGGATTTTGCCGATAAAAATCCTTAATTAAACTTATCGTATTCGTTAAATATTTAAATAGTTTTTATATATTATTTTTAGGTAAATAACTTATTTATTTAATCAGATATTAGATTTTATTTTTAATTATCTTAAAGTTTAATATTTTTTTAATTTCGTATTCGTTATTATTTTTTTCGATTTCGAAATTTTTTTTAAACGGAACGTTTTTCGGGGTTAGTTTTAATAAGGAAATATGGAATATAAGATATATTTTTATAATTTTGGGTAATAATAATCGGTAGTTAATTTTTAAGATATGTTTTATAATTTTAAACGGATTAAGTTTTTTAAAATTAAGTTTATCGTTAAATTTTTTCGTTTTAATCTGGAAAAGGTTTAATATTACGTTTTGTTTTTGGCGTAATAAATAAATTTTATTTTTTTTCGTTAAAATTAATTCTTTAAATTTTTTTTTTATAATATCGGATTATTTTTTATTACAAAAATTATAACTTAATTTAAAATTAAACTTATATAATTTTAATTTTTGTTATTATTATTTTTATTCGTAAAATTATTACCGTAATAATTAATATTTTACGTATTAATTATTCTGGTCGTTAAGTTAATATATTATATTTATATATAATTATATAAAATAATATACTTATATACTTATTAATGGACGTATTATAAGTTATTTATATTAATAATTAACATAATTGCGAAAGTATTATTTTAAGGTTTAATTTAATCGTTTTATTTAATTATTTATTTAAGGATAATAAGTTATTAAAAACTTAAATTTAATATTAATTTTTTCTGGTATTTTATATTTATCGAAATAATATCGAATAAAAACATAAGTTAGTTATTTTATTATTATAGTTTTTTTAAAAAATAAAAAATATTTATATTTAATAAGTTTATTAATAATTATTTATATCGTATTATATTTAATTTTAATAACGGAATTTTTCGATATAAAAAAATTAATAATAAAATTTTAAGTTAAAATATTTTATGTTTTATTAAATATATTTATAAGTTATAATAAATTATACGGCTTATAACAAATTATTTTTATTTTGTTATAAATATTATAATCTTTAATTATTTATTTAATTATTTAACGGAATTTTGGAAAATTATATTTTTTTAAAATTATTTAATAGTTTTAAATATTTCCTAATATTTATATAAAAGATTTTCGTAAAGTTTTTAAACGAATTTTTTTGGTTATTGACGGGGGATGTAAATTTTGCCGCGAAATATTAATTAATCTTTATCGTTCCTTTTTAATTATTTAACTTTTTTTCGTTTTTTTAAATTATAAAATATTTTAAATTAAATTAAATTTTTTAAATTAAATTATTTTAAAGTTATATATAACTATATTATTTTATCGTCCTTACGATATAATATTTATATATATCGTTTAAAAACCTTTAAATTATAATTTCTTTTTCGCTTTAAAATATTTGTTTAAATATTTTCCTTACCTTTAATATAGTAAATTTTAAAGTTAAATTTAGATAAAAAAATTATTTAATTTTTATAACGTTTATTAAGTTTTTAGATAATTATAAATCGAATAAAAATTTTATTATATAAATAAATATTAAACGGTTTTTTAATTTTATTAAAAAATAATTTCCATTTTTTAAGTATTAAAATAATCGTTAATAATTTTTTATTGTAAATAAAATATTTAAATTTTACGTCCTTAAAAATTTTGGAAAAATACGTTATTAAGTATTATTTTCCGTTATTTTTTAATTATTTTAAAATTTATTTTAAGTTATTTTTTTTATTATAATTTAATAATGTTATTACCGGAACGTTAATAATTTTATTTTTAATTTTTTAAAAAGCTTTTTTAACTTATTTAAAATTTAAATTTTTTTTTAACGTATTTTTTAATAATAAACTTAATTAAGAAGTTAATAAGTTTGCCGTAATTTTAAATTAAAGGTTATACGTAACCATTAAAACTTAAAAATTAATAAATATTAATAATAATAATTTTATTTAAAAGCGGCTAATTTTTAATAACTTTTAATTTAAAATCTTAAATTTAAATTTATCCCGGGGTAATAATAAAATTTAAAAAATTTAACTTTTAAATATATTAAACGTTTTTTTTAATATTTATTAATAAGTTAATTTTTTTAAATACCTTTAATATTTAAGTTATATATTTTTTATATTTTTTTAAAAGTTTTAAATAAATAAAAATATTATTTAAGTAAACGACAACAAATTTATTTAAAAATTTCCGTAAGATAATAATAAGCATATATTAAAAGCTAACTAAAATATTAATTAGGCCTTATAATATAACTTTATATTCGTAATAATTATAAATAATTTTAAAAGTAATTTTTTATTTTTTGCCTTTAATTATTTAAATTAAGTAATAACCGTTTAGTAAATTTAAAGTTATAAATTATTTAACCTTATTAATATTTTCCTTTATAATATTTATTAACGTTAAAAAATATTTATTTTTAATAATAATATTATTAAGTTATTTATAATCGTAAATTTGTCGATATATTAAATTTCCGTTTTTATTAATTTTAATTTTATTATTTTTTATTTTTAATATTATTATAATTAAGTACCTTATAAATAATTCGGATTTTTATATATTACTTTTTTTAAAATTTCGTTAAAATTTTGTTTAAAAAACTTTAACTTTTTTAAAATTTATATAATAAATTTAATAAAACTTTAAATAATATCAATTTTTATTAAAAATTTTATAATCTTATTAGGTATAATTAAATAATTTTTTTCAAATTCGTTTTTTAAATAACTTTTTAAACCGTCGATATATAAGGAATATTATTATTATAAAATTAAAAAATTTAACTTTTTTAATTATATAATAAATTTTATAAATTTTTTATTAAAATTATTTTATAAAAATATTTATTTCTTTTAATTAATACGTAAATTATTAGAATAAAATTACGGTATTTTTAAAATAATATCGTATCCTAAAATATCGGCGATATTAAAAATAATTCGTTTTAAATATTTTTATATCTGGATTTCGAATTTCTTTATCTTTCGGAAAACTTAACCGTTATCGTAAATAAATAAGTTTTCATTTACTGTTCGTAATTTATAAAATTATTACTTATATTTTTAAAAATTCCGATATTTTTCGGTTACCTTAAAGGAAAATTTTTTTTTTCCGTTTTTAAATTAATTATAACGTTAAATACTTTGTTTTCGTAATAAATGGAAATTTCGATTTAATTCCGTATTTCTTTTTTTTTTACCTCGTATAAAATCTTAAATCTGGGGGTTCCTCGATACCTTACTTTTAAGGGCTTTTGCCATTTTTTAATTAATGCGTTTTAAAAACTAGGAAACGTTTTTATTTGCGTATCTTCCTTGCCGTATATTTAATATAATAGTCGTCCATATATTTAAACCACTTTCTGTTACCAAACTGGCACTTAAAGATAATTATCCTTTTCTAGTTTTTCTTTAGGTTTTATTTTTTGCAAATTATAAGGTTAAAAAGGTAAACTTTTAAAAGAAGTATTTTTATAATTAAAAAGTCGTATTTGTCGTATAGTATTAGTACGTAACATAAATATCCTTACGTTATAATCTTCCGATTTTACTTTAATTTAAGGTATAAAAAACAAAACTTTGGATAATTTATCCATTAAGGGGTTTTTATATACTTACATTTATCGTCTGGTTTTATAGCCGTTTTTTTATTATATTCTAGCCAAAAATCGTTATCCTTTTTAATGCGTTAATAAATAAGGTAATTATAATTATAGCAAGTAATAAAATACAAAAACTTATAATTATTTGCTAGTTTAAGGTATATTATATATTCGGAAAAAATATAATATTTAAAAGATAATTATTTATAATTATCGAAATCTTTTCGTAATTAACCGTTTTAATCGTATATTTTATATTTTTATATGTCGAAATAATAAATATATTTTAACGTAATAATTATTTTAAAATTCGTTCGTTTTGAATAATATTTGCAAGTTTTAACCGTAATATTTTTGCAAATAATATAATTTTCATAATTTAGGTCGTTATATTTAATCCTGTTAATTATAATAATAATAAATTCCTAATTGGCGGAAATAACGTTAATTTTTTTTTTATCTTTTTCCTTATTATTTATATTTCGTTCGACCGTACGGATCTTTTTTTTAGGCTGGAAAATCCTATCCCTTTAATAACTTTTTTGGGGATTTCCTTTTTTTGATAAAAAATAATATTCGCTTTTAAAATAACCTTTTTTGTTATAATTAAAACATTTAATTTTAGATTTATTTTTTTTGGATTCCGTTAAAATAATATTAATTTTTTTTTAAGATTTATTTTTTATTTTTTTATTATTATTAAAACGTTTATCGTTATTTCGTTTATTAATACTTTTTTTTTAAGTATCGATTAAAAGTACGTCGGTCAGAAATAATAACTTTATCGACATATTTCTTAAAGGGTTTAATTTTAAAAATTCGGAATATTTTATCCTTAACTTATTTTTTTAGGCCGTTATAAAAAAAAAAATTATGTTTTTTTTTTAATAATTTGGAAATAATTATTAGTCGATTATATTTAGTTACGTATTCGGTAATTAACGTAATTTATTTTAAATCGTACATTTTCTTAACTACATATTATCGTTTATTTATATTTTTATATAAAGTTCGTATCCGTTTTTTAAAATCTTTATAATTATTAAAAACGTAATTAGTAACGTTTAAGTAATTATTAAGGAAATTAATTAAATAATTATTAAAAATAAGTTCGAATTAATTAAGTATTTTCTTAACAAGTAATTAAGAAATAGTTATTATTTTTTAATAATCCTTTATTAAGGAATTTTTATATTATTTAAAGTAAAATTTAATTTCGATTAAGAATTTTTTTATATCCGTAAATTTATTATAAGGTTTAAAAATAATTAATTTGTAACTTTTAATATTAAATATTCCATAATAAATAAAAAGGGGTATAATTCCTTTTTATTCGCCATTAAATAAGGAAAGGGTTAAAATTTGCGGATAAAAGGTAAATATTTTAAAGAAAAATATTAACGTTTTCGGTTAAAAAACGGTTCTTAAAAAAGCGGAAGTTTTTAATTATTAAGCAAATTTGGCATTTTCCTTTTGGAATTTTACGACTTTTTTAATTATAAGGTTTAGTTATTAATTAATCGTAAGCTTTTTTTTTTTCCGATTTTATAATAAAAAATTTTTTAACTTTTTTTTCCTTATAATCGGATTTTTTAAACCGTATTTCGATAATTTCCTTTATTTTTTTTAAAATAAAGGTTAATTATTATTAAAAAGAAAAAAGCTTTTCCTAACCTTTAATTTTAGTAACTTTTAATAATATATTATTAATTAACTAAAATTTTTTTTTTCGGAAATAAATTATATAATCCGGTTATTAATTTTTTATTAATTAATAACGGAAATTAAATTTATTATTTATTTACTAAACGTCGTTTTATAATATTATTTTTATTAAATTTATAAGAATTTATATTTAATTAAGCTTTAAATTATTCGTTAATTATTAATTAAAAAATTATTTAAATATAACGAACTTATTATATATTTACTTAAAAATATAAATAATATCCTAAATAAAAATTTTTAATTTATAAATAATAATAATATAATAATAAAAATATTCGTTTAAAAAATTTGCGGATTTTTTTTTAATTAAAAAACAGTATAATTATTTTTAATTAAAAACTTAAATTAATAATTAAAAAATAAAAACTAAATAAATATTATTTATATAAAAAACCGATCGTTTATATATCCATTTTAGATTTTAATAAATATGCCTGGGATTTATGTAATTTATATAATCTGGTAAATTACATAAATTACTTAGATCACTTAGTTCTTGGCAAGGAAAGCCAAGTTTTTCTTGTTCCGAAGTTTAGCCGCCTGGAGCCTGCGCCAGGCTCCAAAGGCCGGCTTCTCCAAGACAGGAACCCCTCTTCCTGTACTGTAACAATTAAGTTACCCTTAAAATACCTATAGCGAAATATTGCACGCGGTAATTACGTTATCGCAACAAAAAGGGCGTTCCGGATTAAAGATTTACTTAAAACGAAAATTTTAATTTAATTCTTTTAATATTTCCACCATTTTAAATCCGATTTAGAAATTATATATACGGTTAAAAAGCCCTTTTAAAGCTATATATTATAAAACTTTTTGCTATTTTCCACTTATTTTTGTTACTGTTATATTTACTAGTTTCCAAATTAGATTTTTGAAAATTTATATAGAACTGCTTAAAATAAGCCCCAAAATTTACAACTTAATATCAGGGCTTATTTTTAAGGTTTTGTTATTTCTATGGATATTTTACTACTTAGGTTAACGTAGTACCTAAAGCTACGGTTTCTTTCAAAGCCTTTATTGCAGCTGCGCCGCAGGCGCAGCCCCAACCTCAAAAATGGGGCCTGACCTTGATAAGGTAAGGAAAATGATACCTTTAATTAAAGATTTAAATTAATAGCTAAAGAACGAAATTAAATAAATGCTATTTATATAAAAAACCATTCGTTATACATCCATCTGGATTTAATAAGTATGTCGTAAATTTATAGCATTTATTAAATCTGGTCCCAGATTTACCAGATCTACCAGATCATTATATTTTGGCGCGGAAAAAGCCAAACTTTCCTTAACCGAAAATCAGCCGTAAGAAGCCCATACCAAGCTCCAAAAGCCGGTTTCTCCAAAACAGGAACCTATATCCTTATATTATAATACTATTTCCCCTTTCCTAGAATTTTTGTCCCAAAAATAAAAACCGTAAATAGCTTTTTTATTTTGTTAAAAAAGTTTTCCGTAACTTTTTAGCTAATTTTATTATAACAAGTCGAATTAAAAGAAAACAAAAAAAAACCACGTATAAATTAATATAATTTTCGCGTTACTTAGATTATAATAATTAAAACCTTTAAAATAAAAGTTTTCCTGATTTAAATTATACCCGATTTAATAAACGCGAATGTTTTTATTTTTTAAAGTATTCGAATTATAATTATTATATTCGTTATTAACGCTTATCTTATGACGTTTTAATTATAAATTCTTTAAAAAAAATAAACGAAATATAAAAGCGTTTATAAAAAAAAAACGCGAAATTAAGGATAACTTTTTTACGTACCAGGAAATGGAAAAAAAAAGGTTATAAAAAGAAATTTTCTAAACTTATAACGTTAATAAAACGAAAAATTAAGAAAATTTATTAAAAAGTTAAGGGGTTTACGTTTTTAATAAAACCTTTTTAAAAAAAGCTGAAAAAATATTAAAAAAAGATTTAAAATTAAATTAATTAAAAAAACGGAAAAGGTTAAAAAAAAAAACTTCGTATGGAGGCAAAACAAACATAACTTGCTTCCGAAATAAACGTTACGGTAAAGGTATTTATTTTTTCGGCTGGAACGCCTTAAACCTGGATTTAAACGGGAAACCGTTATCGCTTGCGACCTTAGCCGCATTAAAAACGGTCGGTTAGAATTCTGTCGGTAAAAATTCTTAACCAGGTTTATCGTATTTATCAAATATTTAAATAATTCCCATTTATTATTTTTAAGTAAGTAATTTATTTATTTAACCAGATATTAAATCTTATCTTTAACCATTTTAAAATTTAATATCCTTTCGATTTCGTATTTATTATTATCTTTTTCGATTTCGAAATCTTTTTTAAACGGGGCGTTTTTTGGGACTGGTTTAATAAAGAAATATGAAATATAAGGTATATTTTTATGGTTTTGGGGAATAATAATTTATAATTAATTTTTTTAAAAATTTTTATTTTAAATATACCAAATTTTTTAAAATTAAGTTTATCGTTAAACTTTTTCGTTTTAATTTAAAAAAAATTTAACGTTATATTTTGTTTTTAACGTAATAAATAAACTTTATTTTCTTTCGTTAAAATTAATCCCTTAATTTCTTTAGGTTATAATATTAAGTTAATTTTTATTATAAAAATTATAACTTAATTTAAAATCGGGTTTATATTATTTTAATTTTTATTATTATTACTTTTTTTATAAAATTATTATAATAATAATTAATACCTTACGTATTAATTATTCGGATATTTAAGTTATTACGTCGTATTTATATATAATTATATAAAATAATATACTTATATTTTCGTTAATAAACGTATTATAAACTATTTATGTAAATAATAAAAACTTGATTTAATTATTTTTCTAATAATTAACGTAATTCCGTAAATATTATTCTAAAATCTCGGTTAATTAATTTATTTAATTATTTATCTAAAAGTAAGAAGTTATCGAAAATTTAAACGTAATATTACTTTACTTAAAAAAACTAATACCGAACTTAAATATAAAAAGCTTATTTTTATTAAAAATAATTTTTTCTGGTATTTCATATTTGTCGAAATCATATCGAATAAAAACGTAAATTAATTATTTTATTATTACGGTATCTTTAAAAAGTAAAAAAAATTATATGTAAGAAATTTATTAATAATTACTTATACCGTATCATATTTAATTTTAATAATTAAAATTTTCGATATAAAAAAATTAAATAAAAGAAATTTAAATTATAATATTTCATATTTTATTAAATATATCCGTAAGTTATAATATGCTATACGGCTTATAACGGATTACTTTAGCTTTATTGCAAATATTATAATCCTTAATTACTTATTTAATTATTTAGTAAAATTTTAATAAATTAATTTTTTTTTAAAATCGTTTAATAATTTTAAATATTTTTTAGTATCTATATAAAGGATTTTCGTAAAATCTTTTAATAAATTCTTTTTATTGTTAGCAGGGAATATAAATTTTGCCGTAAAATAATACTTAGTTTTTATTATTTCCTTTTAATTATTTAATTTAATTTAATTTTTTAAGTTATAAAAGTTTTTAAATTAAATTATATTTTTTAAAATAAGTTATTTTAAAGTTATATATAATTATATTATTTTATAATACTTATAATATAATGTTTATATATATCGTTTAGAAACTTTAGAATTATAATTTTCGTTTCGGCTTAAAACGTCCGTTTAAATATTTCTTTTTACTTTTAATATAGTAAATTTTAAAGTTAAATTTAGATAAAAAATTATTTAATTTTTATGGCGTTTATTTAGTTTTCAGGTCGTTATAAATCGAATAAAATTCTTATGGTTTAAAAAATATCGAATATTTCCTTAATTTTATTAAGAAATAATTCCCATTTTTTAAGTGTTAAAATAATCGTTAATAACTCCTTATCGTAAATAGGGTACCTACATTTTACGTTTTTAAAAGCTTTAAAAAAGTATATTATTAAGTATTATTTTCCGTTACTTTTTAATTGTATTAAAACTGCTCCAAAGGTATAATTTAAAGCGTTTATTTTAAATCATTTTTTTATTACAATTTAACAACGTAAGTACCGGAACGTTAATAATCCTATCCTTAAATACTTAAAAAGCTTTTTTTTACTTCTTTTAAAAACTTAAATTTTTTAACGTACTTTTTGATAATAAGATTGGTTAAAAAGTTAAGAAGTTTACCGAAATCCTTAACTAAAGGCTGTACGTAACCGGTAAATCCCAAAAATTAACGGATATCGGTAATAATAACTTTATCTAAAAGCGGCCAATTTCTAATAACTTTTAACTTAAAATTTTAAATTTAATTTTATTTAAAAATAATAATAAAGCTTAAAAAATCCAACTTTTAAACGTACCAAACGCCTTTTTTATATTTACTAAGAAATTAACATTTTTAAAAGTTTTCAAAATTTAAGTAACGTACTTTTTATATTGTTTTTAAAGTTTTTAAATAAATAAATATGTCGTTTAAATAAACTAAAATAAATTTATTTAAAAATCTCCGTAAGATAATAATAAATATATGTTAAAAGCTAGCTGGAATATTAATTAATCCTTATAAGATAATTTTATGTTTGTAATATTTATAAATAATCTTAAAAGTAATTTTTTACTTTTCGTCTTTAATTATTCGCATATAATAATAATTATTTACTAGGTTTAAAATTATAATTTATTTAATTTTGTTAAAACTTTTCTTTATCGTATTTATTAATAATAAAAAATATTTATTTTTAATAATAATATTATTTAATTATCGATAATTATATATTTTTCGGTATATTAAATTTTTATTCTTATCGATTTAAATTTTGCTATTTTTGATTTTTGGTATTATTATAACGGAATACCTTATAAGTAATTTAATCTTTTAAATATAACCTTTTTTTAAATTTCGTTAAAAACCTTTTTAAAATTTTTTAACTTTTTTAACGTTTATGTAATAAATTTATTAAAATTTCGGATAACCTCTTTTTTTAAGAAGAATTTTATAATCTTATTACTTATGGTTAGGTAATTCTTTTCGAATTCGTTCTTTAAATAACTTTTTAAATCGTTAATATTTAAAGGATATTATTATTATTAAGTTAAAAAATTTAAATTTCTTTAATTATATAACAGATTTTATGGAAAATTTCCTTAAAATTATCCTATAAAAATGTTTATTTTCTTTGATTAATACGTAAATTATTAAAATAAAGTTACGGTATTTTTAAAATGATATAGTGTTTTAAAATATCGGTAATATTAAAAGTAATCCGTTTTAAATACTCTTATATATAAATTACGAATTTCTTAATTTGTCGGAAAATTTATCCGTTATTATAAATAAATAAACTTTTATCGACTATTTATAACTTACATAATCATTTTTTTTAAAGATTTAATATCTTTTAATTACCCTAAAAACTTTTTTTTTCCGGAATTAATAATAACGTTAAATTTTTTTATTTCCAGAATAAATAAGGATTTCGATCTAATTCCGTATTTCTTTCTTTATTTCGCATAAGGTTTTATATATAAGAGCTTTTCGGTACCTGATTTTCGAAAGTCTTTATAATCTTATAATTAATATATTTTAGGGGCTAAAAAGTATTTTTATTCGCGTACTTTCTTGGTTATATGCTTAATATAATAGTTATTTATATACTTAAACCATTTTTTGTTACCGAATTGATATTTAAAAACAATTATATTTTTTTAGTTTTTTTATTATTATTAATTTTTGTAAATTATAAAGTTAAAAAAATAAATTTCCGAAAGCGGTATTTTTATAATTAGAAGTTCGTATTTAATATATAATGTTAATAAATAATATAAATATTTTTATATTATAATTTTCCCGTTTTATTTTAATTTAAGATATAAGTAACAAAACTTAAAGTAATCTAGTTATCGGGAAATCTTTATATATTTATACTTATTATCTAGTTCGGTAAACGTTTTTTCGGTATATCCGAACTAAAAGTCGTAAATTTTTTTCACGCGGAAATAAATATTTTAATTATAATTATAATAAATAATAAAATGTAAAAATTTATAATCGTTTATTAAAAGTTTTAAGTATACCGTATATTTTAAAAAAAATATAATGTTCTAAAGATAATTATTTATAATTATTAAAATCGTTTCGTAATTAACCGTTTTAGTCGTATATTTTCTATTTTTGTATATCGAAATAATAAATACATTTTAACGTAATAATTACTTTAAAAACTATTCGTTTTAGATAATATTTGCAAATTTTAACCCTAATACTTTTGTAAATAATATAATTTTTATATTTTAGCTTATCGTTTTTAACTTTGTTAATCGTAATAATAATAAATTTCTGATCGGCGGTAGTAAAACATATTTCTTTTTTATTATTATTATTATTATTTATATTTCGTTCGGCCGTAAGGACCTTTTTTTAGGTTAAAGGATTTTTCCTTTTCTAAAACCTCCTTGAGGTACAAAATAATATTCGATTTTAAAATGGCCTTTCTTGCTCTAATTAAAGCATTTAACTTTAGATTAGATTTTTTAAAATTTATTAAAATAATATTAATTTCCTTTTAAATTATGTTTATTTTTATTTTCTTATTATTACTGGAACGTTTATCGTTATTTCGTTTGCCGATATCTTTTTTTTTAAAGTATCGATTAAAAATGCGTCGGTCGACAATAATAACCTTATTTATATAATTTTCGAAAAAATGTATTTTAAATACCTGGAATATTTCGTCCTTAACTGGAATTTTTAGGCCGTTATATTAAGTGAAAAATAATATATTTTATAAACATTTAAGGATAGTTATAAATTAATTAAATTTAGTTATGTATTTAATTATTAAAATTAATTATTAAAATTTCTATATTTGTTTAGTTATATACTATTATATTTATATTCGTTTTTTAAAATATTAGTAATTTTTAAAAATATAATTAATAGTATTTATAAAATCGTAAAGGTAATTTATTAAATAATTATTAAAGATAGGTTCGAATTAATATAATATTTCTTTAACAAATACTTATAAGATAATTATTATTATTTCGTAATTTTCCGTTAGAAAACTTTCGTATTATTTAAAGTAAAATCTGGCCTTAACCAAAAATCCTTTTATATTAGTAAATTTATTATAAGGTTTAAAAAAATTGGTTTATAACCTTTAATGTTAAGTATTTTATAATAAGCTGAAAAATATGCAAGGTTGATATAGGTTCAAGCCTTATTTTCCAGGCTGAGCCAAATATACAGAAAATCATTACACATATAATCCACACGATAGATACTATACCCAGTATCTTCGAACACGATAACTGATTA
This sequence comes from Monosporascus sp. MG133, assembly GCA_004155925.1. Taxonomy (NCBI): domain Eukaryota; kingdom Fungi; phylum Ascomycota; class Sordariomycetes; order Xylariales; genus Monosporascus; species Monosporascus sp. MG133. Next base: position 10,231 of record QJNX01000060.1, on the reverse strand, counting down.
ATGGTTTTTACGGTTAAGATAGATTATATACCTCACTCTGAAGCAGAACCTCACTCTGAAGCAGACTGATGCGTGGTTGCCGATAAGCTTCGACTCTGATAAACCTTATGCCAGGCAGTAAACCTTAAGGATAAACCTTAAAAATAAAGCTGAAAAATATATAGTTCTTTTTTGATTTCGACTAAATAAAGGGGAAGTTAAAGTTTTTGAACGAAAAATGGTTTTTAAGGAAAATACAAATTTTTTTTTTTATTATCGGGTGAATTTGTTATTTTCCTATTTAAAATTTATAACTTTTTCGGCCATAAGGTCCAGTCGTTTATCGCTCGTAAGCTTTCTTTCTTTTTCCTTTTTTTCTTTAATTTCTATACCTAATTTTTCCTTTTTCTTTTATTCGGATTTCTTAAGCTGGATTTCGATAATTTCCTTAGGGGTACGGGTAAGTTATTATTAGGAAAAAAAGATTTTTTTTAAACTTTTAGTTCTGCTAATTATAGATATTATGTTATCGGTTAATTAAAGAACTTTTTTAATAAAAGGTAAATTATTTAATTTAATTATTATTTTATTATTTTCTAATAATGGAAATCGGGTATATTATTTGTTTATTAAACGTTATTTTATAATATTGTTTTTATTAAGTTTAAGAAACTTTATAGTTAATTAAACCTTAAATTATTTATGAGTTATAAATTAAAAAATTATTAAAATATAACGAACTTATTATATATTTACCTAAAGGTATAAATAATATCCGAAATAAAGGTTTTAATTTGCAGGTAATAATATTATAATAAATAAGGTATTCGTTAAAAAATATTTACAAATTTTTTTTCTTTTCGAAAAACGATATTTTTAAATAAAAATCTAAATTAATAACTAAAAAATAAATTTAAAATAAGTATTATTTATATAAGAAACCGTTCGTTATATACCTATCTGGATGTAATAAATGTATCGTAAATTTATGGGATCTGTTGGATCTGGTTCCAGATTTACCAGATTTACTAGATTACCATATTTTGGCGCAGGAAAAACGAAGCTTTCCTCACCCGAAGATCAGCCGCAAGGAGCCCACACCAGGCTCCAAAGGCCGGTTTCTCTAAGGCAGGAACCCCTGTTCCTATACTGTAACAAAAGGTTAAAAAATTAATACGTTACGAACTGAAAAAAAAACGTTCCGATTAAGATAACGAATTATTATCGATTTTATAAAGTTTAAAAAAAACTTTAAAGGATATAAATACGTTATATTTATAACCAATAAATATTTAAGTTTTATTTAAAATATTTACCTTAAAACTCGAAAGTAAAATATATTAATTACGGCCTTTCGATATTTCTAAAGGATTTTAAAAAATTAGGATAAGGTTTTTTTTATAAGTATTCGAATATAAAAACGAAATTTTAAAAAATTATTAATGTCGAAATATATTTTAATTATTTTATTTAATATTAAATTTAAGCCTTTAATACCGTATATTTAAGTTTAAAACGAATGTATAAAATATTTAAAAAATAAAATTCAAAAATATAATTACGATACGAAATAACGTTAAATTACCTTCGTTTTTAATCGTATATATCCTTAAAGTAATAATATATTTATATAACCGTATTTTTAAATAGGTTTTTTTTTACAAAGTTTATATAAGGTTTATTATATTTATCTGGCGCATAAAAACGGCGTTATAATCCTTAATTAAAAGCCTTAATAAGCTTATTTATAAATATATAGTTATATAGCTTACATTATAATTATTATTATTATAAAAAAATATTTTAAAAACTAAATCTTAACGTATGGATTAACTTTTTCGTTAATTTCCGCTTTATGAATATTTATAAAATTTAAAATCCGTTAATTAATATGATTATTATTATTCGAAACGTATAATTTAACGAAAAGGTTACCTTTTTAAGTAATATGAAAAAGTTAAAAAGATTTTTTTTTTACGTTACGGAAAAGAAATTACGTAAATTATTTTAATAAATAAAATTATTTAATTAAATTTATACCTACTTTATATATATATAACAGGAAGAAATAAACCTTAACGAAATAATTTAGTTCCCGGTTGGATAAAAAAGGTAATTTTAAAATAATATAAACGTACCAAACGTACGGAATAAGGAAAAATAAATTTGTTCGTATAAAATTAATTATTTTTATACGATTATTATATTTGAATTATTTCCGTTTTTTAACCTATTACCTGTATTAACGTTTATTTTAATAATTATTTCGATTAATATATTAAGGTAAAAAATAAAGGTAATTTTAAACTTTTATCGTTTTATTTAATTTAAAATAGCTATAAAAAATAAAAATACCTTACGGATTATATACGTAAGCTTTCCGTATATTTCGTATCGAAAGGATAATTATCGATACGATTATAAAATATAAAAAACCGCGTTTAACGTAAAATAATTAATTTACTTTATTAATATAATCGATAATCGGCCGGTTAATGGCGGAAGTTTAAAAAAAAAATTATCTGAAATATGCGTTACTTTAATTAAAAAAGTTTTATTATAAAGAAATATAATATAAATTTTAAGTCGTAAGATCGGGTATATAAACATAATTTATTATTATTATTATAAGGTTATAAAAAGTTAATTATATATCCTTTTAAAAAATTATTCCGTAAAACCGAAAAAGTTTATTTCTGAAATTATAAAGAAATATAATTTTAAAAAGTTATTAATTATTTTTTTACTAAAAAGAAATAAGTTTTAAAATATATATAAGTATATATTTGTAAATCTAATAAATATAGCTGGTTACAAAAATATAAAACGTATTTTGTTATATAAAGCGATTAATAACTTTAAAACTTTTATAATAATATATACGTATTTATTTTAATTAAAAAATCGTTTTGAATTTTAATTATTATTACGGATAAATTCGATTTAAAGCTTAAGTAATATAATGCCGGAAACGTTTTCGTTAACGCAAATTTACCTTATTAAATATTTAAAAAAATACCCTTAAATTATGTATAAGGTAATAATATTTTTATAATTAGTAAGGTATTTTATAAATTAAAGCAGTTATTTTTATTATAACAAAAGGATTTTATTAAAATATTAAAAAAATTTAAACTTAATCCCGTTTTTTACGAACATTATTATAATAGTTATAAATATTTATTATATATAATATCGTTACTGTTTATTATAAAAAGAAATTAAAGTTTCGTTAATTAGTTAAATTAACAAATACTATAATAATATACCTTTATAAAAATAAAAAACTTATAATAATTTTTCGGTATCGAAATAATTAAAAATAAGTATAATAAAAAGAATTTAATTATTTTAATATAATTTTATAAATAAAATTACTAACTTAATTTATAAAAAAAATTTAAGTAATTATCCAGATACGTTAATAACGGACATCGAATTATTGCTGAATTTTAATTTAATTTATTTAAATTCCGTTAATAAATATTAAAAAAAATCGGTTTTATTTTATACGTAATAATTAATACGTAACTTAATATAACCTTTACGGTATCCAAACTTGCCCTATTAAATTTAGATTTTAATAACGTATATTATAAAGCTGTTAAATAAATTATTTTATATTTAATCAAAATTAAGACGTTAACGTTATAATTCGGGGGTAAAAATTCGTTAAATATTTAAAACGACGCTTTTTTTACGGATAATTCGATCGATCGAAAAAAATTTTAACTTTACGTTATAAAATTATTTAAAAAAGTAATAAAATAACGGCCGAATAAATAAAATATAATAATTATTTTTATAACTAAAACGTAATTATTATTTTTTATATAAGTTGCCAAAAAACCTTATTCAGCTTTTAATTAATCAAAAAATTAAAAATCGGTTTAAATATAAAACTTTTAATTATATAGTACGATAATTAATAAATTATACGGTTTATTAATACCGACGTTATCTTTTTATTAATACAATTACGGTAGTTAAATATATATAATTATTAACTTTGAAAAGCCGTAAAGAAAATATAATTAGGGTAAAATATACGCTTACGGGCAATATACTGGTTAATAAATTAATAAAAACCTTATTACGTATATCTTTTAAGTATTTTAAAAAGTAATTAAAATTAATAAATATTATAAAAACCTTGGATTAACGGAGGAAAATTTTAAAAGTTATTTTAAATAAAAAATTAATAAATAAAAAGGATTTAATCGCCGGAAAAGAGGTAAAATGGATAATTACGGCTTTAAGAAATAATAAAGAGTAATAATTAACGCCGTAATTACGTTAAGGCATTAAGGGGGTATGTTAGCTAGCAGGGATATGCTAGCATTTTATATACGGAAAGGCTCCTTTTAATCGGACCATATATGTTCGGTAAACAGATTACTTTAAAATATAATACGCGTTTTAAAATTCCTGCAACTAGTTATGCAATGCAATATCATTAATGACCCCTATATCGGACAGATATTTAACTTATATTTATAGGTTATAAGCCCGGTTTTGCCGAAAAATTTACGTTATTTAATCAAAGATTTTCGTTATCGGAAATTAACTTTCGCCCTTTAGCTTTTACTGCTAACGATAATTAATATTAAATATTACGAATATCCGATAAACGAAATTACTTCGGTATTATACGGAAAAATTATTAATCGTTTACTTTTTTATGGTTTTATTAAAAAGAAAATCTTAATTAATAAATAACGATTAATAATCCGTATACGTACTGAATTATGTATTAAAGGATAATTTCCTTTCTTTTTATTTTAATAACTTTAAATATTATATTCTCTTAATTTTAATACTTTTTAAAGAAAATTTAAAATAAAAATAAAACTTTAAAAATCTTAAAATATTAACGAAAATAAATATTATTACTAAATATTTCTTTCCCCTAAAAGATAATTTTATTCGTTTTAATATTATTGGTTTTTTTTATAAATACCGATTTTTTATTTTACAAAATTATTTTCAAAAATAAATAATCGAAACGTATTTATTACAAATTACTTAAATTCGAATTTTAACTTTATACTATTATTGAAAATGTATTTTCTACTAATTCTTTTAACGGTTTTATTATTATCTTTATTAATTAATAACTTAAATTTATTTAAGGTCGAAATTATTATGCCGCCTTATATAAAACCTAATTTACCAAAAAACTTAAACGAAACATTTTTATCCCTTATTTACGATTTATCGTTTAATAAGTTCCGTAAAATTTTAAGCAAAATATTTATAGTTTACGACGTTTTTATTAATAAGTTATTTAAACGTAAATAACGTTAATCATTTATTTAAAAATTAAACGAAAATATTACGAAGATAATAATTAAAGAATTAATAAAAAGAATTAATAAAAAGAATTAATAAAAAGAACGTAATAAAAGAAAATATATTAACCTAACCGATAACCAACTTTATGGTTTAATTTTTGAAAATAACGGAATAATATTATATGTAATTTAAAAGAAATTAAAAAAATTCTAGAATTACCAAGGTACGGTTACTTATTACCAGAAGGAATAATTAAAAAGATATTCGAAAAACGTAACGACGAAATTATAAATAACCTTTTTATCCGTTTCGATAAATAAGAAAATAAAAATAATAAAACGATTATTTTAATCCGAAATAAGCTTTCGTTAAATATTAATTAACGGCTTATTTTTATAAAAATCGTTTTTTTAATATAATTAAAATATTTTAAAAAGTTATTCGATAAGAATATAACCTTAAAAAAAGAAACGAAATTTATTTTTATTACCGATAATAAATAAAGGTTACGAAAGATTTTACGGCAGTATCGTTAAATTTACTTTGAAATTATAAAAATTAATACGGAAATATAAATATTACATAAAAAGTATCGTTAGCTTAAATTTTATATTATTTAGAAATTTTTCGACGGTTAAGGATCCGATTTCGACCTTTAATTAATTACTTAAATGCTTAATTACGTACCGATTAATAAGGTTAACGGCAACGGAATTATTATTAAAATTACCGTTATTTTTAAAAAGGCTATAAATACCGTTATAAAATTCGAAATAGCTTAAAAATAACGATAAAAAAAGCAGAACCGAAACGGCGGCCTTTTTAAGGCGATAAGCGGCTTTTACGGATAATAATGGTTAAAACTTTTAATCCGATAACTTATTAAATGGTAAACGACGACGTTATAAATATAAAACCTGGAAAGGAAATTATCCAAATTACGAATATTATATCGTTTTCCCGAAAAAATTCCATCCGGTTAGGTGTTATATTTATAAGGATTCCACTAAACCCAGAGAAGGAGTCAGGTGAGTTAAGGCGGCTGAGGCCTCCACCCCGCCGGCTAAATCTCGGCTTTCAGCTTATCTCTATCTGTTTCCAGAGATAGAAGGAAACCGTCTTTATCCGTTTCCAAAGATTTCCAGAAATCTTTAAAGATTAAAGAAGATAAAAAGGTTATATATCTTAAACGATTTTTTATATAAATAAGACCTTTTCAATTTCGCTTTTTAGCTATTAATTTAAGTTTTGAATTAAAGGTATCGTTTTCCGAATAAAGAAAAAATCCGTAAATCTTTTTAACGAATACCTTATTAATTATATTATTATTATCTGTAAATTAAAATCTTTATTTCGGCTATTACTTATATCTTTAGGTAAATATATAATAAATTTATTATTTTTTAATAATCTTTTAATTAATAGCTAACGAATGATTTAAGGCCCAGTTAAATATAAGTTTTTTTTGAATTTAATAAAAATAATATTATAAAACGACGTTTAATAAATAAATAATATTTGCGATTTCCGTTATTAATTAATAAAGAATTAATAACCGGATTAAATAATTTATCTTTTATTAAAAAGTTTTTCAGTTAATCGATAATATAATACTTATAATTACTAAAGTTAAGGGGTTAAAAAACTTTTCTTTTTCTTAATAATAACTTACCCCCGTACTTAAGGAAATTATTAATGTCCAGCTTAAAGAATCCGATTAAAAGGAAAAAAAGGTTTAAAAAAGACTTAAAACAGAAGTTAAGAAAAAAAAGGAAAAAAGATTTACGGCCGAAAAGCGATTGGATTTTATAACCGAAAAGGTTATAAGGTTTAAAAAAAAACCGTTAAATTCGTTCGATAAATAAAAAAGAAATTTTTATACCTTTTTTTGGGATTACTTTCCGTTTAACAATTTTAGCCCCCTTTTTATTTAGTTAAAACCAAAAAGGAATTATACCTTTTTCTGCTTATTATAAAATGCTTAATATTAAAGGCTATAAGTAAATTCCTTTTAAATCTTATAATATATTTCCGGATATGGAAAGATTTTTAGTTAAAGTTGAACTTTACCCTAAATAGTACGAAAGTTTTTTAACTGAGGATTATTAAAAGGTAATAGTTATTTTATCGTTATTTGCTGGAAAAGTGCTTGATTAATCTAAATCTATTTTTAACGATTCTTTTACATATTATTAATTATATTTTTAGCATTAGCGAATACTTTAAAGAAGGAATATAAACCTTATTCGGAAATGCAAATAAGTAATAATATGCTGTTAAATAAATGTTTAAATTTAATAAATTACGTTAACGGCTAAATGTACGATTAAATTTAACCGTTTAATAATTATTTTTAAATTACCGCAGGACGTATTATTCTTTTTTATTATAACAGCTTAAAACCTTAAGTTAAGGATAAAATATTTAGGGAATTTAAAATAAACTTTTTCGAAAATTATATAAATAAGGTTATTATTACCGACCGACGTATTTTTAATTAATACCTTAAAAAAAGATATTAATAAACGAAATAGCGATAAACGTTTTAATAATAATAAGAAAATAAAGGATAAATCCTAAAAGGAAATTAATATTATTTTAAAAAATCGCCAAAAAATAAATCTAAAATTAAATATTTTAATTATGAGAAAAAAAGTTATTTTAAAAGGGAATATCGGTTTTTACGAAAAGAGAATTTAAAAAAGAGGATCCCTTAATTTAAGAAAAAGGTTCATACGGCCGAACGAAATATAAATAATAAGGAAAAGGATAAAAAGAAAATAAATTTTATTTTTGCCGATTAGGAATTTTTTATTATTACGACTAATAAGATTAAAACGATGACGCAGAATATAAAGATTATATTATTTATAAAAATATTACGGTTAAAGTTTATAAATATTATGCAGAATTCATAATCTCTATAATAGTTATTACGTTAAAATATACATATTATTTCGATATATAAAAATATATAATCTATAACCAAAACGGTTAATTACGAAGAGATTTCGGTAATTATAAATACTTATCTTCCGAATACTGCATTTTTCCCGAATATATAATATACTTTAAACTTCCAGAAAATAATTATAAGTTTCTGTGTTTTACTGCCTATTATAATTATAATTACGTTATTTATCTATATACCAAAAAAGATAACGATTTCTAGACAGAATATAACGAAAAAATACTTATAAAACTAAACGATAAATATATAAAAATCTCTAAATAACTAATTTACTTCAAGCTTTATTACTTATACCTTAAATTAACGTAAAATCGGAAGGTTATAACGTAAGAATGTTTATATTATTTGTTAATATTAAGTAATAAATACGAACTTTTAATTATAAAAATGCCCTTTTTGAAAGTTTACCTTCTTGATTCCATAATTCGTAAAAAACAAAATTTAAGGCCGAATTAGGAAAGAATAATCGTTTTGAAATATCTGTTTAATAATAAAAAATGGTTTAAGTATATAAACGATTATTATACCACACATGCAACCAGGAAAATACGTAAATAAAAACGTTTTTCAACGCTGAAGATATATTAATTAAAAAATTACGGAAACCTTTGGAAAAAAGGTACCGAAAAGTTTCTATACATAAAACTTTATGCGAAGTAAAAAAACAAATACGGAATTAAATCGAAATTGTAATTTATTATGGAAATAAAGTATTTAACGTTATAATTAATTTTGGAACAAAAAGAAACTGTATTTTTCTTAAAGTTACCGAAAAATACCAGATCTTTTAAAAATATAAATAGCAGTTATATGTTACAATACAGGAACAGGGGTTCATGTTTTAGAGAAACCGGCGTCCGGAACCTGGTATAAGCTCCTTACGGCTAATCTTCGGGTAAGGAAAACTTGGCTTTCCCCACGCTAAAATATGGTAATCTGGTAAATCTAGTAAATTTGGGAACCGAATCCAACAAATCCTATAAATTTACGACATACTTATTAAATCTAAAAGGATATATAACGAACGGTTTTTGATATAAATAATACTTATTTAATTTCGCTTTTTAGGTATTAATTTAAATCTTTAATAAAAGGTATCGTTTTCCGATTAAGGGAAAAGTTCGGAAATTTTTTTAACAAATACCTTAATTATTATATTATTATTACCTATAAATTTAAACTTCCATTTTAAATATTATGTATATTTTTAAATGGATATATAACAGGTTCGTTATATTTTAATAATTCTTTAATTAATAATTAACGAATAATTTAAGTCCTAATTAAATATAAACTTTCTTAAATTTAATAAAAATAATATTATAAAACGATATTTAGTAAATAAATAATATATTAGATCTCCGTTATTAATTTATGAAAAATTAATAATTAAATTAAAAAATTTACCTTTTAGTAAAAAAGTTCTTTAATTAATCGATAATATAATACTTATAATTACCAAAACTAAAATTTAAAAAAATCTTTTTTTTCCTAATAGCTGTAACGAACCTGTTATACATCCGCCTGGAGGTAAAACAATATCCGAAATGGGGGTCTTAATTTACAGGTAATAATAATATAATAAATAAGATTTTCGTTAAAAAGATTTACGGACTTTTCCCTTAATCGAAAAACGATACCTTTAATTAAAAACTTAAATTAATAACTAAACAGCGAAATTAAATAGGTGCTATCTATATAAGAATCCGTCCGTTATATATCCATCTTGGATTTAATAAGTGTATCGTGGATCTGTATGATCTATGTGATCTGTTCCAGATCACCCAGATCCTCCAGATCACCATGCCTTGGTGCGGGGAAAGCGAAGCTTTCCTCACCCGAAGATCAGCCGTGAGGAGCCCATACCAGGCTCCAAAGGCCGGTTTCTCCAAGACAGGAACCCCTGTTCCTGTACTGAAACAACAGCAACCTACCCTTGCCCCTAAAAAAACTATCGAAATCCAGCCTAAAAAATCCGACCCCCCC